>NW_010577184.1:0-76193 GCF_000705375.1 Tinamus guttatus | reverse complement strand
AAAAAAAAAAAAAAAAAGAGTAAAGAAGGTTGCTTTATTAGCTCCTTACAGATATAGGTCATTAAAAAAAGGGATCGTACTGGCTTGGATTAGCCTTGGCAGTTCTGCAAGCCTCACTCCAGCCACAGTAGTAGCTAATGTAATTAATCAATTTAAACTTCTTCCTAACAGCAGAGCAATGCTGGTTTCACTCTTCTGTGACAGATGTATGCTTTAGCTACAAAGATTTAAACTGACAGTGATTCACATCCTTCCTTGGCAGCTAATTCTACAGCTTAATTTTTCTCATAGTTATGAAGTTTTTTCCTAATATTTGATCTAATCCCTCCCTGATGTCTTGTAAATGCATTTCTTCTGCCAACTATGACGAGAAGGAATAAGTGATGCTTGTCTCTTTTTGTAATCTCTTTTAGCCATTCCTAGATAATTGCCATTTCTCCAGAATTACATGCTCAATTCTTTGTGGTTTCTCTCAAAAGCCTTATTTGTCCAACTTCCTTATTCTAGCAGCTTTCTCTGAGGTCTCTGTCGTTCCTTTCTCTTATTTAATGACAAACATGAAATGTTCATAATCCCATCGCAGCAAATGTTTCCTTCATTTTTACTATATCAGAGCCAGAAGAAAAAAGAAGCTCTGCAAAGTTACCTTTGGCCAAAAACAATACCATGTCTAAGGCAGCTCTTCCATTAAGATTTAAACGTGACCTGAATGGTCATGGCACTTCATTTAAAGAGAGACTAGGGAGAGTCAGTCACACTATAGAGCATTTAACACCTTTTTTTATTTTTTTCCAGAATATAATCTGGAGCTATAGCTCTGCCCAAGAGACATGCAGGAGCTAATATAAGGATTCAGTCTGTACCACACATCAGTACCTTATTTCATAGAAACTCAGTGAACTTTTATCGACTGTTGCTGAGGGATCTCAAAAGGCATCTTTCTCATGTATGAAAATACATGCTCTAAAAGAGGCCATAAAGTGAGACAAAGTTCTTTTAATGACATGTGTCCTGAAGTAATAATGCCAGCAGGGACTCGGGATGTAGCTTGGCATCTCCAAAGCCTGGATGAAGAGACTGCTACTCCCTGGCCCCTTCTGCTCACTGAAATTTACAGTTTCCACAGAACTTTGGGATTTTGAGATCAGTGAGGTATCTAGAAAGATTTCCAATTTTGACCAAGAAAGAAAAAAAAAGCAGGGGGAGAGGTGCGGGGACTACCACTGTTTTTTTCCTATCTGATCAACAGCTCACAGGGAGTTAGACTGGGGGGCATTATCTTGTTTTGTTTTTCCCTGCTGCATTCTTCATAACAACAAAAAAGGAGGGAGGAGAGAGGCTGGACCACAGCGCTGGGAATGGACAGTATGACCAGCTGACCTCTGAAATAGAAAAAGTCATAAAATGTCTTATTTGTTCTCTGATCAGAAAGGGGGAAGTGTAGTAATTTCCCTCTCCGATTCCCCCCTCCCTACGTCACGATACCCTTGTATTAGCAAAATACCAAGTCCATTCTAGGGTGGGGTCAGAAACTTGTACAGGAAGAAATAAACTGCAAACAAAGAAGAATTGTAACCTTGTTGAAGAACTCTTGTCAAAGGCAGGAAATGAATTATAAATCTAGTCCATTGCTGGGAAGTTGGTGTTGTGAGATATAGGGATGGCAGTAATGATTTTCCTCTGGCATATTCTTCAAGGAGGAGAGAGGATGCTCAAAAACTGCACTGTTCATCTGGGCCTTGGACAAAACATTGCAACGAGGTGCAACAATCAGCATTAATAAGTTGTAATTTAAGATTCAGTGTTCATTGTGTACTGATAGTAAACAGCACTTGGAATGACAGACGGCTGCAATAACACGTGTTCCTTGTAAAGAAACACACATTTCCCCTTTAGGAAAATAACAAGAAAGAAGCAGAAATCTTCCCGACTGAATCTCCATTTCTGCTAATAACATTGTAGGTATCTCATTTCCTGTGAAGTCCCAAGTGATGGAATCATCACGGACACCTTGTTCCAACACAGGAATTATGTGTAATTTTCTGTAATTTTCACACCTATAGTGACTAAATAATCTGAAGTTTGGAATGGGGGAAAAATGGTGAAAGATCAGGAAGGACTTGGCCTGTGTGACAGGAGAGGCTTGAATGTCTGAACTCTTATGAGCCACTCTAGATGGGTCTACTGCAGTGTTGACAGCAGGCATCTCAGCATGGTTGTGGCTTTTGTTTACTTCTGATCACACATATTCTTATGGAAACTCTTAATATCAACAGAGATGGAAGTTGAGTCCAAATGACATTACTGTGCAAAGCAAATTTTGAAAGTGTTTTGAAATCTTTCTAGATGAAGGATATTGGCGGGGGGGAAGGGGAAAATTGTTTTTTGTTTTTTTGTTTATAGACTAGACATGTCTATAGACATGTTCTCTCTCATCCAGAGAACATGTGAAAGTCACATCTTTAATTTTTTCTTCGGGTCTGTTTTAAGTTTACTGTACATAATATTGATTTACTCTTTTGGAATCTAATACGTCAAAAAAGAAAGGTAAGGACTGAGCTTTCATCTGCTGCAGTGATAAACTATACAAGATACCTGGTTTCTTTTCACCATTCTGCCATTTCATACTGCCTCATCAGGAGGAAGAGGCTAGAAATGACCCTTAAGACCAAAATTTATCACTGACCCTCTAAACGCCTTATAGTGTGTTTCTGCTCTTTGGGTGAGTGGGGACAGTTTGAACAAGAAGTAATACGAAACCTCTGTATTCTCTTGTGCTCTCATAAGCTCTCCACCCTAGGTTCAAGTCATATATTTAATGTATATTAATTAGTTTAGCAAACTAAATATGCTTCACTGGGTACACCAAGACAGAGATTTTTCCTCTTTCTCTTCTCAGAATGCCATCATCTTAGTGCTTAGTAAATTTTCACCAATCAAACAGAGACCAATGATCTTCAACCACAGATCACTCTGAAACTTGAGTCTGTCACACTAAGTACTGGCCTATTGAGTAAAAGAAGACTTCAGAAGCTTTTCGATGTCTTCTTGCCATTACTGATGGACTTTTGTGCAAAATCCAACCTAGTAGGTGTTGCCATCTACAAATGCAAGGTAATTCAGTCCTTGATGTGTTCATCTTCACACTAAGTACACATACGGGCAATTTCTAGTCATCGAGTGATAAATCTGCAGCCCTGACCTTTTCACCAAAACATGTATGTTTGTGTGTAACTTTACCCTTACCAGATCTGTCTTCTAGGCATTTGGAAAGGTCAGAAGTTCATTCCATTTGACTCAGGCAAAAAGAAAGACTTGAAACCAAAGATGAGGGATTGAGCAATAATTTCCAAAAGGGTAAAGAGGAACAGCTGTGAAGGATGTGAGAGAGTTGTTTATACAAAGTCATTTTATTTTAAACCTCCAGTGAGACCAGCTTAGGCGTAAAAGGACACAAGTGCGTTGAAAATTACATTTGAAAAGGACAAAACAATGTAAACAATATCTTCATCTGCTCTGGAACACATTATGAAGACGGGAGAGATATAAAAAAAATGTTTCAGAAGGTGCAAAGAGGAGACAAGAACCTGATCGTAGTCCTATCTATCTGAGAAAGTGTTGGATCATAAGAATGATCTGAGAATCACATCTCAGAGTATTTGCAAGTCAGTAGGTGTTTAAATCTCAAAGCACTTTTGTGCAGTAGAAGATGCTAAGGGAGGGAAACTGAAGCAACGTCTTCAAAAGTATCTGAGTGAATTAGGAGGAGAAGTTCCAATGAAAAAATTGTATGAGATTTGAGTTTCTGATTCAGCCTGGGGTCTTTGAAAAACTCACTGCAGGGGAAAAAATCAAACTTGGGTGTTGGTCTTGTACATCCATATTATGGTTTGACACTAGAGTGCTCTGATGCCCTGCAAATGTTCTTAGTTTTCGTTTAGCAGTTCTTACCTGGACTTTGCTTCTTTAGAGAAAATATTGCCGTTTGCCTGAGACCAGAACTGGAGTTGGTGACCAGGGCCTCCATTCTCCTTTCTAGACATTAGCTCATGGTATTTAAAAACTACGTGCTGAAATTTTGCTTTAATTTGGGTTGACTAGGCTTCTGTTGTGATTAAGCTGAACTCTTATCATAACCCAAATATGGCTTCTCGTTGTGCATTTTCCCAGAACAAAACAATATTGGCTTTACACCAAGCTGGCACTCTGCGCTCTCGTCTCTGGATAGGAAATGATATTTATAGATATGTATACATGTAAAGCCTCCTATGTCGACATGCACACACACACATATCTGCACACTGTTTAAGCCCCAAGATACAACACAGAGAAAACTTCCAGAAAATGCACAGAAGCAGCATTTTTTTTTCCCGAGATGCAAAAGAACCTTTGTCTTTTTTTTTGAAACACCAGTTACTACACTTGGTGGCTGTGAGGCAATGACAGCCTTTCAGAAATTGGCAGTAAACATTGTTCAAAAAAAAAAAATCCAAAACCCACGTTGTTTCAAATATTTAAATCAAATTTGAAAAAAAAAAAATAGTTTTTCTTCTATTAGTCCAAAGCCTTGGAAAACCCTTCCCTCCTCCATTCCCTTCTCTGCTGGGTATATTTATTGAAGGCAGGCAGCTTGTTGTCCAATTTAGGGAGTCCGGGTGGAGGAAACACACTGTACATTGCTTCTATTTGAATAACCTGGCAAGTCCCTTGAGTCTTGCTGTCTCCCCATTCTTGTTTATAGGACCTAATTTCTGAAGAACATGGGGCCTTCAGAGTGATTAGCGACACGCTGTGTCTCCGGATGCCAAAGGGACAACAAAGGGGGACTTTTGTAAAGAGGTAGGTTGGCTGCCATTCCCTCTCCAAATGAGAAAGGCTAATCCAAGAATTGCACTTGGATGGCGCTGAAAGCATCTTGTCAAGTAGTCAAAGGATCTCTGCACCTTGTCGGAGCCAGCTTTAGGAGATGGATGAGACTGGAGGGAAATTTGCATCCCAAGAGTCTCTCTGTCGTGCTGGGAGATTAAGAATTATCCCTTGCCCTCAAAGGGCTGGACAGCACAGTTCCTGGGGGAAATCTCAAAGTGTTGGATGAACATATCTCTAAAATGTGGCATCTTTCCCTCACCTTAGCAAACCCTACTCATCTTTTCCCAAAGGAAAGGATCCTCATCGGAATGTTTTTTGGTTGTCTTAAAAGGGCATTTGTCTTCCTTTGGTCCACAGTATGTTTGGTTCATCTCTCTTTCTCAGAAACAAACAAAAAAAAACCAAAAACAAACAAAAAAAAGAAAAAAGAAAAAAGAAGAAAAAAAAAGAAAAAAAATGAAAAAGAAAAAAGAAAGAGAAAGGATGCTTTGCAAGAAAATTCCAGAGGAACCAAATGTAAAAAAAACACACATTGTGGGAGAACAATTGTCTCGTATGCCTCCAGCCCACAGCAGCTGTAAAGCCTGAATACAATGCACTTTCCACTACAGCAAGTCTTTGCCTGGCAAAGATTTAAATCAAATTACTTATCTGCGTAGGCAGCAAAACCTCCCTGTTGGTCTCATTCTTCCAGCCTCCCTCTCCCACCTCAACCATTGTCAATCTTTCAGACACAACTGCAGCACAGCCTAGTTGTCATCATTTCTTTTGGCTTCAATTCAGCTGACGACTGCCTTTTTTTTTTTTTTTTTTTCCTGAAATGACCAAATCCCCAAAGAAAAGAGTTGCAGGTTTCTTTTGCTGGAGTAAATACTGGGTTTAGTTTTTTTGCGCTCCTTTCAGCTCAGACATGGAGGTGTGCTGCCCAATTTCATAACACTAGCAAGCAACATGCTGAATAATGCAGCTGCCATATGTTGTGCTTTTCTGCTGCTCCCCAGCGTGCAAAGGGCTAACAGGCTTTGGGTCCAGCCCTGACACACTGCGGTCTTCGGTTTCTTATTGCCCTCATTTGGAAAAGTGTGCTGCAGAAATCCATCAGCAAACTGATCTATCAGCAAATCACACCTGCTTCACCACTACCACTTCACTAAATGTTTGCTAGTTGCTGGACAAGGTGTGAGGTCTGTCCCCCTTTAGTTTAGTGTTTGCTATGTTCCCGTTTATTTTTCAACCTGGTTTTCGAAGGCACTTCAGTTTTATTGAGAGGGATGGGTAAGCACAAGGAATAAAACAGAATATGCAAACGTTTTCAGCCAGTTGTGAGGAAGTTCCTAGTCTCCAACCAAGGTAAGGTCTGCTAACTAAATTTCTAAAATAAAAATTGAGGAAGAAAAACAGGTAGAGAAGCTGCTGCAGAGCTCCTTTCTCAAACCTGATATATTTAATGAATACTTATTTATATTCATACCTATGCACAAATACTTATACATGAGCATATATTAATATCTATACATGAATATTTATATATGACTATATATTCATATTTAAACATGTATTTATATTTAATGAATGTATTTATTTTGTCACAAAATAAAACATAAAGAAAATCAACGAATACAGCATAATAGAAACAAAACAGGCTCTTTCACATATGGCCCTGATCAAAGATATTCTTCTCTGAATGTTAAAGAAATTTTTAACAAGGGAATTGAGAAGAGAAGTGGATCCAAGGTAAATAAATGTATAGCACCATTAAAAGCCATCTGCAGCAAATCAAAACACAGTGAGCATATTAACACATTTTATATATATCATGTCTGTTTTCTGGAACATACTAAGAGCCAGTAGATGAACTTCATAAATTTGAGTTACTGATTTCTTCTCTCGTGCTTCCCAAGAGGACTGTCTGTTTCCCATCCTTCTCCTTCAGCTATTTGTTCTCTCACTCCTTCTCTTATTCTGCACCTTTAATGACTAGACAGCCCTTCAGAAGCCAAAATAATTCCTTTTTTTATGTGGAGTGTGAGGATTTTTCTCAGTACAATATTCATACTATACAACACAGTTATACCACAATCTTGAAGTATCATCGTGGTAAAAATATCAGGTGAAAGCATCTTCCATTTGTCATAATAGCTGCTGCTCCTCAGAGGACTTAAAGGAAGGCATAAATTATGAGTATCAAAGAATAAATCAGCCTAACAGGGACAGACTGGATTCAAGACAACTATTTGCACTGCCTTCCATCCCTGTTAACCCCAGATGTTGCTCTTTCACACCTCCACATAACCCAAATTTAGCCTCCTCCTCTTCCATCTGCTGGCAGTCTCCCCTGTTGACTCCAGTCTTTCATTCCCTAGTGCGTCTTCAAGCCCTCAGATTGCTTCCTGTAACTCTTGAAGGGGTGATTACTGGAGCTTGGAGTCAGGAACATGGAACTGCCTTATATCTGGCAAAGTAACAAATGTTAGAAGGAAAAGCTTGGGGAAAAAACAAAAAAGAAGAAGAAGAAATAAATTTACCAGAAATGGTAAATGTCTGTCAAAGTCAGGTTGCTGATCAGTTGTCTCATCTTAACCAGACTGTTCCGTGAGGACTAGCTGTATTTCAGTCCAAATCTCTCGGCATGCTAATCATCCTCAACTTTTCCTTAATTTCTACCCTAAGACTTGACCTATAAATTCTCCTAGCTCCCAAATGTCTCTTTTCAGCAACCAAGGTGTAAATTCAACTACACACTTGAGTTGTTTGCCAAATAGGTATTATTATGTTTAACAATGATATGAAAAGAAGTGGAATTAAAAGGAGGGATAAGAGAATTCTGTGTCAGGAAAGAAGTTGGAAGTATAGAGTAAGCTCTAAGAGTTGTGAAAGCATCAGAAATACAACGTCCTGAAATACAGGAGGTGCCAGAAGCACTGTAAGAAGGCTGAGGGCTGAGCAGCCTAATTCCTGTTTGTGTGCTGTGGTGGTGGATGCAGAACATCTGCTATGGTGGGAAATGCGGAAAAAAATGCTGCAGAGAGAACAGATTACTAGTAAAGAAGTGACAAAGGTGTGAAATCCACCCTTATCAGGGCTGTCTTAACATAATTGGGACTAGGCCAATGTCTTATTCTAGTGTAAGCAGGGGAGAGAGAAATCATGCTGGGATGAACGCTAATGAAGAAGATCTGAAATCAGAGTATGGAAATGTTCTGGAGTACGGACACAAGGACAGATGCAAAAAAAGGAGACAGTATTTTGAACAGAGGTGTTTTCTCTGTAGTGCAGAAAACTCACTCCAGCTCTGGGTCGTTCAGCTGGAGGGAACAAGGCAGAGTAACCTTTCTAAAAGTGTCTGAAAGAATCAGAGCAACTCCCACTATGGCTCGTTTTTCAGTCTCCAGTTCAAACACACCATAGCCTGTTCATTCCCACAGTGCAGGTCTGACCTTAGAGTCTTTCATGAGCTTCTACTAACTGCAGCCCAGGTGGCTGCAGAATTCCAGCCATCTGCTTCTATTTTTGAATCCCCAGGTTGCATACAGTTTTCTTTAACTCCTCTTCCTCTGGGGATTGCCTTAAACAGAACTGCACAAAGCAGCAATGCCTGCTGTTAGCATTGCTGGGCTCCTAAGGAACTAAACTGCAGCAGAAGATAGGAATGACCTTGTGCAAATGTTTAATGGAAGACCCATTCCTATAGTCAACTCCAGAGACATCAGGAGGCTTCACTCTATACATGGCTACTAGGCAGCAGATAGGTCAGCCCAAGAAAGCATTAACCAAATTTAGGAAATTGAAAAAAGCATTGATTTTCAGAACCTGGAGCTTTTGTGCCACTTCAAGAGAAAAGATTTCTTGGTTTTATGTGGGTATGGAAGACCACAGAAAAGAACAAATTTGTCTGCCCCAAAATTTCCCTGATCCTCTTATTAGAATGACACTTTAGGTGCCCAGGTTCCAGGTTTCTCCTATTGCCTGGTAGGTTATTGGTTGCTCTGGGATGAATACTTACTTTAAATATATATTTTACTTAAAATTACAGGCTCTGTTTTCATGTTCTGTTTGCAGATTAGGACGCTAATATTTAGTTACGTATGTATAGGCAAATACAAGTGAGAGTGATGTCTAAGTTCCTCTTAGTGAGTCAAGGCCTAGTCAATATTGTCAATGAATTCCACAGTTATTTAGCCAACCCTAATACAGTGATACTCAGGTTTCATGAACTGTGTTGAGTAGTCTTTCATTAACTTTAATGGGAGCTTAAAAATGACCTACATTTGGGCTCTCCCTTGCCAATAATTAAACTTAGATGGCTTAATTTGGGAGTCAAGATACTCAGGTTTCATGAACTGTGTTGAATAGCCTTTTATTGACTTTAATGGGAGCTTAAAAATTACCTACATTTGGGCTCTACCTTGCCAGTACTTAGATGGCTTAATTTGGGAGTCACAGTACATCTCTAGAATGGCTGAACAACGTTTTTTCTCAAACACTAAAATACACAAATAGTAAGCTGATCGGAAACATTTGCAGAATACAAATGAATGATGGTGTTCCTCTCCGCCATAAAAGCCTATAAAACAAATACACTTCATAGAACAGATCTGTCCAAATTATGTCTATGAATACAGTATTAAACGCAGTCTGAATCTTTATCAAAACTCATCTAAGGACTGCTTTAGCTCTTCACAGGCAGAGCAGGAATTGGAAAAGAGAGTCCTTCACAGATTCATTAGTAATTTTATATAACTCTGGCCCACATGCATGCTTTTCCATATGTATAAACACATGCACAAAAGTTTATACACCTACACATGCCTGCTTTTTACTGAATCACATGAAAATTGTACCCCACTCTGAAAAATCTGGCTTGGCACAGTGCACATAGCTCTCCATAAAAAACAGGGTGTGATCACACTGTATTTTCCACACCTCAGCTATCAGTTGTTGTAGATATTGCCAATTAATTACAGCTTGCAGACCTTGCAACTCTTCTATCTCTATTCCATTTTCCTTATGCATGAGAAATATTCAAGCGAACTTACCGAGTCAGGCCCGTGGTATTGAGAACCATTTAAAACTGACTACCCTTGCATGTATTTGGAATAAATGTGTACTGGTGAAACCCCACAGATTTCTGAGGCCATTATTAACATTTAACATTGTTTTCCATGTTTGAATGGGCTCAGGAAGCAGCTATTATTTATCAAGGAGTCAAGTCAAGGCTCCTTAACAATATTGGACAAAATTGACTAACTGGACAAACAATCCTTTAAGGGAAGAAAGAGGTTATTGTTCATACACTGAAAACCCTAACATAATAATTAACCATGTTGAATGTTCTGATAGAAGGCCAGATGCAAGAGAAATCCAAAGCACTGGAAAAGCCATGTGAAAAGTCCTCATGTGACAAGTCAAAGTAACTGAAAGTGGACATAAACATAATGTTCACATCTGAAGTGCCTAAATCACTTCAATATCTACATAGAGTCTATTTTGTCTTTAGGGTCCCTCAAAGTCTAAAGTTCAAGTCTACAAATATATAGCTTCACTCCTGCTGGAGCTCTGTCAGGAGCCAGAAACTAGTTATTCCTCTAAGGCCTCTGAAAAAAATGTGTTCCCAAATCATACCTGACCCACACCAACAGGACCAATCTTCTCACCAAAGCTGCCATTCACTTCCCTTGATTTCTGTTGGCCAAAAGGCAATTGCTACCTACAGACAACTGTGCAGGCAGCTAAGTGCTGCTTAAAAATACAGGTTAGACCTCTCTCAGTAAGAGAGGATTCAATAATGAGTAAGGAAATAATGCACTCATGACAGATATTGTTTCAAGGACTGTCTGGGTCTAGAAAGCTGCTTTGTGATGCAGGTTGTTGCAGGCTGGCATATCCTGGTTGCCAGTGCAGAAAAACAGAAGCTCTGGATGACACTCATCATGCAGTGCAGAGTTAAGAGTGGGATTCTTCTCATCTGACTTTCACAGTCTGTGGTGACAGTCTCCATAGTAGAGCTGGTCACTCTCAGCTCCTTTTATAGCTGATGAAGAGAATTGATGTTGTGATTTGTCTGATTAATTTTAAGATATCTACTTTACACGAGGACACAAATGTAAGCGTATAATGATTCCTCTTTACTTGGCTCTCATGAGGCTACATCTGACATAGTTTGCCCAGCTTTTTTCTCCAGGACAAGAAAGTTGTTGGCAAACTGCTATTCGTTTCAACTGATGGCCACAAAAATTCTATTGGAGCATGTGGTTTTCAAGAAGACTCTGAAGAAGACGGTCTTGTTCAGTCTGAATAAAAATCAGGCTAAGGGGACACCAATTTGCAGTCTTCCACTGCCTATAAACCATTGTAAGGAACAGGGGACAGATGCTTCTCAGAGGTGCACAGCAAAAATGGACGGGAGGCAGCAGAGACAAGTTGCAGCAACAGAAGGTCCAGCCTGACATAAGGGAAAAAAGCTCTCATGGCCAGTGGCTGAGGAACAGTGCTGCTTTCTCTTTTCCAACAAGCACAATTTGCAGATTGTTGAATCTCCATTACTGGAGATAGCCAAAACTTGACTCAATAAGGTCATCAGCAATCAGACTCAGCACTGAAGCAGGATCTGCTTTGAGCTAGAGGTTGGATTAGATACCTCCAGAGGTCCTTACCTAAATTATTCTGTGTTTCTACAAATCATACTCAGCCTCTATTTATTATATTGTCAAGTCTATTAATTAGAAAGTTCTTTCGAGAGGATGACTTTAGATATAAAGCTGCCCACTGGGGATGTCTTCATTTAGTCAGGTGGAACTTTTGGGCCTCTAAGTCTTTGTTAACTTTAATCCTGAGATTTCTAGCTAGAAAAAATGTTGTTATGTTGCGTTATGTTGTGTTCCATTTTTGTATTTTGTTTTTTTTTTTGTTCTTGTTTTGTTTTTGTTTTGTTTGTTTAAGGAATAACTTAGATAAAAAGTTTTATTCCAAGTACTGTGATCCTCTTTAGATAGCCTTCCCAACAGCATGCGGAAAGAGTTTTCTTGATAATCTCTTAAATAGGTGAGTTTTCTTGGACTTGTGCCTTCTTTTTTTTCTCCCAAGTCGTGAATTGATTTCATCTTTCACATTCTTTCCTGTCTTTCACTTATAAACCATGTAAATGGGGTGTCAACCCAGACTCATGAAATATTCCATCTATTAAATAAACAAAGGATAATGCAGAAAGATGTAAATCCGTGTCTTTGTTAGCAATGGTAAGAATTAAAACAAAATTTACCTTAGAGGCCAAATAGCTACCTGTCGCAAATAAATCTGTTTTTGTCTATGTCTGCTTCATCAATAACCGATCCTAAGAAAGACTCTTTGAAGCACATTTTGAAGATAAGCACAAATGGGTTAACAGGGATTACCAAGGAATAAGACCCTCAGAATTAAATACCCACTGGCAATGCACACTGGCAGGAATTTCCAGGCTTCACCAATAGCAGTCAAGTTAGTCCTGCTTGGGCACAGACATAAAATGTCAAATAGACATATCATAGTTCTTTCTGGGTGCCATAGATGAAACGAAAAGTGCCTGAGATTTGCTCACCTGGCTAATAACCAGCCAGAATAGAGAACAGATTTTTTTCATAGCAGATGTGATAATGTCTGCACCCCAGTATCACTAAAGTTGTTTTATGCTACTGGAACAATGGAAAACAGCCTAAGACCAGATAGGAATATAATTTAGATCTTCTTTCACTCCTAAAACAGTGTGGAAGGGTTTTTGAGAAGATCAGATCTGGCATCAGGACAGAAAATACAGTCACTGTACAAGCGATCGTTCTTTCCATGCAACACTGATAGCATATAAAATCAGACAGATCTGTCACTTCCCCCTCCTCTCCTTTAATTCATGCCAGGTTCCTCTTGATTAAGCAATAATGTGAAATATTGCAACAAGGAAAAGCTGGAGATCCCCAAGGGAAGACAAGTGTGTACTGCAGCTTGTCATTTTTATAGCCACATCCGCCTTTTGGTCAGATTGCTACCTACAAGTGCTTCATTTACTTTTCAGGAAAAAAAGTTATGACTGTTTCCAGCAATTGCACTTATCAGCCACTTCTTTGCCAAGAGTTTCTGTTTGTCTCCCAAGCACTAGGGAACATTGTTTTGTTTGTATTCAATGGTAAAACATGAATTAAGGGACAATCCTTCTTTTTTTTTTGCCTAGGAGTAAGGATACACCCTTCAGAAACTTACCACAGGCTAATGGGGGAGAGGTTAAATGGAGGGATCACTTTTAAGTGTTAGTGGTCTTTCTGTGTTCTCAGGACCTTAGAAAGAAAGTGCTTAGGAAAGGAAGAGATAGTGGAAGTAAACCCCTACAAATGCTATCAGAAATGGGCAAATGGTATCATTACTGCAATATTTTTTTTCACAAGTTTTTTAATTCCTCCCTAGCACAAGAATAGAAACAGAAAGTAGGATATGGCACAATGAGGGCAATTCATGGCAAATTTTAGAGCATGACAAGTCAGGAAGTTCAGGAGATCATAAAAAGTGGAACATGTTAAGTTTTTAGGGTTCTTTTTAAAAAACTATAAATCTCATATACAAAGACTGAAATGCTTGAAAACATGAGGATTCACTCAAAAAGACTCAAGGGTAATGCTTTAACCAACTATACGGTAGTATAGTTTAACCAAAGTGAAATGTGAATGTCTATTACCTGTCCGTCTTTTCCTCCGAAGGGTTTATTCAATGCGTAGGACAACAGGAATAAACAAGAGCAGGCATCAGGCCAGGCCAGGAACACAGTTCCTTAATAAGGATTTCTTAAGGTCAGAGACACAGAAACGAAGAACTGATCAGGCACAGCCATATACCAAGGCAAAGCAGCTAGGAACACAAATGGAGGCAGAGAACTTTCTGGATGAGTATCCATTCCCAGTATCACCTGCAAGTTTATGCACTGAAGGATGAGTCAGGCCACTTCCAAGTATGTCCTAGGTATTTGTCTCAGATGAAACTAACCATGAATTAATCCATGTTTCAGAATAAAATCGTGGATGTTTTCAAAATCTAGGGACATTTGTTATTTTTCTTAAATTTTATATGTGCTTTGAAAGTAACATTTTCTTTATGCCTGTGTGGGAGGATGATAAACAATCCCTGGGAAATAATATGATAGCAGAACAAGTGAAGACAAAGACATACAAAAATATAGTTTTAGCTAGATGATTAATTAGCAAGTAATAGAACATTGAAAAAATCCTTACTTTGTCTCCTTTTCATGAAACATAAGGGGTGTTTTGTTTATGCACATCTTACACTAATCCAGGTATCATTTCTGGAGATGAACAGAACCCTTGCTCCTTTAAAGAAGTGGATGAAAGGTCCAGAGGTGCCATGGTCCAAACTTTAAAACCAGTGGGAGTTTTCCATCGATTATAGTAAATCTTCTAACAAATCCAATATGCCAAATGCATCATATATAAAACAATGTGATCACAGAGACAATTAACATTTATTTATTTATTGACGAATCTATTAAACAGAGGTATGATTTTACAGTTCAGCATCAGAAAGTCTCATAGAATCACAGGATCACAGAATGGTTGAGGTTGGGAGGGACCACTGGAGATCGTCTAGTCCAACCCTCTGGCTCAAGCAGGGATCAAATAATACTTTCCTGCCCACAAGGAGTTCTGGGCATTTTTTTCCTATTATTTCAAATAAATGATATATGTGAAAAAGTGATCCTTCCAAGGACATCAGACTTGAATAAAATGAAACCCATGCCAGTCCTTGACAGATGTTTACTTGAACACAACTTCAAATGAACAATAACAGCCATACTCTTAGTATGACTTTATTGTGTGATTCTTGGTACGTCCCAATTTCATCTGGATACAAGAAGAGAAAATACTGAAATACTATGAGAAACTCTTTATTAGTATTATTGTGTTATTTTAATTTTTAAAAAACATTAAGCTGTGAATTGTGACTGGTGCAGCTGGTGGATATGGAAAGACAATGGAAGCTTCCTGGTTTATTGGCTGTCATTATGTTATGTTTGAATCGCCTTTCTTTCCTTGCATGTGTTAAAACTTCACGTGAAGTAGAGCAATGTGAAATCTAAAATTAAACTGCCTTGTTTACAATGGGGAGTAGGGGAAGGAGGTGGGGCAGCTATTTATTGCTAAAGATAGATGTTAAGACCCATAGCTCCTTAGATTGTCTATCAACCCAACGGAGATGCAGGGGTTCCTCCAGGGACTAATTCAAATGAGCTTGCTTAGACTTCTTCTAAACTATGTTGTACTGGTGCACAGAAAAAAAACAGAGAGTCTTTGTCAGCTGTCCAAAGCACAGCATGGGTATGTCTGCACTGCTGATGTCCTCTGTCGCAGGGCTGCTGGCTGGTCCTTGGACCAAACGGTCCCAAGAAAACCACCTTCACCTTGCTCAACTTTGCTCAGGAAATGTTTGAAAGCTAGTTGAGATGGCCCAAAAGTGTTCCAGGAAGTGCTTCACCATCAGAAGGGAGTAGACAACCATGTCCCCATGGTAGGGAATGTTCTCCTGCACTTTTTCATCCACTACCATTTGCACAGCCACTCTGTGCAACTGTTTCACATGCCATGGGTTTCACGGGAGGGTGGATCCTAGGACCATGGCAGGTGGTCCCCAGCTAATCTGTGGAAGCATCTGCCTTTTATTATACTTTCCTGTTAGAATGTGATAAATTTGCAGGCTCATCTCCAGGAAACACCAGGGCACAGATATGGTCTATTTGTCCAAAGGTCAGGAACTACTAACACATACATGAGGGGAGCTGTTTTAAACAAGCCCATTCAAGGCTTCCTCTTCAATTCAGGGAGAGTTTGCAGAGATTCCTGGTGACTTCATGTAAACAGTGGACACTTGTCCACTTGCCATTTGTTAGTGGGACTTGATACCTGCTGCTTCATACTTTTGGTTTCTCTATTGGGTACCCTCCAAATATTCTAATGGAATGTTGCTAACTTTTAAGTGTGTTTATCCAGTCCAAAACAAAACTATTTGTGCCAAGCATGGGGAAATTACTAGTAGCTACGGCCTTACACTGTTTAGAAACTGCTATTCTTAGATCAGGATCTAAGTAGTACAAAAACACTTTAAAAACATCATTAAGATTCTTGTAAAAGAAAGGGGATTGGATGGGTTTGAGCCTGGTATTTTGCTATGATGTTTTCACTTAATTTCTAAGAATATTTACTACAAGCTGACAGCAAGTTTAAACATTATCACCATGAATAAATATGCTAACAAACAGCAAGTCATTTATTTTGACTTATTTGGGTTTTTTCTTCACCAGTGAAACAATTATTGTGTGTCTTTGCTTCTATTTAATTTTGTTACTGAGATGATCACAAGCAGCAACTATCGCAGCTAATATGAGATCCATCATACACCAAACAGAAAGCCGGAATCACTTGTTTCAGGAAGTTTTGGATTTTGAAGGGTAGAAAACATTTGAAGATGTTGCTCTGCACAGGAAGTAGACCAAAGAACATGATGTGAATTTCCAGCTTCTCCATTACTGCAAGTGTTAGATTACCTGCATCTTGCTGCAGTAAACTTTTTACTTTTAGTGATTTGTCCAGCTGTTTTGGATGATAAATTCTGTGGTGAAAAAAAGGGTTATTTCTGAGTATTGGGTACACTAGGACACCAGGAAATAAAGCTGAAAAAAGATTCTGGGGAAAAAAACAAACAAACAAACAAAAACAAACACACACACAGGTGCTCCATGCTGCTCCATCTCTAAATTTGTTTTTGATGGAGCTTACCTCCAGATGAGGGCAAGCTTTATCTGCTCTAAACTATTGAAAAGCTTGCTTTCCCCCAAAAGTGGCATCAAAAGAAAGAAACAGTCAAGAATGGAAAAGAACAAATATTCTCAACCCACTCATCCTAGAGGATGCTACAGGAAATGAAATTGTATTATGTTGCAAGGCAGGTTAAAAAATCAAGATTCGCAAGCAATTAATGTGTTAGCACAACTGATTTTGTTTATTTTTCAGCCACGCCAAAATCCAATCATGCCATATTTACATTAGCAATACATGGAATCATGTAGGCAACAAAGAAAAAAAAAAGTATTATTTTGTTTTTTTTTTTGCTGGTGTTTGTTTTTGTCTTTGTTTTGATTGTGCATCACTCAAGTTGATGAAATGATCTAACCCATTCAAATCTTTCTGGGCTCTCATGTTCACACTATCTCTTTGAAAAAGAGACATCCATCAGACTATCCCTTGCCTGAATGGTAAGTGTATATATAACTTTTCACATAGGTTTCTCCAGGCCTCATTTCTTATGTAAAATTGTTTAGTGCAGAACTGCTTAGTGTATCATCAGCACCAATTTGCTTTAGCTATATCCTACAGTTAGTATAAAAGACCAGCTACTCCTATAGGTTATTCAGAAAATAGAAAGTAGCACACACACAAAAACAACCACAGAAAATAGTCACCCACTTTGTTTAGAATTGTTAGTTTTCTTCATGTTTCCAGTGTCATTTATTTTGCTAAACACTTCTGTTACTCTTTCCATTTATCTTCTGCTCTTATTTTCTTACAAAACAGTATACTTGGCTTTCTGTATAAAACACATATATAAACAATTATATATATATATATAAAAGAACCCCCAAATGGACTTGCACACAAATATTTATTTGCCCCTCATTAGAAAGCATACTTCATGCATATTTAGCCATTACCCCTGAATTTCATAGTACTAGCTATCAAAATGGGGTCAAGAAGAAAAGGGCCTTTTTCTTCCTGTCTTGCTTTAAAAGACTGAGTTAAATTATGTAAGATGAACGAAGGCAGAGGAGGCCAAGGAACAAGCAGGTCCTGTTTACATATTGGCAGCAGGTTGTTCTTGTTGCCGTTATTATCACTGCTCTCCAAATTGACTTCTAGTTATTACTTCCCAGGAATTCATATCATTTATTGTTGTTGTTGTTGTTGCTATTTATTCTTTATTCTCATAATGGCTGCATGCAGGTTTAGGGAGAATGAAATATTGGAAGATGTAAATGGATTCTGGGTTTTTTTAGATTTTTGGCCTGCTTAACAACATTTCTTGTGTCTCTCTTGGAGGTCATCAATAATATAGAAAACTAGGATTTATTGGACATAACAAATAGTTTTTAGTGGCTTTTCTTTTCCAAGAGTGCTTTGGGGCAATAATTAGAGATAATTTTCACACTTACTGCTGGTTTTCTCCTCGTATTTTTGGCAAAAAATACTTTTTCCGGTATTGGTTATAAAAACACCATCATTAGCACAGATGGCTCTTTGTCCTAGATATCTTTTTTTTCAGCAAGCAGACCCATCTATTGAGCTATTTATCATTGCTGAGTGATGCGCTGAAGAACAACCCGCACTATTCCCACCAGAAAACGTGGTGGTGGTGAAGGAAGTGTTGCATTTTAATCCCATTTATCTAGCTCAAGCACAAAAGTCTGACGACTTACTGGCCTGAAAACTATGTAATGGAAATGCCCCAGATATAAAAATGTTATAAAGATTGGGGGCAAAAAGAAATGGAAAACCATATTGAATTAAAAATAATAAAAATTACTGCTTGCTGGTTTACACAGAGTCTATAACACTGACAAAATCTTCAGAAATCAATGTGCTTTTTTGTTTTTCTCCCCCCTTTGTCCTTCTTTATTTTGGCTTCATTTCAACCCTGGAGTTCATATCTTCTCCTTCCAGATCATACTCCTCTACTTGGCCGCTGGTCCACACCTTCACGCGGTCGGTCAGGTCGCTGCTTCTGGGAGCCAGGATGAAGTCGTAAATGAGGGCAGCACTTGCTCCTCCAATAATTGGGCCAACCCAGAAGATCTGAAACACATTGCCAGGCCCAATTAGTACTTCAGCATGTTAGCATGTTTAAAGCTGTTCTGAAAAACCTCCTCCAATTTTCTGCACAAAATGTACTGTGAAAATAGGCGATTACCTGATCATTAATTTAACTGCATGGGCAAGAAGCCAAGAATTTCTCACTAGATGCTAGTAGAAGGCTCAGAAATGAATAGTTGTGACTTCATTGTTAAGTCTGGGGATTAAAAATGAGACATCTACTACGAAAACATCTCTGCTACTCAAGTTACATTTTACTCAGAAGCATTGAGTGTATTAAATTCCTTTCTCCCACTAACTTGCATTGGTACCTGGGGGAACTTGAAAGTAATACTTTGTGATAACCTAATTAAGGGCATCATTAACTACTAGTTACTCTTTAGTTAGTGATATTCTTATACCTTCTAGTCTAATCACATAAAGCAAGCAAAGTTTGCAGGGAGAGATAGTAAATGTAAAGATTGTTGTTATTAGGAATAACGTGTGATTTTGAAGGATCGGTTGGTCAGAAATCTGAGTCTGAAAATGCTTTTACTTTCTTTTCCCAGTAATGTCATTATTTTAATGTTAATTACATACAATATATGCATATATTAACTCTCTCTCCTGCTTTCTCTCTGTTCCTCCGAAGGCAAACAATTTTTCTACACAGTTTTGAAAATACTAACTTAGATCTATTAACTCAGTAACTCAGTAGAAGTTTGTAAGTGTGAAAGAAATGACAAAATTTCCCCAGTTCTCTCATTTTGTTTTAGATTGAAATGACACATTTCCAAAATTTGCATAGTCCAATTATACTATCACTGAATTTCCATGAATATTTATTGAAATGGTTGAAAAAGTCTTGAGTAGGAGAGTTGGAAAAAGCTACATTTTAAATACTGAAGAGCATGTGCTCATTCAGGACTTTTATGTCAGTTTTAGCCTAGTTTAGTGAGTTTTAGTGAAATAAGTAAACTTTCATAAGATTCTTCATTTTGATGATAGAGAATAATTTTAAAATCAGTATTATTTCCAGTGCACTTAACCATAAAAGCACGTAAGTAGATGTTTAAGCAGATGAATATTTTATTAGCTTCCAAATCTTTAATGATCCTCTTCTTGAGAGCCTTCCAAAAGTAGGTGTACTAAGCAGTAGCAATTTACAAACTCAATTTAAACAATAAATACCCAAAACAAGATTCTTTGCAATGAGGCTTTACAGTTTAAAACAAGTAAAATCATTAAATGTAAAGGGAATTAATCAAATAAAACCTGTGCTGCTGTACGGTACCTGCACCGCAGCTATACTATCTGGAACACAACTTGAGGATGTTGTGATCTCCTGGGTTTAGTCAGGACCAGTAGGAGACTTATTTTTGGAAGGAGAATTATTTTTGCTAAATATAATAGAAATGGCACCCCATTAATTCATTGCTGTGTTTATATGTTGTTTATATGTTCCTGATCTTGCAGCTGGACATATGTAGACTGTCTTATAAGCTAAACCAATTTCTTCAACTTACCCAATGATTTTCAAAATTGTTGGCAATCAGCGCTGAGCCAAATGATCTTGCTGGGTTAATTCCACAGCCGGTGTAATCAATCTAGGAGGTGGAAAGAGAACCAGGGTAACATATAGATGCAGATTTGGCATCTGCATTAACGGGACATGATAGTGTACACGTTGCAGCCCAGATCAGATGTACAGAAGAAGTTTGTCCACCCCATCAAGTTCTTCTCAGAAATATACTGTTTGCACAGTGCTTGTTCTGTCCTAGTAAGTAAATGGGTTTGACTACAGCAACTCCTTCCCCGTCAGTGCAACCTCATCAGTTATAACTTAGACACATGGCCCAAGGGAGATGGGCTAGGCATATTGCATAAACAAGGCCACGTTCCAAAGGAGAGGGAGTATTAAGTTCTGCCAATCATCTAGCTGACTTCACTGCAATATGAGATGCAATATTGCATATTCCACTGTGAGAAGGAAAACTTACGGCAAGAAGGTGTCCCAAGGCAACAGAGAGTCCAATGGCCAGTGGTGCTGATCCTGAGACATCATTCCTTCTCCGATCTGTGGTGGCGAGGACACACAACACCAGCTGAAGGGTAGCAATGATTTCAATACCTAATCCTTGGCCTGCATTGATTCCATCTGAAAGCTGGATGGAGACAAGGAGAAAAAAATGTTACATGTTATTCCTACCTGCCTTTGATCAAATATAATAAACCTCATGAGACCTGGTGACTTCTTTTTTTGTCCTCAGATTGCTTTTTCTTAATAAAAAGAGAAGGTAAAGAGAAATAAGCTGAAACACTCTTTGCTCTACCCAAGTGTGGATGGATTCAAACTTGCTGATGTAACACGATAGCTGTTACATCATGACGGCATTTAACAGCCAAGGTAAATGCTGCACCACTAGATACAAGGAGAATATAAGCAATGTATATGCGAGCAACAAAGGACCCAGAGATTTGCTTTCAGAAGTTTCCTTCTAGATGTGAACTGTTCTTCTTCTGAGAACAAGGATGCTGTGGTCAGATTAAACATTGCTCAAAATTTATTTAACAGCAACTAACAAGTAAACTTGAGGAAGACAGGGGAAGGGATAAAAAGAGATCAAGAAAGGAGCACAGCTCTGGGTAGCTTAAATGTGTCTCTGCTATGTGCAAATTACAATAATCTCTTCTCCCACCATTTTTTTAATTTCTTTTTTTGTTGTTGTTTTCTTTAATTAAACATGAATTCTTCAAAGCAAGAAGCAATGCGCAGGCCCCATGAGCAGATTTTGTCTTAAATATTAAGATATCTGTAATATGATTCAATTACCTGAAGATGTGCATCTAATGGTATTTGAGATGTCATGATAGATGTGAGGATGCTACAAGTATCACAAGACCTACAGAAGACCAGAGATATCTGAAATGACTCTAGATGCCAATGTTTGTGCAGTGTTTCTCTAAATTTGGACATCCATACAATATAGTCAGTAGAGATAAGTGCCATTCAGATGATTGGATGGAGGTGATCATTTGAAAGTGAACTGATTACATTTTTGCCTTTCATTGACTCCATTGACTAGATCTCATTTGACTATAGGAAAAGCCTAGACCACAAATTTTGCAGACCACACAGATTTTTTTGTGAGTAAGAAAAATACTGGATAGGAATTGTGAAGGGCTAAACAGGGAAGTAATTCAGTGTCCTAATGAAGTAAAGCAGGTTCTGCAGAGGAACTTGCACTGGTAAATACAGATATTCCAATTATGTAATTAATGTGAAAAAGTAGAGGCTATTATATGCATAGTTGCTGTAAAGCATATTGAAATTGCAGTTATACACCTGTATGAACATTATATAACAGAAATTTTGTTCTTTCAGGAGCACTGTTACAAACTTGTGTTTACCAAGTGACTGTGGATCTTGACCATTTAATATTATAACAGGACTGGAACTCTTCTTATAATTGCTATATTCAGTGGTATCTGAGTAAGAAAAGGCAAGTCTAGATCTGAGCTGAAGGCTCAGTGTTAAGCAGAAGTAACGTCACTGTATGCGGTATAGGATAAAGCATGAGGTTGGACACAGGCCAGAAAAACTGAGAATAGAGACTGACTCAGAATAAGTGAGAAGGAAGCAAACTTTGCAAAACTTATGCTCAAGAATAGTGCTATCAGTGAGTTATCCCATCTGTCATAGCTGCTACATTAAAAATTGCAAGGCCATATATGACAAAAATATAGTTAAATGTTATTGTGATCTGTCCGGAACAAGGAAACTACAGGAAATCATGCTTGAAATCTGTTCTCACGGGTTTACAGCCTATTTCCATGGGTTTACAGCCTACTTCCCCTAAAACTGATCTTTGAATATTTTTAAAACTTAAGGTTGTTTAGCTGAATTCTTTCACTTTCCAACTTTGCGATTCACTTTCTTGTTTTGCCTTGATTACAAAGCATCATGTTATCAAATTACTAAGCTTCTGTCCAGAGAAACACCAAAACAATGGACTGAGTCTTCAGATGGAAAAAAAAATCTGCTTAGTTCTATTAAAAAGTTTTTATAAAGGATTTTAAAGATCTATCAATTTGAAGCGTAATTTTATTTATTTTTTTAATATCTTGCTCTTTAATAGGAAGGACTGGTAACTCTCTAGCTGAAAGTTTTTCCATAGACAGAAACAGATTATTAGATCCAGGTAGCATACACTGAAGTCAGCTAATGAAACATCCAGCTCAAGTAAGACTTACATGTGAGAACTACAATCCTGACATAAATATATACTGTCAGAGCTGTCAATGGAAATAGCAAGTTTTGAAAATCCATATTGAATACCTGAGACATCATTCAATTGCTATTTTACTACATTTGTCACTCCCTTTTAAAAGAAATCACTTTATTTCCTACAGGGAGAGCAGGATTTGTGACTTAATTATGTATGCTTCCAACTCATCCCACTGATATCAAAAGTAATAGTAGCACTTAGAGTGAGGGCTATTGACTCTCTGGAAAGTCTTCTCTCATGTTTGGAAGGTCAGATGGTCTAAATTAAAGAGTAGCTGTATTTGTAAATAAATCAGCAATCTATAGATGCCCAAACACAGGTACAGAAATAAATTCTATCATAATGTGATTGACAATCCCCAGAGAAACTAGCTTTGAGGTTTGAAGTTTTCATGTTAGTAAGGCCTTGACATTTGAAACCATTAAATAGTGAGTTGCCTTTAGTCTTTCCCTTCACTTTGAAGGACTTCTACAAACGAAAAAAAAAAAAAAAGACAATAAGAGCTAAATGACACTTTCAAAAACTGTGATAATCCTTATCTTTGAAAGGCGGAAATCATATTCTTCCTTTCCCTCCAGGAAAAGACATCCTACGTGTGACGTGACTTGAGGTCATGGTCCCTGCTAATCAACACTGTTATTGATGGCCTCTGTGGAATCAAAGAAAACCTGGAAATATCATAGGAAACTTTTTGCTTTCCTCTAGCGTGTAATTCTCTTCAGTCTGCCAGGGACATCAGATTCCACTGTGAGAGCAAGAACTCTGGGCCACGTTCCAAAACACTGCAAACCAAGGCAAACATTGGATGACCTGGTTTACTGTGGTCTGCTGATCTGAAGACTATAAGTATATTATCACAGAGTCTGGTTATTTTAGCTATTTGTCAAAGCTGTGGGTAGCAGCCTGGCCCATATCGAGTCACAGAAAAGAAAGATTCTTCAGCATATCAGCCAAGTCGCAACAAAAGCAGACCATGTGGAGCAGAAAGGTGCATTTTGTAGCATTTGTGATAGCCAAGGGGAAGTATCAAGTTAGAATGTAGATACACATTTATTTGTATACAACCTTTGGTCTCTATGGAGTTACGAGGGTTACCCAGGTAAACCTTAATACTACATAAAAAAAAGAGCGTATTTCACAACTATTGTTTTAAGCTCCTGAGAGAACCAAGTAGGCATGACCAGCAGAAGCTGGTTATCCTCCACTATTATTTCATGGTTTATTTTCTCTTTTTTGAAATTTGTGTGCAATATCTGATTCCAGAATCTCGAGCCTTTGGTATTACTCAGGGCTCTCTACAATTTAATCTGAATCTGTTGCAAATAGTACTACACACTACAGACTACATGAAAATGTCAGGTTATACACAAATATAAATAGCAACCACTGGTGTTAAAATCTGTCATCCTACTGCTGAGATTATTCAGAATGTAAGTGACCATACCGCTGGTCCTCAAATAGAATATGCCTTGAAACATGAGACAAAATCACCTCTACTCTAGTGATAGAGTGGGTGAGTCTTTCTCCAGGGACCGGTATCTACATTGCAACATCCTTCTCCTCTCCATTGGCAGGGTGATCATGAGCGGTCAGGGTAAGCATGTGTGGCCAGGAGGAAGGACTGGCTCTGCCTTCATCCATAATGCATCTCTTTGCATCTCAGTGCACTCTCATGTGTGCTACATTTTAGACCATGCTCATTAACAGAAAATGTGTCTTAAGGAAATAAGATGAAAGGTGTAGGCCCACATTCATTTCCCACACAGTTCTTCCCACAGTCTATTCTTCTGCACCTTTGTGTTGACAAAGATTTTGGCAAGACGTTTGCCTCCTCCAGTACCAGAAATATACCCAAGAATTGAGTTACATCACTCCAGCAAAGGTGAAATCTGCATTATACATAGACTTATAATTGATCAGTTGAGTCACTCACTTGGTTGGTCTAGAAGTACCGACTAATTCTGTTTTGGCTGTGTTGTACTTGGGGACAATCTGAACCTCTCTGTTATGTATTACTGGAGCTAGCGATGAAGCCTGTCACTTTTTCTCCATTCAAAGATTAGCTTTATACGATGATGCCCCTGAGCAACTTAGTCTGAGTTCAATATTGACCCAATTTTGAGCAGGTTTGATTAGAGACTTCCTATGTTCTTTACAACTTGAATGATTGTATGAGACGTTTTGATTCTTTTCTCCATGTATGCTGGATTGGTATGGAATTGCCTAACACCTACAGCTAAATTAGCTGAGTTAATGTCCAACAACGACTTTCTCAGATAGCAGATCCACAATTGGTGGATCACTGACTGAGGGCTCTGCATAGATGGGTGACACATGTGTCACACCATTAAGTAGAGACCATTAACCCTGAGTGCAAAATTTAATGTAAGTTCATTACCAAGTCATGACTATGAGGGTAACTACGTGAGATTTATTTTTTTCTTTTGGTGTTAAGCAGTGAATACTATCATACTGCTTCCATTGCTCTAGAATCACATAATCCCAGAACGGTCGAGGTTGGAAGGGACCTCTAGAGATCATCTAGCCCAACTCCCCCTGCTCAAGCACGAGCCCTCCCTTCCCCCTCGCTCCCACCCTGTGCATCCCTCCCTTCCCAGAGAGGTGGTCTGACCCCCATAGCCCTGGAAATCCCAAGGAGCCTCTTCCTGGGGACAACTGGTTCTGCTTCAGTGAGGTCAACTGAGCACGGGCCTTCACTGCTGCACCCCTTCACCCAGGGCCCATGCATGAGGGCACCCAGGAAATCCTCCTGGGAAGATATGAACAGGGGGTGTAAGATCAGACAGATTTGATTTAGCTGAGACTAAAAATGCAAAGGCTTCTTTCCCATAACTGCCCCCAACTGCTGTACTTGGCTGACTAACTTCCACAGTCTAAAGTAATAATGTGAGCAAAATAATGGTATGTTTTCTTTGCTTTTTTATTTTATTTTATTTCAGAGCAAGATATTTATTAGGTGTATGCCCTCAACAGAGAAAAAGGGGGACAGGAAATTAAACTGGACCAAGGTAAAGCCAACTGTGTAATTCTCCAGTGACTTCATTTTGTTTTCCCATTACGAATAAAAGCATGTAAAGTTCCAACCTGTTTCCCGTTATATGGATAAGGCAGTTTTTGTTATGCAAGGTGGTTTAATCGCATGGTATTATTCCCCACATCATCCAGCAAACTCTTAACCATGGATTGTCTCTTGTAGGGTTCAGCTCACTTTCATATAACAAGGATTAGTTTCTCGTTCCTGAGAAATTCAGAAGTCTATTTTGCAGTAGGGGAATGTCAATTTTCTCCATTCTTATGAAACACTTTTTCTTTTTCTTTCTTTAGAAGAAATTTAAGCCGTAGCATCTTATTGAAACATGTGGAAGTGCTGATGGCTGTCTTTTCCCTCCTTCATATATCCCAGCCCTTGGGTAAGTCTTCCTATGCATAATCCCGGAAATAATTTGTCTGGCACATAAAAAAAAAAGCATGACATGGACCATCTATGAATGTATTCTTCTTTTTTTTTTTTTCTTTTTTTTGCTTTCTATCTTTCTGTTTTGAAGTTCATGTTGGGAAAAGAGCTATGATCTTCTGTCCACTACAAAACTAGCATTTTAAGGAACAGTGCTGCAGTAAATAATATCTTCTGTGTACCATAAACCTATTTCCTTATGTGCTAAGTGAAAACAAGCAGCTGATAATTTGCACCAGGCCTGATGGTTTTAGCACTTAGCTTAACACTACCATGGAAGATCTTTCCTTGACAGAGCAATGAAAGCATTTCCTTCAACTGAGTTTGAGTCTACTTAAATATATCTGTTGTCTGGCTGACTTTTAAAAAGGATATCTAGGTATCTTAATGTGTTTTCTTTTTGGAGCTTCTTCTTCCCTACATCAAAAATATCAGTTATTCTGCTTTATACCAACTAATTAACATTTAAGTGTTAAACAAGTCAGAGTTCTTAAATTTGAAGTTATTTAAAAGTAAGCTCAGAAATCAATCTCCCCATTGCTCTCAGAACCATCTTTAACTGATCTGGTCTCTCTGTATCTATGTCTGAATCTTTCACATTTTTCAGCTCCAAACCTGGTTGTGGTATTGTCCAGTTAATCTCCTTTCTCCTGCTGGAAGGCAGTTTCAAAATTCAGTAATTATAAGCCTTCTCTAACTCTCAATCAAAACTTATTCTTTACTTACCAAATTTCTTATTTTATTTCTGGCTATTTATCTACAGTGATTCTCATCTCTCACAAGCACTCAACAGTGTCATTCTGAAATGGCTATTTTTATATCAATTATTTGAGTGTTAGGGATTCAGAGAGTACAAAATTATCATTTCTTAAGTAATCAAAGTCAGGCAAAGGTATAAAGAGTTTTGCTTCAAATTATATGAGAGGAGCACTCAAAAGAATTTGCAAATAAGGCAAAGAATTAGCTCTGGATTGCATCCTAGATCAACAATAGAAACTTTCAGCAGAATCTAGGGACAAAACATATTGTCCTCTGCTAGATTATCTTTCCTATAAATACAGCCTTAAAAGCTCCAAAGGGGGCACATGCAATTCCTAAACAAATCATATTTTCCTTTCTTTGAACAGCAGAAACCCTCAGAGCAGGCCTAACCTCCTTCCTCCCACCATTTGATCAATCTGATGAGAAACGAGCCATGGTTTTGTTTTGCAAGGCCCTGGTATGCCATGGAGAGAAGCGTGATGGTTTCATTAGCAGGAAACCAGAGTGTATTAAACTAAAGTATGAGGCCAGTGACAGACAGCAAAAGTCAATACTTCTATAAACCTTTCATTAAACACGGATAGCTGGAGACAAACCATTTGTTGAACAGCCTGATTTACACTTTTTTTTTTTTTTATGTGCATATGAGACCATTTCTTTGGGAAAAAAAAGTTTGCTTTGCTGGTGAGAAATAAAATCTATTCAGACAAAACACAAGTAAATGATATATATTCAGGAACACATTTGAAGCACTCATTTAACCAGTGAGGTACTTATGGCCTCCTTTATTTTTAGACCAGAAGATGGTCTTTCAATGGAGAATTGAGGGCCTGTCTGAATTTTGAGTCTAGCATCACATTCCTTTCAATGTTGTTACTGGATTAACTAGCAGGATTTGTACAAATCTCATGGTATGGTTGTTGGCAACCACATGAAAGTGATATTCATTTTATACTTCTAGACAAACACTCCAGGAAACTTGTGAAATTTTCAAGTTTTCCGAGTCTGAGGTAGTCTATGTAGTCAGACGATCTTGTGCAGAGCATTCAAGAGATGGTAATTCCATGGAGTTAAAATACAGCTCTGAATGGATGTCAGGAATTAGGGGAACAATTCCAGCTCCTTCCTTTCTCCACCTTGTTCATCAAATAAGAAATCATATCAAAGGAAGGAATAGGGACCAACCCTGACTTTATTCATTCCTCACTCCAAATACAGTCATCACTAACTTCAGTTCTATGAGTGTATGTGAGGAAATGGTTGCTGCAGTTCTCCCTTGAAAGCTTTCACTGACTTCACTTGGCACAGGATGGGTGTCAAGTTCCTGGAAAAGTTTGGTTTTCTTTAGTACCTCTCCGTGATTCCTGGAGAGGGGCATGCACAGAACTCTATCAGGACAGCACACATGGGATTTCTTAGTTCCTTCCCCATCCTGATATGCCAAAAGAGAAATTCTTGCTTCTTTAATAAGGGATATCCCTTGCAGAGTTTTCAGCTCACATTTTTGCGCTCCTGCTGTTTATAGAGTTCCCTTTACGATGCCTGATAGGTCCTGTGTATTTGATTTAGGAGGTTGATGCTGTGCCCTACCCTCAGATCTCACTGGCTTCAATGAGTTGCAGCAGTTTAATAGCAATAACTTTGGCTCTGGATGCCAGAAAGAGCAGTTCTTTCCCATCGGGTTGTACATTAACAAATATACAGGACCACATAGTGCTCCCTGCCAGTCTAGCAAAGCCCCAGGACACATCCACTTGCTCCGTCACATCGGTATTAATATTGTTCTGAAAGTTTTGAGAAACACAGACACAGACCATGATCTCTGTGTGCCAGGTACAAACTGAACCAGAATATAAAGACTGGTCAGTCTCTGAGTGTTTGTAGTCAAGAAACAACAGTTTAATAACAGGGAAAATAGAGAAACTGAGAGATGTAGACACACATCATTTTCTTTCCCTCTGGAATCAAGATTGTCTAGCAGAGACTGTTTCTTTAACATTTTCAACTAAGGTTGTTATTGAATTCTGTTGGTTAAACTAGGAAGTAGACAAGTAAGCAAAAATTTACTACTCCTCTAAAGAAAATAGTCAATTTCCTCTTGAGATGAACAGAGTTCTTAGGATTCTCTGATTATTCCAAATATCCAGGTTATCTGCTGAAGTACATGAGCCCTGACCCAAAGCCCTGACTTATTGCATCAGTTTATCCAGAAGAGATCTATAATCTTCTGCAAAGATTGTAGCTCAAAATGGTCAATTTTGCCATGGAAATTTCCACTAATCCTTAGACTGTGGTTCCTGCCATGATACACCTTGATTTAGAAGCCAGACATATATATATATTTATAATTGGGAAATGAAATTTGAGTTTTCCTCATCTGTAAAAGAAAATCATCTATCTATTTATCTATCTATCTATCTATCTATCTATCATCTCGTGTGTGAGTATAAGCATAAGTGCATGTGGGGCAGTGTATGCATATACACACAAAACAGCCAAATATATATACGGCATAATACATACAGTGTCATAGAAACGAAAACAAATTTAACTAACTGTTCAGTCACTAGTCAGGAAGGGTGGTGGCAGAATGAATTTTCTTACTTTTCATAGTTAATACTATTCAGTCTAACAGCTGATCAAACACAGAAAAAAAAAACTCTCCAAAATTTTAACTTAAAAGAGAGATTTTTTCTTTTTTTTAACACAAAAAGAATAAAATCATTCATCTGAATTACAGCATTAAAAAGTCCCCATATTAACAGTACTTTTAGGTGTTTTAAAATTCATTTTCATATCCTTCTGTGGCAGTCCCTCCATCAATGAGACCATTTCTGTGGGTTCTGTGATTCTGTGGCTAGCAGATCATTTTTCAAACAACGCTCCTGTCCTCCCTGTGTTCTCTCAACAATGACTAAATTGATGGCATAAATCCCACCTGGGCTGCTTGAGCACTTGAGCACCAAAGGGCTCGATCACTCCAAGAGCTTCACCGTGGGCAAGAAATATCCACAATGTTTCTGTCGTGTCCACAATTGCTACACCATCACCACCATCATGTAAACACCAATTGCTTGCAGTGAATAGAGGAGCAGGGGTATTTTTTAAACATATACATTGCTTTGAGCAATCAGTTTAAAATCTCTTTTCCTAGCTGACACTTACAGATAACCTCTATCTGGTGATGCTGAAACTGATGGACATGTTTTGTGCTTGATGTGTTAAAGTGAGATTTTTTTTGAGCAAGAGCCTTTAACTATCATTTTTTATCCTATTTTCCTGAAGGTATGTACAGGTATGTATATAGATATCTATATGTATGTTACAGGCTTGTACTCTCCACCAAAAACTCAGGGCGCAGCTGTATTAGAACAGAGCAGAAGTACTACATAAATCTTCGTAGAAATGAAATAAGTAATAACTTCTGAGACCTGAGATAAAGATTAGCTATAAAAACCTTGCTATCCCCAAATGGTCTGGAGGATGGGTGATAACCATCAGATTTATATCCCAGCCCAGATGTTTCTACTGCCACTACGTGACTAAATTATATAGCAGCCACATCTACTGCCAGTTTTTAGCAGGTGCCTTTCCTGTGTTCCACATCCCTGATCTAGTGCTATTCCTTACAATGCTGGCATGCCATTAAAGACGGCTGCTGCAAGATTGAAATTGAGTAATGAGCTATTGTTGTGGTGCTCTTTGTTAAGAAATAAAAATCTTGGACTGCATCTCAGGTGCAGGAACCATTTTACTCATGCTGAAATTGCAGCCATTTCTGGTCCTATCTAGGAGCTCCAGAGAGTTTAACCATGAAGATGTCACAGCACCGGAGAGGCTGGTAGGAGAACCCTACATCTAATTGAAAACAGGGAGAGCAGAAGGTGGTGAAATATAGCATGAACTTGACTATTTTGAAACTCAAGAAAGGCACAGGGTATAATCTGCTTTGGGAAAAAAAAAAAAAAAAAGATTTTTAATGAGCATGTGAGGTGAAGAACTCAGCTTTATGTCTCATCCATTCAGTGACACCTCTGGAACTGCAGTTCTCCACAGAAGCAGACTGACTCACAGGAAAAGCAGCATCACTTAATCACCGCCTCCCTTCATCAAGTTTTCGGTTTATTTTGGAAGTTCTACCTACTCAACCTGACTTTGTTTAGTTTGAGACTGAAGGAGATCAGACTCAGAGGGTGTGGGCACAGGGAGAAGGGAAATCACAAAGGGAAACACTGAGTCAACAAGGCCAAGCATGAAGTCTTGCTCCCTATAGTCAGAGGGCTATCCGTGAACTTTGCTTACGGGCAGATGTGGGGATCCCCTTGGTTAAAGGACCAGAAAGAGTTAGTGAGGAACAACAGTATTAAAGAAAAAAAAAATCAGTGCTGGACCCTTGCACACTGGGAAAAGCTAAATGGTAATAGGGGTTCAGAGCTGCTCTGCTACCACTTAGACCACAATCCAACAAATGGGGTTGACTCATGCAAAGGGTACTCCTTCTGTAGGATGGCTTTGGTGAGTGTGGAAGGTGCCTTGCAGGAGCAGCTACCGCCCAGCACCAATCCTGGGATGAAGAATCAAGAACAACAAAGGGCTTCCTTCAGCCTGTCTTTGAAAATGAGTTTGGAATTGGCCGTCTTGCTTTTGCCAGAATAGGGCATTGCACCCTGGTGTGTCCTTTTCCTTCTGCTGCAGCTCATCCGGCTGTGGAACAGACTGCACTTTGAGTGCAGGTGACAGAGAGACAATCAACCACCCTCAAAATACACAGTGTATTCCAGGAGCAGGTGACTTTCCGCACTCCAGAAGTAATATCTTTATTACTATTTACCTATCTTAAGCAACTACTCTCCTCCAGAGCCACTGACCACAGACCCCTTCTGGCTTTGCTAGAAAGTTCTTTAGCTGTACCGTCAACATTTATCATTTTCCTGAGTCATGTTTTAAAACATGATTCTTATATTTATTATTCTTGATCGTTTTTCTTTCCTCTTTATCTACCCTGAGCAACATCAATTCCAGTTTTGTTTTCCTTGTCTATGATCTTGACCCATCTGTAATTTAAAAAAAAAAAAATATATCAACTTGAAGACAGACTTTTCAAAGAATTTTCCAATTACAAGAAGGTGTCAGGTTTTTACTTTTTCTCTTTATTTCTTTGTTTCTTTCCAGAACCAGAAAGGTTTGCCAGACTCAGGAGGCACATTTCCTGTCATTCTGATCAATATGCGGAGATATAAAAAATAATACTTAAAATTATTAAACATAGAGCAATGTCTACATTTTTGAAAAACTCCAGCTATCACAAAATTGACTAAAAATGAGCTATAATAATTGTTTTTTTTAATAGCTTGATAAATGTTTACAAGATAACTGTCTATGAACTGCAAATACTACGTTACCTCCCTGTATTCCTCCCACCCGCTTTTCCTGCTGGAGGACTTTGCTGATCATTAATTGTCTGTGATGAACACATTCTTCCATTATCCAAATTACAGAGCTACCCGGCAACAGCCAGCTTTGCTGGCACATGAGTACATTTTGGATTAGGTTTTCTCTATTCTTACAGTTTTACCCAATGGAAAATTGTAAGATGAATGCTAAAAAAAGATACAAGATGATGTAAGGAAAAAAAAAAAAAAAGGCCACATTTTTAGAACAACAAAAATAGTGCATATTTTTCTTTCAGTTTTTCCAATTGCAAAATATTTTACTTCTGTACCCACATCACTACTATAATTTGTGGGAAGTTAAGTGTCTTAATAGGATTCAGGAGCCCAAACACTTCTGTGACTACTGTCCAGAATATAATTCAAAGTAGCCAAAGTAAAAATATTAGTGTTGAGTTCAGTGAAATCTGGACTAAGCCCTTGATATGTCATCATTTTGCTTTTCTCTTATGACAAAATAGAGTCTAATACTGAGCGTGCTAACGGAGCACTCTTCTTTCACCTTCTCCCTTTCTTCCCTTCAGCCTTGCAACTTCCATGGCTGTTTTGGTGGATTTTGTTCTTGTTGTTGCTGTTGGACAGTGAGTTTGGTTAGCTTTGTTTCATTTTCTTGAGTTTCCTTTTTCCCTTTGGACCCTAAGAAAGGCACAGATTCACCCCACTTTGGGTAAATAACAGATGCTCCCATGCCTGGAGCTTCATCATCCCGTGTTCTCTTTCTATTCCTAGTTGTTCTAGGAAGAGAGCAACTCAAAGGATCTAAGAGCTGAATTGCTTCTCTTTTTCTCTCCTCTGATAGCTAAACAGGAACCTGTGGAACTGGGGTTCCTCACTTTGGACCCTCAGTGCTGGGCCTACAGCTGGACAGGATGAATTAAGCATAGATGTACAACTTGCCATGGTATCCCACAGTGATACTGGATAACCTCTGAATCCAAGAAATTGCTCCCACCATGTTTTTCCTGTAAGAAACCCCAAGTTCAAGCCTGTGGTGGGATCAGAACAGAGAACAAGATCTGAAATATCCACATCTTCTTCCCAGCTTTGTCAAAAGCCAGCTCTCCCTTTCTTCTGCTCTTTCTAATCTCTTTCTCAATGTACCCATCGCTTTCACCAGCAGGGACAATTAGCCAAAGCAGCAGTCAGGAGTGTCAGCTCCATCCCTCCTCTCCTTGTTCCCAGGTAAAGAGTGTGACATTAAAGCAAATCTATGTGGTTTCTCCTTATCTTTTGTTTGCTGAAGGAGGCAGTACGCTGGTGGTGCCAGACTGAGATTTCAGGATATCCTGGTTATGATGGGTTCTGCATGAGGACAGCTCTTCTGCTGATTTCCCCCACACTGGGCAAAATCCTTCATCTCTCCCCAGCCCAGTCAGTGGGAAATGAATAAATTTGTTTTTCCCCTCTAGCTCCTTCTTGCAAGGGAAAACAACAGCTGTTGCCCTCCCCATCTCCTGGGAGATCCCCCCACTGCTATTCTTGCCATAACACTTAGAACTGGATGGGAAAGTGAAAAAGAAAAATATATATATACATATATTTCTTCTGAACATTTGACAAAAGACAAGCACAGAAATCTGGGCTTGTCATAATGTTTGGGAACCACTTCATAGAGTCCTATCAATTCACCAAGAAAAAGAGAGTTGCAAGACATTCACGGTGTAGACTTAAAATACTGTTTTTCTCCAAACATGGATTTTCTGGCTTTGAAATGGACAGATTCCATTGTATTCCACAGAGTTTTTGTGGGAGAGAACAGAGCTTTCACCCTAGGGTGACATTTTTGAGGTTCATTTGTGAAGCCTGTAAGCTTGCCAAAATCAGTGACAAAACACTTACTGAATTTGAGAAGCAGAGCATCCCCTCCACCCAGGTTTTCTCCACTGAACCAGGTAGCATTGTGGAGTTTCTTGGTGAAAGCACAAGTCTGGTTTCCCCAGAGGCAACAAATAAATAAATAAATGCCTGAGCTTCGTGGTGTGTTTTGTATTCTCCAAAGGCTGAGGCCCACGTGCCTCAGTTTCCCTTGAAGGTAGACCCTTTGCATCTGCCCTTTCTGTAATCAGTCTGGATTTGCTCCTCTATCCACCACAGCTTTTCTCCCTGCTCTTTTCATCTGCCTTCATAGGCTCTTCTGAGACATCCTTGTGCAGGGCTCTAAATAACATAATTGTAGCTTGGATTGCTACCAACTCAGAGACAAGAAAATTTTGGGGTGATCACGCTGAAACCCACTCTCCATGCAGCCAGTTTTGGGGCCATTAGAGGACAGAGGAAGAAGCCAGTCATCCAAATTTTGTGGCTGGGGAAAGGGAAAGCCCAAATAACAGCGCTACCAAAACCAGACCTCCCGTGCTTGGTGGCAGCTGGCAGTGTGACCTCTCTAGGAAACCACTTTGGGTGGATGCCCCATCCCATGCGGTGCAGCAGTTCCCTCCGCCAGTGGTTTCCGAAGGAGAGATCACATATCACACGCACAGACAGAGCCTTCTGGAGTTAATAATAATAAAAAAGAGCTTCTGTCTTCTTCCCCAGGATGTTTTGGATTAACCCCATCAGAATTTCAAAAAGGGTGGCCCAAGGGGATAGTTGCAGGCACCGGACCCCTGGGAGGGAGGTAACACAGAGATAGGGATGCACTTGGGCTGCTCAGGAATGACCTTTTTAATAGCACTTTTATGATATTCTAAAAAATCTCCACTAGCTCGCTTTCGGAGTTGACTACAATGCCGCAGCCATGCAAAAACTTACACTATTTGTTCATTTAGTTTTCTTCCCTCTTTTCTTCCTCTGTTACTTGTATGATTTATGAAGAAACCTTTGACTGGGGACATAAGGTCCCAAGTATTAGTGTGATTTCAACTAGACATCATATTGCAAACATGTTCAAGTCTCAAACTACAGCCAGGAATAAGCTGCAGGAGAGGGACCATGGAAAAGATGCAAAATACTTAACAGCATTGGGTGAGAAGCAAGTGGCCAGAGTGGAATTTCCACTTATAATACTCCTCTATGCATCGCTACCCGAATATTTGTGTGTGCAGGACTGTCTCTCACAATAGGATAATTTAATGCTTAGAAGTTTATTTTTATTTTTTTCAACTGCCAAGGCAAAATGGGGATGATAAAATGAGAGCATTTTGAGGCAGAACAGTTGCAGCCAAGCAGTGAAATAGTCCAGGAACTTTTTACACAATGTGACTGTGAGTAGCTGTGAGAAGCAGGATGGGAAAGGACTGAAACATCCCCCCCCCGTCTTCTTCCTCCTCCTCTGCATGTAAGTGTAGTTGCCACCTCTTCCTCCAGCTTACATCTCCGGATTCAGTGTTTTCCCTATATTTTGAATAGCCGAAGTGGGAAGACAAGGAAAGTGCAGCTCTGTCAAGCAGGAGCTGAGCCTAATGCAACAGGTAATGCTCACAACTTTGGTGACAAAGTTTCTCTTGTTGTACATCTCTCCTGTATTTTTTTTTTCTTTTTTTTTTTCCATAGGGTCTTACATTGCAAATCCTCAGCAGGTAATAATTCATTATTAAAAAAAAAATCACATTCACACATGGAAAAGCAACATCTGGGTCTGCACATGAATCAGCATCCCAAGGCACAGGCTTGTTATCTGAGACCTTTAGCAGCATGAAAAGCCCCTTGATCCTGCAACTGGCAGTTATTTCAATGATAAAATTTGTCAAATGGCATCTTTTATTAACTGAGAGGCAAAAAATTAAACAAGAACAAAACTGATCACAACCACAGTGACCTCCAGCCGTGGAAAGGGGCTGGAAGGAAAGGACCTTCTCTACAAAAAGGGTTAATATGGTATTTAAGCTGACAACAGGGATTGCATTTACCCTCGATTTACCTAGATTCACCCTAGATAGGCCTAGAATCAGTCAAGACAGGACTCCCCGCTAAATTAAACAATTGACTGCATGAAGCCACCACCACACAAGCATACACATCTACATACACATCCTTAGGACCTTGAAAGCTTTACCCTCATATTTCTACAGTAAGTATGAAGGAGGAATCAAAAGTGTCTCCACTTACCGTGTTGAGCCCCAGGAGGTTGTGGGGGTGCGACGAGGTGACTCCCGAGAGGATGGCAGTGGCCACCACTGCCCCCAGGCACTGCGCGATGATGTACATGAGCGCCTTGAAGATGCTGATCTGGCAGCTCAGCAGCAGGCCCAGGGTCACAGCGGGGTTCAGGTGGGCACCGCTGATGTGGCCCACGCTCTGTGCCATGGTCGCGATGGAGAGCCCAAAAGCCAGAGAGACCTTCACGTTGTCTTGAGACTTGGTGGATGTCTTGTTGCCCACGATTGGGAAGCTAAAACCCAGCGCCGAGCCAATACTGATAAAAATAAAGAGGCTCATGGCAAGGAACTCAGCCACCACTGCCCTCCAGAATATTTTCTTTTTAAATTCACTAGCCATCTTTCCCCTTTTTCTCTCTCTCACACTTTCCCTTCTTCTCTCTCTCTCTTTCTCTCTCCCTTTCCCTGCTTGATATTTTCCCTTTGAGGTCTGAAGACAAATCTGGAGGAAAAATACAGTTCTTGGATTATTTATAGGGAGGGATTTGGGTGGTCTGTAGGAGGGAAGGGGTGTTGCACAAAAGGAGGAAAGAACATCTACATAGATGCTGACTGCTAGATTGATGTAAGACATTGCATGCCTGCCAAAGTTTTTTCTTCCTTTTTTTTTTTCCCTTCCCTTAATAGCCCTCGATCTCTGCTGCCGTTTTTAAGAGGCTTTTTTAAAAAATCTTTGGGAAAATCTTTAGGAGTACTTCAGGAATTTTACCTTCGCTTGTGCAACTTCTACACAGCCATTCAGCACTTTCAGCAATCCTGAAAGCTTTTACAGGATTTCTCTCCCACAGTGGACTAAAGCAAAAGGAAGTTTTCTGTGCAGACTGGTAAGCTGTTCGTGCTCAGCTTCACCAGCAGCTAGCGACATCCAAAAGTAGTAAATAAAACCAGCAACAAAAGCTGCACTCTAGGGACTTAAATCTATTTCACTTGAATAAAGGTAGAAATGTCCCCTCTGCTGGCTCTGCACAGTCTTGGACTCATTCCTGATGACAGATGCACAAAGACATATATTTATTATATACACAGACTCACACAAATCGGTCTTACACTAACAAATGATTGGGGCTTATCCCCCTCTCCGTGCTCGACTGCTCTCTGAACACACTGAGTTTGCACCAGCACTCAGTTAGAGAGCAGGTTCTCTGCACCCATTTACTCTTCCCTTGCGACATCTATGTTTAAATGACGAAATTGGCATATATTTCTTTTTTTCCCCTTTTTTTTCCCCACTAGCAAATGCAGGAAGCAGAGGCAATTCAGGGGCTTGCTAACCCACATGCCGCAGTGCAAGCTCGGCTCGCAGGCACCTTCTGTGGTCCCCCGCCTGCCCCCGGGGAGACGGGCTCCCCCCGCCGCCGATGCGCGGGACTGGCCGGGCACCCAGACGACAAGGGAGAGCCAGGGAGAAGGGAAATTACATGCTTGATTTTGCAGGCAAAATGAGCCTCCCAGCAGTGCCAGAACATCTTGAAGTGCAAAAGGTCTGACTGCTTCTGATTCTATCGCAGCGGGGCTGGTGTGCATGCCTCAGATTAACCCCTGTGTTATCAGATCCCTGCACACTCTCGCAGCTGGCAGTACTTTTATCTCTAAGTTGGAGGGCTTGTTCTGGCTTCAGAATACTCCAGATCTCATCTAGAGACAGAAACAAACTCCCCAGGAAAAGTTTTGAAAGAAAGATGACTATTTAAAATCAACTTACTTCTCTGCCTCCTCTTTTTTTTTTTCTCCTTGCTTTAATGCACCGGTGTTAACTTCTAAATTGCAGTTAAATTGATTCAAGGCTTTTTCATTGGGGAAGTATGTCTCGTGAAGACAAAGTCCAATGCGCACCTGGATAGCATTAGGCAGTCAAGAAGGATCTTTAAAATATATTGAGCTTTCAAAAATTGATTCAGATGCAAAGCTGAAGACTGTGTAAATAAAAATCCAGATGTCGGCAGCCTGTTGTGCCCAAGTTCTTAGGCATTCTAGTCCTCAGGTGTTGTTGATTTTCCAAAATAACCAGTTTTGTTTTCCTGTGTTTCATAATACACTTACACAACCGAATTGTACCAGTCGGGAGAAAAAAATAGAAATAGGGACATATTAATTATTATTTTTTACCCTTCTAATTGCAATGGTGCTACAATGAGGAACCACATGGTAGACAAATGAGAAATCAAATCCTGCCTAAAACAGTGTACGTAAGTTTAACATAGAGTACAATAACAGTTAATTAAACACGTATTAAAATTATTTTGTTCAGTGGAATTTTTTATTTACAGCAAACACTTTCTCTGAAGCTTGAAGAACAGAAGTGACTGCCTTCTCTGGTCCTAACAACTGGCTGCCCGGTACAAACTGTGTGTGTCCTCATACCTCAGGGAACTGAGTGAGGGAATGAAGAGCTCTATGAATAGTTTACAAGAACAAGTACTTTCCAGGTGTCCCAAATTGGCATGTGTGGGATGGAGCTGCCTTGCCATTCTCCTGTGTCCACAGGAAATGCCTCCTTTACTCACTTTTCCTACAGTTAGGTTTTGGACTACCTAGTAACCTCTGTACCAGTACTGATAAGGTGAGGAGCAATCTCTCAAAAAAAGAAATACAAGGCACAAGTAGAGCAGCAACCTCCTCTGCAGAAGATTTAACCCCCTTGTGATGATTCCAGCCCTGTGTCACCATGGTTGTTCATGGGTAAACATCCATTCAGAATTCTCCACAACACACTATAAATCAGCATGGTCATTTTTCCCCAAATGAGCTCCACCCCATTCTTACTCAGCCTAATGACAAATATCCCAGCAGTTGGCCAAGCTTTCTGCCCATATACCCAGTCCCCATAAACTGAACCAAGAAAGGGCAAAAGCCAGCATCTTGTGCAGTGGATGAACTGGGCTTGGGCAGATGTGTTTTCTACATATTTCATAGCTTATTGACAAATCACACTTGAAAATAGAGTACGCTTTTTTTTTTTTTAATTATGTAGCTAGAAATAGAGAGATGAGTGCCAACCTTACATAAGTGTTTAGGACAAGCAGTCAAGGGCAGGAACATATCTGATGGGAGCTAGAAGGAGAAAGTAGCTTTTGAGCTGTTATTCTTCACAGATGATTTAAATCAGTATATACTCTTAACATTATTTATTTACCCTAGAGACAGTTGAGTGAAGAATCAAGCCCACAGAACTGGACATTTAATTGCCAATATCCCAGGGCAGACTCATTTTTTGTCTAAAACAAATCAGATTCTGAAGAGTTGTAGAACAATCCTCACTTAACAATTCGGTCAGTAATCAAACATACTCACTGGTTAAGTGGTAGGTTTTGTTCTCTTCTCCCAGATGTCAAATTGCTCCAACTCTCTCTACTATTTGAATAAGCAATAAAGGTTACTGCAGGTTTGGTCTTGGCTAACGTGACTTCTCTGGGGATTTTCCACTTAGGTGAAGGAACAAAGTCAAAGGGTAGGGGGAATGCTTGTTGGTCCAGAGTCAAAATGATGAGAGGAACCAGGGGAACTTCAGCAAACGAAAATTGATCTTGTCTCAGGAGGAACCAAAGTCAACCTGCAATGACAGCCAGATGTTTTATCAGTCAAGTGGCAATTGCTAGGAATATATTACAGTTAAGGAGGTATCAAGTTCTACTTTCTGCATAAAGATGTTCACCACTCTGAAGCATCACTGATTTTCTACCATGAAGAATCCTAGGTCCATGTTTTCACAGCCTAATATTTCAAAAAAAAAAAAAAAATAGAAAGCAGGCTGGCATTGTTAACTGAAATGAAAATATTTCCACATATATTCTGCTCAGTGCCATCTATACATAAAGTTGTAATTCAGAAGTTGAGCTTTCCATAAAAAAAATCATAATCTGGATGTTAATGGCAAATTTCCATTGATGGCAAGATTTCCAGGATTTCCACTGGGTTTAAAGGAAACATAGTTGTGTATTTCCTACATTCATTGAAACAATGCACTGAGAAGACACTTAGATAAGATTATGTTTTAAATTACATCAGTGTTTGTCTAGAATAATGCTGCTGATTTAAACAGATGTTCAGTGCTATTACTTCAGTCGGGAGCTGCTTCTTGATTGATTCTGTTCGCATTCTGGTTAGAAGGAGACCTTCTCCTGGTCGTTATCATAAAATTTTACAAGGCAGTGACTGAATAAATGGGGAGATCCTTGGGAGCCTCTTTGCGAGAGATATGCCTGAGCACGGCTGGTACATTACAGCATGACTTAGGTGTCCAAGAATTGGAGGTGATTTTACACTGTTTTTACAAATTTTGATTCATAAATCCTTGATTTATGTTCCTAAATCCAGGAGAGAAGGAAGGTTTCAGACACATCGTCTCTCCAGTATTTCCTATCAGCTCCTTGCTCTATACACTGACTTCTGATAATCTCTTAGCCACTCAGCTTACTCATTCCCCTGTGCGCTAAACTCAGCCTTTAATATCCTCTTAGAGTGGGACACGTAAAGCCCCTTGTGAGGCTGGTCTTAACTCTCAAAACCTCATCTGAGAGGATCAGAAGTTATTTATCAGCTCAGTAAATCACCCAGTGTCCTGGGACAGGAGATGGTGCTTAGTGAGCAGGATTCAAAGGCATAAAGTCCACATGACCAATTTTCATTTAGGTATTTCATGATTCAGAATTGTCAAAGCAGATTCTACAGACCCACCAAGGTTTTTTCCTGTTCTTAAAGAAAAACCCATACATTCCACCATGAAAATCTGTTTATTCTAATATTATTTTGATGAATTTTATTTCTTTTGTGTCTTTTGGTTCTTTCATGTTTTGTTTTGTTTTGTTTTTGTCAATACATATGGTTTTGTAAGCCTGCTGAATATATCTCATTAACAAAATAGCTGTTCCCACTCATTCTTTTTTATCTTTTTTTCTTTATCTTTTCTTCCAGACTATAAGACAGTTCCAAAAAAAAAACAAAAAGAGAGAGAGAATTTAGCATGTAATATATGAAGCAATGAGATCTGGAGCTGTATAAATAAATTAATGAAATTGAATGTCAGCAGGTAAGCCTGTTTATATCAATGACCATTCTGGTCCAGATAAATAAGATGATGATTAGAAAATTATTTCCTCTTGAAGAAGGTATCTAAGGTGTCCAAAGAGAAAATCATTCAGCAATACCCTTGGAGAGTTTGCCTCAAATTTCATTTACAGTTGTTTTCAACTCTGAGAGTAAAAGGCTCTATTGTGCATCCTGACAAAATATATAATAGAATGGTGAATGTGTTAATATAGAAGGCTTTTTCATGGCAAGTGCAACAAAACCATGGAGATGGCATTTATCTCACCTAATTGTAGGAATCTATCATGAAAATGTCTCCAACTAAGCTTGTGTCCTTTCTCTCTCCTTTTAGTGAATGCATCGCACAGGCGTTTCAGGACTGCTGTAATTGCACACCTTCATTTTAGATATCTACAATCCATTGACACCATTCCCACAGTTATTTAGGGTGCCCTGGCTGCCTAGCTCCAGAATAAACACTTAATTTTCTCTAGGAATCCTAATTCTGTGGCCGTGAAAGGGATACTGATCATCTCAATGTAAGTCCTGATGCACTTTTTATTTAACAATTCTGTGACATGAAATAATAAAGATGCTTGTCATCCATCTGGCATGCAAAAGGCCATTTTCCAGGTGGTTTCAAAATCAGCCTGCAGCAGAAACAAATTTTGTCTTCTAAACTGCTAAGTGGCTGTTGTACCCTCAAGTTCTCGGCATCACCTCTTCCAAGGAGGTGGTGTTATGAGTCACAAAGTTCCCACAAGTCGTCTTCTGAAAAGGTTAGTTTCCCTGGCAATCCCAGAAAATGCCACCACACTGAGGGTTAATTCTTTTTTTTTCCCCTAAGCAAACATATTTAGCAACAATTGTCCATTTAAGTTTCCTGTGCCCAGTGCATCACTGGGAGGTTGACCAATTTTTTTTTTTTTTCCCTTGCGCATTGTGTTACATAAAATGACAAGTCTGCCAGGAATACTGGGCATGACACATCAGCAACTGCACTAATGAAAGCCTTGGTAGCTCATTACAAACACAGGAGGTGAATAAACCCTTGCTTTTTGCAATAGGAAAGTTTTCAGTATGGATCACAATTTGCTTTTTAACATGCAGAAAAAAAATCAGGATCAGTCTTCCACTCTCACAACTCATGGGGCTCCACGGCAGAAATGCTGGTTATTTTGTCCCTTCGTTGTTTGTTTTGGGGGAGGGTTTTGCAAGTGGATTTCTGTAGGTTTTGCTACCCAGATTTCATCATTGCTCTATGCTCTGTTTCACCACAGTTCTATCACTCAGGCTCACAGCAAGTCTTTGGCACAGTCCGAGGTGCTGATTCAACGGCAGAGATTTTTTTAATAGCGAGTCACTTTTAACTGCCAAGTGTTATAGGCCACTGAATGTTGAGCTGATATAAAAATAAAAGGAGACCTTGAGGTGAAAATTGTGACCTAATTCCAAAGCAGGAAAAAGCTTTGTAGCGAACCCAGGCAGGGTTATCACACAAAAACATTCTGATTTGTCAGCTGGACATGTTAAATCTTTGAGATCACATTGCAGCAGCAAAGTAATTCTGCAGAAATGAAGCAAGAAGACAGAGTATTTGTAGGCAAAGTGCTCGTATACGTGAGAGACTGCTACATCAGAATATCACAGTAAATGGGGAAACTTGGAATGTTAAGTCTTTCCTCCATTACCAATTAGACTTGCATTCCTCTTGCCAATGATCTGTCTAGGATGTTTTAAATATCCTCAAGTATGACCTGTCTAGAGGATCCAGTCCAGTGCTCACTGTTAGAAGGGCTAACATCTGGACTGTCTAAATCACCTTTGCAGCAATTTTAGCCATGTTCAGGCTGGAAAATAATTTATTTCCTTCCTTTCAAAAATGTTTAAGACTTGTTAAGATTATTATCTTCTTTCAAAACCAAGCAACTCTATTTCTTACAACATTTAATTGTTTTTTTTCTTACCTTTGACATGCACACTTCTTTCCTATTTCATGCTTACATGATTATAAGTGTACATTTTTCCTATAAAATAATACTGTTTCCTATGCAAGTCACTTTTACAATTCATAAAGTTCATCTTAAATTCTAATCCTGTACTACCAGAGTTTTTCCATTCCTTCTGACTCAATAATGCTTGCAAAATCAAGACCTGTTCCTTACTCTGTCACTGAAGACATAAAAAATTGAAAAATAATACAAGAACAGAACTTATCAGAACCATTGCCTCAGCAGCATCTTCAATTTTTAGTGAACCATTGCTAACTACTCCTCAAGTGTAGTTTTCCAACATTTGTCCACTTATTGTCATTTCATAATCCTAAGTGGTATTGTCCTAGTTTGCTTATTGGAAGAGCATTCAAGATATTACTCTTTGAATAAGGACAAGTGATATCAGATCTATTGCTAGTCCCTTATGCACGAGCCCAGCAAACAGAATAAAAATCCTCAACAATAGTAGGGTTCCTCTCATCTGACTTTAGAGAGCAATCTCTGTTCATCACAGCTGTTACAACCTTACAGCCAAAAGAGAGAAACAGGCACATATCTCACCATACACCTACTTTGGATGCATCACACTGGTAACACCATTGGCTATGTTGATCAGATCTTCACTGAGTATAAAGGGAACCTTGTAAAGATGCTATACACTTTTGTGACTCAAATTGTTAGCAAGACTGATCATATTTTCCCTAAAAAAAAAAAAAAGAAAGAAAGAAAGAAAAGCACAGAGTGAGGTGGCACTAGGGAAGTAGTAGGAAGACGAGCCAACATTGTCTTCTCTGGGTGTAGCAAAGGCGTAAATTGCAAATGGGAGCAGATTACAAATTCCTGCAGACAGGAACTATTACAAACTGAATCAGTTTCCTGGAGGTTGTATTTCACTGGGAAACACTATACTTAGTGCATGATCTGCAGCACACATGCCAGTAAATCTACATAACCTGGGCAACCTTGTTCTGCAGTTAGTTTAAAAATGGAAGACCACTGAAATAAGGTATACAGGCACACATAGGCAAAACCTTCTGCAAGCCCTTGAGCTAGAATTCGTCCCGTTCCACGCTGAGTCTTACACTGGTTCATGTTGCACCATTTCAGTTTGCACAGTCATGGCAGAAGAGGGCACAGCTATACATTACATATTGGGCACCTTTAAAATCTTTGTGATCTTCATTTGAAAGGACCTTTTTTTTTACTGCAATTGCAACTTTTTAGGAGGGTGACTTTAAAGGACATGGTAACCTCTACTATGAAAAAGATCCACCTTCCCTTTATCATATATTATAGTGAGATAAATCACTTTCAGAAAGTGCTTATCTTCCCTCACTGAATATAGTGGGACCCCAGGTGATTAGCCTAAACTTGATGTTTAAATTTTAGATTGAGTTAGATGAAAAAATCCCCCTTTCTATGTCTTAGTGAGTATCACAGACTGAATGAGAAGCTGAATCCAACCCTCGTGATGTTCCACGTCTCAAGATCAAGTCCTTCCTTTTTCTTAAGTGAGCAGAAAAGGGTTTGTCTTTGGCACAACCAGCAAACAGGATGTGCTACTCATCCTCAGTGCTCAACAACACCATCTCTTAAAACCTCTTTAGTCCTTCTATCCTCTCTCTTATTTCTCTCTTTATTAGAAGTACTGCCTGTCTGCCCATTACCATCAAGCATAATCTTGGACGTCTGTGTGACTTTGAAGGCACGGAGTATAGCATCACCCTTATGACTTTGTGGATACAATTATTCACTGTAAACAAAATCCAGGCTTTTTGCTGAGCACTCTTTATGACTTCTTTGTCTTCCTTGTGATCACCCAGCACCTTGCAACATGAGTTGCAATGATGTCGTCATTTTATTGGTAGACCTCTTCTCCCTTTCCCTGTCACTTTTTGTCCCTCTCTTTTTTATATGAAGGAGATTCTCCCTTTCTTTTCAAGTTGCAAAGTCATATTCATTAGAAGCCAGCATCAGAAGCCAGGGGAGTTAGTCTTTAGTATGGCTTGTTTTATCTCTAAATGGTGAGATCTTCCGTGGTGTCACCAGAAAAGCCATAAGGATGGGACCCAATTAATTAAAAGTTAAATAAATATTGCGAGTAACATTCTCTATCTTCAACTCGCTACATGATAATGAATATTGCAAACAACCTTCCATAATTAGGATCCAATCTGGATGTAAAAATAAAATAAAAACAGATTTGAAGAAAGAAATTCCTTTTTCATTATTATATAGCATCAATTCTATATGAATTTGCACCCATAATATGAACTTTTACAGAGATCAGAATTTTTCTTCCTTACAGAAAAATATCAGTGTGCAGAACCATGGGTCTACCTATCTTAGTTTGCCAAAAGAAAAAGATAAATTCAATTGCTGCAGAAATAATCTAAGATGCACAACTTAAAAAAAGTCTTTAAGTTATATTAGGTCCCAGCTTTCCTTCAGAGAAGCAAAGATGAGATCTAAGAAGCATTTAAAATTTTGGTCTTTCCCAAAGTAAGTCATGTATTTATTTTCCCATTGTTTATTTCTGTTCTCATCTCACCAGTAAAGAATGGTCCCTATCATATTTCCTGCTATTTTTCCATTTCTCTGTACTGTTGTAAGTAAATAGGATTTAAGTGTTTATTGCACACAAATTCGTCCTCTGTAAGGGCACTTTAGAACATCACTGTTTGACATTGAAGATGTTCACATTGCATCAGGACATAAAACAGGGATCCTAGAAGAAAATGAGTTTTTATAGAACTTGCTCTCTTCCTGTGTCCAGTCCCACCTCTGCCCTGCACACTCCCCATCCCCTGTGGTCAGGGTCCGTGTTCAGAGGAGAGCCAAATGTGCTCATACTGGACTGACTTAAAATAAACCAGCTGCTCTGGACAGAAATAGATTACGAATGTGCATGGAGTGTTTTGTCGTGTCTCAAATATCTGGGTAGAAACTTGCCTGGAATGGCAAAAGATGTCTGGAGAGAAGACCGCTTCAACGAATATGGCATAAAGAAAGAGAGCTGGGCTGCACCTTTAGTTTGTGGATTGTCACATTTGTTCCCTTCATTCAGTGAAGACAGGGATACTTATATCACCCCACCAGTGTGTGCAGAGTCCTCGGTATTTCCAGAATAAGTATTTATAGTCTGCTATGAAAGTGCACATGTGGTTTTGCATAATGCAGTTTTCCAAGCTATCTGCTTCCAGTGGGATTTTCAGAATACCTGAGAATGGGGAAAACACTGCATTTTTAATGTGTTCTTTACTATTTAGGCAGTTGCAGTACAATGTAAATCTTGCACTGATCTGCTACATTCTCAGAAAGTGAACTAAAAAGAGTAACAAAATACTGACACATGCCATGGAATTGCTTAAAAGGAAAAAAAAAAAGCGTGCAAGAGAGAGATTGAGAGAAACAAGCCTTGTATGGCAAAAAACCTAAGTAAAATCAAGTCAGAAATATGTGTATTAATTAAAAATGTCAATACCTGTCTTAAGATTCACCCTTGCTCACTCTGACCTCATGGTTCTCACGCTGAGACATGTGTTATGTGACAGAAAGCTTTGTGGTTTTCAGTCATGGCACCAAAAGGGGGAGGAGGACTATATTCAACGGATAAGATTTTAGAAACAAGGAAAAATTATAGGAGTAATAGGCAGCAGGAGTGATGGGAATCTCCTAACAGCTCCCTCTTCCTTGTCCAGCAGCATCCTGCAGAACTACCTGAGGGTTGACTATCTGCTCCCAAGACATTTCTGAAGCAAATATCTCCACTGCTAAGCTTGGATAGAAGGAGCCATCAGAGGTGAAAATGCATGTAATGACTAGGGACTAGTCTGCACTTTTTCATAGGGGCTGAATCATCAGTAGAAGGAAGACAGAGTGGGATACAAAAAGATGAATATGGCTGGTTTAGTTAACCACATACTTCTAACAAAGAGCATGAACACAGAATCTGTGAGGGTTTCTCATGTTCATTGATCTGCAGTCAGATGCCTCTCATGCTTCTACACACAGCTGGACTTTTCCAAAGCACGTGGACAGTTGCCACTTCTTCAGAGCAACAGCATTTCTATTAGCAAAGCACTGCAAAGCTTGGCCTCGCAGTGTGAGCTGCATGTTATAATCATGCTAGGATAGAAAGTGGTAGAAGGAAAAATGGCACTCTATGTGAGAGAGGGGAAATGAAGAAAAATGAAAAAAGAACAGCTGAACTTGCTTGTATATGAAGGCAGAGTTTTGGCAGGCAGTGTTGTTGCACAGACTGAAACGCAGTGACTAGCTGAACCTCAGCAAGTCTAGCTACACAGTCACTCTCAAAATAAAGAGTCTCTTAACACATTTTGCATCTGCATGGAAAAGCTGCTGTATTGCTTAAAACATGAGCATGGTGGTTGAGTTCTCGTCCGCTGAAACACCAAGCCTGTCTTCCAAACTAGAGTCCTTTTAGGGTCATACAAAGACCAAGCACAACCTGGGGCTCAACCATTCTGTGCCTATGTAAATGTAATTGAATTGTTATCACAATTTTTGCTCTTCTGAGCAATGAATTACAATGCTTGAAAATAGAAGACCCCCCTCTACCTGACTAAAACCCCATGACAGAGTCTGGGATTTCTGCAGACTGTGAGTCAAGCTGTTAAAAAAAAAAAAAAAAAAAGTTATATCTTCCTTGTTTCTTTCTCTCCCCCCCCTCCCCAGTGTGAGAAGCCCGAAATGGGACTGAGATGAGCCGTAAAGAGCAAATTGCACAGTTACACAACAGCTAAATGCATGGCTTTTAACAATGTCGCAGATGCTATTTTTTTCCAAAATCTTGGCAGCCTGCATTATTTTGTTTACATTTGAGCTGTTCTGCTCTTAAAAGCAATCAGAAAGATTTGTTAGGTATACATTGTGGAGGTGGAAAGAAAGAAAAACAGTAGACTGTTTAATCTAAAGTGCTGCTTGCCATCTGCACAGTCTGAATATGTAATAAGACGTAAGATTTGGAAGCAGCTTTGGTGCCTCAACTTATCCAAAAACATAACTCAACTCAAATGTGTAAAGGTGCAGACACGCTAGTGTTTATTTTCACTTTGTGTTTTCATTTGCCAAAAGCTATATATGAAGCTTACTACAAGATTTCTCCAGTCTCTCAGGGAGATGGGGATTATAGATCAAGGTAGAGCCTATGGAGCAGTGTAATACTGTGAACAAGGCGATTTTCCATTGTATGGAATTATGCCTATGCCTTTTTTTGCAGTTAACTGAAGAAGTTAAGCTTGACATTGAAAATCTTTCTCCAATCTTGTATTTTATTTGCAACTCTGCTTTGAACAGTCTCCAGTGTTTAGATGTCTTCCAGAGCTGGAAACGTTATTTTACCAATGTTGTTAATGGTACAGCTCACAGCGGCAGGGTCACTCCCAGGCTTCTCCTGAACGTCCTCTTTGTGCATCCAAAAGTTACACTGGTCTTTTTTTCCTGTAACAGTTCATACCAGAGACAGTTGTCAATGCTGACTTCCTCCTTTCAGACTTGAAGACTAGGTGAGGAACAGCACAGGTCAAAGCTCATTCTTCTGCCTTTCTGTATGCTCAGCAGCACTGGAAAACTCTCCAGCAGCTCCAGTTTATGTGTTTCATTTATAGGTAACATAAGTCAGTATAAGTTAATAATTTGGGATGTAAGCTGATGGAGTAGTTGAGGCCCAGCTGAAACCAATGATGCTCTAATTACTCATTTGCATTGGCTTTTCCCAGAATAAATGCTTGCAGTGTCTTGCTCTAGCCTTCAAAATGACAAGAAGAAAGGGAAAATTGCATATAACACTGAGTCCTAAATGATAAATCTCTTTTATGGTTACACAAGCTTTTGCCAACACAGTGGTGGGTACAGTTTGGTCTGAATTGCCCAGAGAGCACATACACAGCCAGTTACCTAAGGTCTCAATATATTTGGCAGGAAGAACATAAATAATCTTTTTCATAGGATAACATGTTCTCAAATTGTTTCTCGACTGTATTTTCTGCACACATGTTTCCCATCAATAGCAGATGGAGTCTTACCCAAGAGCACTTGTATATCCAGTCTACAGATGCAAAAAGGAGAAAAGTAAAAGATTTCTAACACTATCTTGATTCTGGCTTGATACTCTTCTGGTCTCCTCATGCTTTATTACAACTGAATGCATTTTAGAATATGTGGCTCCAAAGCAGTGCAAGTGTGGGATCCAGCTAAGTATAGACAAAATACGGTAGGCTATTTAAAAGATCTACTTGCAGTTGGCAGATATATATATATATATATATAAAAGAAATTATCCACGCTTTTGTGGTGGTAGCTGGAGGCCAGATAGAATAAATCACAGTACCCCAAATCCCACTTTAGATATTTAATGTAGTTCACTAAACATAAGTGTTGAGTACCATCTTATGTGAACTACCCCATCCTACTTGGCCTCCACACAACTGTCACAAACGTAGGACTATCACAATCTCTTTCCAGGGTTGGAAACAGAATTAAATGTGTATAATGATGACTCATATCACCACTTACCTAATGTAATGCCTTTTTCTGTCCATCACAGAAGCACAGGTCTCATTTGAGTTCTCTTCATCCTCTGTCTCAGAACTTGAGACATTCAATATTACCTCATTACAACACATCACAATTTTTCCTCCGCTTTCTTTTCCACCTGAAAACTATGTGTATGTCATCTTTTTGCTTGGATCTCTTATCTCTCTCTTTTTTGATCACCTGCAATATAAACTACTTGTTTTCAGTTTCAGAGCCCTTAGTTTTATATACGTATCCTCTTTTAATTGAGTATTAACAGGCTGACATAAAGATGTCAGCAGACAGTGAGGACATACTTCTCTATGCAGTTGTTTCATTTTTGCATAATCTCCTAGGCTTTTTCCCAGATTTTTCTTTGTATACACACGAAATGCTACATAATTACATTCAAGGCATTTTTGTTGTTCTTTACATACCTCTTGGAAACTCATTTTCACTGCCGTGCATGTGCGATGCCTACATAGCACATGACCTTGTGCTGAGTTCTGAGACAGCCACACAGTGAATGTCTGGCCATTAATATACCATAGGGCAAGATTAATCTTACCTAAATGTAGATTTCTCACAAGGCAATTAGGTGCAAGCTACCTCTCCTAGGGACACATGAGTGAAGATATCCTGATATCAATCTTTTTGACCCAAACACATTTGTCTACAAGGGGATGGATCCTTTAGGGTGATGCAGCACTAGAACAGGTTGCCCATAGAGGTGGTGGAGTCTCCTTCTCTGGAGATCTTCAAACCCCGCTTGGATGCAGTCCTGTGCCACGTGCTCTAGGTGACCCTGCGTGTGCAGGGGGGTTGGACTAGATGGTCTCTAGAGGTCCCTTCCAGTCTTAACGATTCTGATTCTATGATGATCCTCTTGCTACCAATGCTTCATTGTTTTTTCCATCAAGTATAAGTTCAGATGTGGATGGTTCATTTTCTAGTGCATAAGCAAGGAAATAGAAGTCCCATACTTAGGTTTATTTATTTATTTATTTATCTCTTTCTTTGCAGAGCTGTCTGTATCCACATATCTAAGAGTTTTCTCCCATCTTAGACCATTAAATATACAAAAGAGTGTCCCTTTTGCCATGTTCACAGAGATACTCTACTCCATTGTGGGTGTTTCAAACTTCTGTGGTAATCAGCAACCTTACCTAAACAGTACTTTTTTCTGGCTACAAAGAGCCCACAACTGCCAGAAAACCAGAAAATAAGTCCTTATGTGGTCTAAGTTCATGTAATATATGCAGCTAGAATTTTGAGGAAAGACAGTGCAGGACTGTATTTGAAATATGTCTTAATGGATTCTCTCTCTCTCTCTCTTCCTTTTTTTTTTTTTTTTCCTGTAGAAACATGTTGTCCTGTTATTGTTGATCTTTTAATAGCTTTTTCAATGACCAGATAAGAAACCATGATATGTTCACATGCCTTAAGTTGAACACTGTGAAGTCTCTATTTGCCAAACATAATAAAGTGATATGATGAAGATATCTCTGCAAAATCTTGAGTTGTTTGGAATACGATGATTGATTGATTAAGGATCTATTCCTGTTGGGAAGGGGCTGCTTGAAAATTATCAGTTTACATGTCCGCATGTCAACTCGGTGCCTAAGACCCCTTGCACTGAATGGAGATCCGAATTTCAATTCAGTTGTTTTAATATAGTGATCAAGTTGACATATTTTCTGTCGAGCACATTTGAGATTCTCTCTCACATCTGATTATCTGTTGCAAGTTCATAAACTTGTAGCTCTTCTGCCATGGCCACCATTTCCATGCAGACATTTCCAATACTCTGGGGAATCTCAGATGTCACTAGATCTTGTATTTAAGAAACTGAAGGCAATAGAGTTTAAGCAGTAGCACAGCTCACACTACAGAAAATGAATATATCTGGTCAGCAGAATCACTCTCTAGACTCCACTGACTGTAATGGCCAGATATCCATAGATGGGATACACAGCTAACATATAGATGTCTAGATGTAAGCATCTTACTATAAGTGTCTTAATTGCTGAGGTGAAAACCAGTCCATATTCCTGGGCAATTTGTTTTCTATTAAGTTTTCTGAGTCCCATTATATTTCCTGAAAAGACACAGCTGGAAATAATGGGGCAAACAAGTGTGCAAGAAAAGTACCAAATATTTGTCACGTGTTCTTTCACAATACATTTTTTGTTTGTTTTGGAAGAAAAAGATTTGGAAAGTTTCCAAGAAAAGTGTAATCCATGCATATTAGGTTTTTGTTCAATAGCCAGACATTACAGATAATTCTGATTGTATATGAAAATGAAAGAGAAAGGGTCAGTTTATTTCATGATCCAACAAAATTCTCGGAAATAATACCTGGACCTAAACAGTGAAAAACTAAATCACTCATCCCAAAATATCATGAGTCTAGTTTGATTGTAATGCTTAGATATTCTATGCTTGGTTACTACAAAGTTCTTATAGTCTTGTCCAGTTTGGATTTAGATCTCCTACAAGTGAAAAGTTATTTACTACATAGGGAAATATACTCTAGGAACAGACAGTCCTCACTACTATAAATGGTTAATTATTTTCAATTTATGTTAGCTTTTCTCTTTCATTTGGTTCCATCCTCCTGGTTATACTCTACTGTGTTAGTCATGCAGAATCCCTTTTCCCTTGCAGCACTTACTCTTATCATTACTTTAAGATTGCTTTTATAAACCTCACCTGCTGTTGAATTAGGTTATTTATAATACTTCATTTTTATGATAAATCTTAGACCTTTTCATAGCTTTGGCTGTATCTCTAATTCCTTTCCATTTTGCCTCCATATAAATATTTCACATGGTTCTAAACAGTTGTCTCAGCCACTATACGTCATATAAAAATATTAAGAAAAAAAATCTTTCTGTGGATTCTCTGTATTTTGGGATTATGATATTACTATTTCTGCAGATTTTTTTTATTTGATAAACATGATAAGTTTTATTGCATTAGAGCTGAGCTACATCAGTTTTAAATCAAATGTTCTGTTCTATAAGAAGCTGTATCTATTCTGAAGAGAAATGAGAGATTCTGTATAACGTTTTCCATCATGGATTTATAGTGCCATTTGGCAAAGTAATATACCAGTTATTCATAAGAACAAAAACACAGTGAACTTAAAATATCCAGTCTATTTTTTTTTTCTTACCACAGTTTAAAATTAGAACAAAATAATCGGCTAGATATAAACTTGGTGAACTTACAGTTTCCAGCTGCATTTTTCCTTTACCACCTGAAAATGTGAAGCTTACTATTATGTGTCAGATTTTGAACCCGTTTACCCAGATGTAAATAAGCAATAACACTGTTGGAACAGGGAGCATGTAGAACATATGAATAGCAAGTTGGAACTCCTAGGTGATATTGTTGGCCTGCATAGATTTTTCCAGTACAATAAATGGAAATGATCCAAGAGAAGAAAACAATGAAGCTATCTATTGTGGTGTGCTGTGAAAAAATAACAATCAGACAAAAAACATTGTTGCTAAGGGTTTTCGAGAAAGCAGCTGCAGTTATAAGGCTACTCTTCTTGCAATGTATTGTGAAGTTGTAATCAATGCTCTAAAAACAGTGTGTTAATGGACATTTGGCCTCTGCCCTTTGATTCATGCCTAAAAGTATTCTTCAAAAGTGGTCCTTCCCAATGAGATTCATCCATATGCTACAAATTGTAGATTCATGGTTAGCGTTTCTGTCACTGACCACAGCAGACCATGGTCTACAGCAAAGCCTATACTCAAAGAGGCAAAATAGCATATGAGCTTGCTCTAGGGCAACACAACACCACACTAATAATATACTGAACCCTTCCTTGCCATGTGGTAAGCCCACCCTCTGCCTTAATTTTCATAGCATAGCAGATCCCCTCTTGTATATGGTCACAAGAACTATGGTTTGGAAACCAAGCCTTTGATTTACTGGAGACTAAACTTTTTTTTTTCTTTTTTTTTTTTAACTATTGTTATAACAACTGACACAAGTTGAAAGGTAGATAATTAGAATCTTTCATTCTTTCATTTTTCTTGCAGTTCTTATTAAATATCCATTAAAAATTAAGATACAGCAAAATAGTTATAAAAGCAATGTGTATGATGACAATGCATGAAAATAGAATCAGAAAAAAAAGAGACAAAAAAGAGTTCTAGAAAATGAGAAACAGAAATGGATGAATGATAAATGTTCTCACTGAGGATACAGAGTGAAAGCAGATTTCTTGCATTGTGTTTTAAAGGTTTCAAAAAGGAAAAAAAAAATAGCACACTTCAGGCTGGGGTTTAACTGGTATTTGGAGGGCTTCCAGTAGTCACTGACTGCTTGAGCCTTGTGCTCTGAAAGAAAATAAAAAATGGCTTAACAAACCACGGGAATTTTTGTAGCCAAGAAAAAAAAGGGGCAGGAGTGAGGAGGGGGAAGCACATTCCTAACTCTCATCTGCAATGGATGCTAAAGAGTCCCAGGCTTTTCCTGTGTCTTCGTTTGCATAACGAGGAAGTCTGGGATGGAAGGTCCGTGGGTACTACAGAGCATTTTGAGCAGCTCCTGTGATCCAACAGCCAGGGCCTCAATGTTCATGGTTATGTACAGCCACTTTTCTCTAAAAACATTCAGAAAGTTTGTTTATTTTTTTGAGTAGGCTAAGCAAGAAAGGCACAAGACAAGCCCTTATCGAGTAAGAACTCTAGCATTGTTTTCTGGGCTCTATAGGTACATTTATTCAAATGCAAAGTATTATTATCCGTAAATTCCTTTTAAAAAGAAAACTTCTTAAAGTAATTAAGAAAAAAAAATGAAGGTAGATGATGCAGACATTGACCTTGATTCTGTTATGCATGACAAGAGACAAACGGCATATGATGATGTATGATAATAGTTTTTCAGACTGGCTGTAATCCACTAATTGTTAAAAACAGAAGAAAATGATAGTACACAGTCTATTTATAACCTTTTTTGTTTGAAATCAGTGATACTGAGAATTTTTCAGAGTTTTGATTCCACTGTACATCAGTGATGATGAGTGTTCAACAAAACATGACCCCAAGTGATAGCAGAAATTATGGTCTGGGCTTTCTGCTCCATACTGCTCTGGATTCTCCTCCATGTTGAAAAGCATCTTTGGAACCACACTAAATGCAAGCATTATGGTGCTTATAAAAATATGTGCTGTTCAAGAAAACAATACATGATTCATAGCCATGATATTTCAGCTTCTCTACACATTCAGAGAAGAAAGCAAGAGCCAGTACCTTTAGAAATTTAACTGGATGGCTTTAACTGGAAAGCCTGAACTCCTCTGTCAACTTCCAGCGGGAAGTGTACCCAGCCTTAGTGTATCCAGGTAGGTATTAAGTTGACATGAATTATTCCCTATTTTCGATGCAGCTAGAAAGCCAAGATGGCATTGGCATCTGTAGAAACAGTGGATGGACATACATTCTGGGCATATATTTCATGTGAGGGATTCTTGCTACTTCTATGGTGCTTTCTCCCAAATGGTTGTAACTACTATAAGAGAGCAAGAGAGAAGTTATACTATAGTGCACCACAATAATCTCTGGGCTTTCCTAATAGGCTTCTGTGTTTTTCCATTTCCTTTAGTTGGCCTGGCCACAGAAATTTTGCTTATTTTTTTCCCCCTCATTTATTCTTGTGTAACAAAAATATCAGATAAAAAGCTAAAGTGTTCTGATGCCTGGCTGATTCATCACTTAAATTTATTGGCTAAGGGTTTCAGTGGTGGAGCATTACAGGGAGATGGGGGAAAGGGGTGGCTACAAGACATTATTTCTGGGTTATTTTTCTTTCTACTGTACTCAGTGCCCCAGAACTGCAAAAAACAGTCTCAACACACTGTCAAATGCAGACAAAATTCCTCTACTTTTGACTTTTGTCATATAGTGGATCAGTACAGTGTGTATCCCGGTAGTAAACAACAAAATAGGAGAAAAATTCACACAGTGACAGAAAAACTCAAAGGTTCATGCAATACAGGGGAAAGGAATAAATAATCTTAGGGTCTTCTCTGATCTTGAATGCCAATGAAGTCTAATGCAGCTTGAAAGCCCTCAGGCACACCAAACAAAGACCATCAGAGGAACAGCTGTGCTGAATTGGACTTAAAAGCCACCACCCTGTCTGAGGCATTGGCCAGAAGACTAGAAAAAAAAGGCCTAGTACAGAGTTCAAAAGTATCAGGTTAAATTATAACTTGTTTCCAGTTTGATTCCATTACTTCAAATTCATGAACTCCTTGAATGGTTCTAGTATTGCTGAATACAATAAATTGGGCCAGGCATACCACTACTGTTGGATATACATCCCCCTAGTTTGGACTGAGATATCTACATGAGACTGAGATATCTATATCATATTTTTTGTACCAGTCCCTCCAATTGCTGAAACCTTAGGCTTGATTTCAAAAGCTGACCTATGGTGAAATCTTGCATATCCTGTCCCTAATCTCATCCCCTAGAGCACAAATATTAAAAATCAGAGAAAGACCTTTTCATTCCATGTGCTTCCTCTGCTTAGAAGTGAGTACTGTTCATAACATCCTAGCTAGCCCATGTGCAAAGAAAACGTGATTTTTATCAGCATCTATTTCTTGGAAATGGAACTGCTTGACTTCTTCCAGCCTCAAAGCTAGTTCACCACTATTAAAAAAAAAAAAATCATGCCATATACTTGCTTCAGTAACTACATACAGCTCCTTCATACAAGCAGCTACAATTTTCCCTACTTCCTCCAGTTCTTTCATTAGGATGCTATTCCAGAACCTCAGTGAAAGTTTTTCTAGGAACTTTCTTCTAATTTAAAAAAATACATAAATTGATTTTAACTAATCCTCTTATCCTGTTCCATGCTTTACTTTAAACAATTCATCTTTTTTTTCTCCTGCACTTTAAGATTGTTATAAAGAACAGCCATAGCCTTTCTCAGTTACTGCTGACAAGTTCCTATAACCTCTTTTGGTCAATTTAAACCAAGCTGGCCAATTTAAAACAGAAACACTCTGGAGATGAATCTTATACATTTTAAAAATTTTAAGATTTTGCAGAGGTGAGGTTGACCCAAAATAAATTCTACTTCTAACAAGATTCATCTTGTCTCTGATAGATCCATTCCAATTGATGAGATATACAGTTCCATTGACTTTAAAATGTTGATAGGAACAGAAAAGCAGGATATAGGAGTGTGGATGTAACCCATGACTTAAAGAGAGTTGGTTCCAACTGTTGAATTTGGGAACTGCACAATCTGGTCACATCAGGCATGGTAAAAGGGATGTTGATGACCCATTAATTTTCCCATTGTCAAAATGCCCGTGTTTAGGCACGGGTTTTGTAATTTAGTGGTGAGAAAGCAAAGCTTACTTCTGCAGGTACAGCTTTCTGGCCTTTTATACTTCTTGGCATTCAGATAGGGAAAATAATTTTTAGGCATCCGCTGGGCATTGATTTTGGATGCTGACCAAGACCATCATGCAGTTTGCCACTCTCCCTGACTTTTAGCTGTTCGCTTGAACAAAGCGTCTTCCAGTGATAGCAGGATATTGGAGTCGAGATTAAGTGTCCCCCCCTCCCAGGACTGAATCAAATAAACCTTCCTCCACCCACACACTGATATCTCAACTTAACAGCAAAAGCAGCCTGCCAATCTGCCCCCACACAGAAACCTTCAGAGTTCTCATCAAAAACAGGGGAAAAGTATTGCAAAATTTCTCGCACACGAAGCAGAAGTTGCCATCATTCCATTTAAATCATCCACTCTTATTTTCTTTGAAATTGCTGGATGAATTAGACCAGCAATAGAAAGACTAGAGTATTTCCTATATACAAAAAGAAGTCACAAGTCAAGATAAGAAATTTTTGTACCTCTCCAGAGGATCACGTCCTGGCCACAGCTGCCAATTTCCACTGATCAAAAACTTCAGACTGAAAAGTGAGAGAATCAAAAGCAAACAATACTCAGCACTGCTGAAGATGAAAAAGTGAATTAAAGGAACACATACTATGAATGATAACAAGAATATGGACAGAAAAAAACACTGTAAGATGCAATCTTGGTAGAGCTGAGACTTCTCAGAGAAAAAAAAATCCATTTGACATGGCATGAAAATTAACAGCTGGGTTTTGATGAAAATATTGGGACAGAGCAGGAATTTAGGTCTTAGACCTGGTTTTTGTTGTAGTCATGGGGCTAGTAACACATCTTCAGAAAGGTAGAGAAAAATATAAATATTAAAAAGGTACTTATAAGGTATCATATGTTAATCCAAGTTGTAGGCATAGCTTTGGGTATCATGTCACATAACGATCTGTTAAAACACATGCAACTTAGCTGAATCATCCACATTTTAAAAATCTTTTTCAGGATGTCCCTGTCTAACCTGAAAGCATGGATTCGGGATTGATTTTTTTTCTCATTCACAATATCCTGCAGGAGTTTACTGGCTGCAGTCACACTAGTAAAAAACAGAGGTTGGAGCCTGTCATCATGGCCAGTCTCACAGTCCCTCAGCTAAAACCTTATTTCCCATTCCTTCAGAATTCTCATCAAAAAAATAAAGTTCTCATGAGAGTTCTCAACATGACAGCTATCACAATGAGAAAGTATTAATAAAAAGCTATTTAGGATCTAGCTCTGCAATTGCATTTCCAACTTCTCCAGTTTTCCAGTTCTGTGTACAGTATACAAGGCAGAGCCCTGAAGCTAAGCTAACTCCTGTTTGTTCTTTGGGTGGTTTCAGTACCAGAAGAGAGCATGTGTATATATCTGAAGACATCCTTTTGTTCATCCTAGAGCGGTTACCTAGATTCAATCATATTTATCTAAAGGATAGAGAACTCAGAGATACTACATTTCTAAACTGTGTATTCAAACAATCAGTTGAGTTTGAAAAGCCTGCTTAGAGAATTTTAATTAATTTTAGTACATCTCACAAAATCTACTTAGCAGGGAGAATATGTGTGAGAGAAAAAGTTATACACAAACATATCCAGTGGAAGCGAGTCTTCGTTTGTTCCGTTGCTCATAGACCTACTGCTTTTTTTGAATTGAAGTCCAGCTGTATCTTCAGGCCTTTTTGGTATTTCATACAAATGATCACACAATAAAGAGCATTCAGCTAAGATTCCTAACCATAATACAGTTCCTGGCATTTATATTTAAGTGAAATCTGTGAGGAATATGAAGTTTATTGCTAACCATGTTACACACATGAGATATAAATTATGTTATTAGGATTCAGGAGTTTTAGGCCTCCTCTGCTGCTATTGCTGTAATTTTAGAGGGTTTAGCTGCAATTTGCTGACAGCTTTTAGCTATTCAACTTTAGAAACTTAAAGCAGTATTTCAGGCAACTATCCTGGGTATTTTCCATTAGTACTGCCACTGAATTGTGGACTTACAGTGAAAAAACAAACAAACAAACAGAACTATTGAAAATATAACAAAGTAAAACTATTGAAAATAAAGTATCTCCTTAGGAAAAGATAATTAGGATAAATTATCAGTGGGATGGAAAAACCTTCTGGGCCACAAGACCTACTATATTATACAATAGTTCCCCCAGGGGAAATGATGAGCATATAAATTTCTTGAAGCACTGAACAGGAGCTTTTTGAAAACTCTTAACAAGTGTACACTGGAGAGAAATCCCCTACTGGCAAGGAACTGGACCATTTAATACTCCTTTCCTATCTCCTTGTTTTGTAATTTTGTGAAGATCTTTAGGGGCTAATCGAGCCACAGAGATTGCGACATTTCTTTCCATTAGCTTCTTATCTGTCAAAAGACAGAAGTTTCTCCAGCAGTGCATGCATCCTCACACAGCAGATCAGAGTAAGGGACTTGTCATCTTGGTACATGATAGATCCCAAACCAGGGGTGACTAATACTGCAAGACATCTAACTACTCTGCCTATACTGATCTTCCATGAAAGGCTGTGCCCTTTCACTAGCAAAAGACACTGTTCATTCATTCCTTCCTCATTTAATGAGGAAAACTCAAAAAAAAAAAAATTGTCGAAGCAGGAGAACCACACTTTCTTTCCTGTGCATTTACATTGACCCACCTATCCCCAGGCTCCACTCTGCATCTGAGTAGCCAAGGACAGAAGCTTTGCCCAGCAAACAAGCTGTGTACAGGTGGCACTGTATGTGTTTTTGCCTATGAATCACCTTCTGATGTTGTTCCAGTTCTTTTCTGTGCATATTTATTAAAAAACATTCCAAGAGTGGGATGGACTTCAGAGAAAAGATGCCCTGGTAGAATAAGCTGTATTTTCATATGGAACGGCTTCAGGACTTACTGGCTTGAGGAAACTGTGCACAGATGGTGTATTTCTAAGCATCAACTTATCACTCGATACGCACTGTTTTCACAGAATTTATATTTCAGTCTTGGGAAACCCTGACGAGCTCCTCCAAATCATTTCTAGCTGTTAATGTCCTGTTAGATTTAATGATTCAGCCTTCACTGACAGTTTTTTCCTTAACGTGAAATAAATGCCTTCCTGATGCTTCATTCTGCATTGGTGATGTGGTAGGAGCTTAGTATTTTTATTCATGTTTGCCTTGTGCTCTTCAGAGGCTAATCAAAGTTGACACTAGTGGCCATGACATGGATCCTGTTGGCCCTGCTGAAAGTTAGACAAGTCCCCTGGGCAGATGGGACTGCAATAGTCACTGAGGCAGATATGGAGGAGGATAAATCACAAAGGCAATCACTTCTGCTGGATAATTAAAGACAGATAACTTATTTTCGAGACAAAATACTTTTGCCAGAGGAATTGAAAAGAAGATAAAGTCCTGAGGCTCTTAGGACAGTAGCATGGGTGCAGAACTTGAAGTATTAAGCATAGCCCAAAGGAAGGATAGTTTTATCTTCCTAAAACTTCTCTCACTCTATATGACCCAGCATCTCAGTTTCACAGTGGACCCAGGCTAGTTACAGCACCAAAGCCCGAATACTGTTCAAGTGTCAACCACAAGGATCTATTCCCTGCATAAAGAGCACTGATATTTCTTTATTCTCTCCCTATCAGAAGTAATATTCTTGACTCATGTGAAAAAATTACCCATAACACTGCATTGTCTTTTTCTGTAATGCAGGAGGAAAAAAAGCTCAAAAGAATTTCTGAGATAAATAGTTTCCTGATCCATCAAATGTCTCTCTGATCTATCCAAATCTACCAAACTTAACAAGACTGGACTAAATGCAGTGCCATCATAAAGAGATGATTTGTCCTACCGGGGACATGCTCACATATGCAAAGACCCATTCTGGTCCTCAAGGCCTGGCTGTGCTGGTCTGGAAGTTTCTACATCATAGTCCTCAAGGTCTGTTCATTCGGGGAAGAGGCCACTTCTGTTGGGAGATTTGTCCAAGATTGTTGGTCCTCCAGGAGCTGTTTCTGAACAGTTGTCTCCACTGACTACCAAGAAACTACAAGGAGACAACATTTCATGTCAAATCTTGATTCTTAAACTTTGGTGCTAAGAATCACTACAGTCACCCTGCTATAATCCTCTTCCATAAAGATTCAGGAAATCTGAGGTGAGGTCTTTATCTGTAGATGTAGGAAACTATTTCCATCAAGAAAATAGTTATGCTCCAGATGACATGACTCCCAGAATTTTTTGAATCATTGGCATTGGGTTCTAGTGTTAATAGAGATGGAAATATCCAGCCCAGACCCGTACTAAGGCCTTCCTCTATATTATGTTGACTGCGATGTGATGCAAATTGTTCTATAAAAGTGAGCTCATAAAACGTTCAGAGAAGCAACTCAATCTCTGACGTGGTAAATGTTTAGAGAATCTCATTTTTCATATTCATTGTTTCTTTCTCTGACTTTTTATTTTCTTTCTCCACAGAATAAGCCAAAAAAAAAATTTAAGAGATCAAAATGAAGAATAATATTAAATACTACAGATTGCAGAGCCATTGCATTCCTCCTTTAGCAACACCAGAAACCCACATGAGAAAGTTTACAAATACCATTTAAGATAGCAGGGAATGAGTCACCTTTCATAGGACCTAGCTGTCTTATTTAGGGAATTTTCAACATAGCTGAAATTGTAGTAAGTGATACTAGCTATCACTATCAGTAACAAATACCCTACGGGTAAGTCATCCCTTAATCTGTCAGTAACACAGGCAACATTTCATTAAACTGTCCAAAGGCCTCGTGCTGCATCAGTGGGGTTAAGGAACATTTGGCCATTGATTTACAGCCAAAACATACCCTGAAAGCCACTTCTAGGTGAACTTAAATGAACACTAATTTTCCAGACTTGCAAATCATTTGCTTCAACAGCACAGCCAACTAGCGGGCTTCTGGAGAGAGTTAGAAGTGTAAGTGACATTAGGCTGACATTTTTTTATAATATTTAGATATCTGACACTTTTTGAAAGAAAGTCATCCTTGGTTTTCTTCTTTCTCTAAATGAATATTTATTTAATAATTAATTCTCAGTGGACAATGGGGAGAGAAGCAAATTCTCTTGCGGTTTGAGTATATGAGAAACTCCAGGCTTCTAGTTCCCTCAACCACTTCTTCTCTAGCCCAATCACCTTATCGGAGGGGCAGTTGTCCTAGAAACAAGTCCAACGTGAAACCTGTTCATTTGTTTGTGACTGGAAGGTACTGGTAACAATATGAAGAGCTCATGCTGTATATGGCTCTGCTCATGTTGTCTTCAAATATAAAGGAAGATACTACACGTGCAATTACTATTTTGCAATAGCAATAGATTTCATTTGAATAGATTTCATTTGAATCCTTTCTCAATTTGATTTCCAGATTTGAATAAATTCTTTTAAAAAGAGAAAAGTTAAGCAATTAGATTCTTGGTATTTTCAACAATCAGTAATGCAGAAGAAATAATAATGAAAAAAGGAAATAACAAGAAATTACTTTTAAAAAAGGGCATACATTCACAAACTGCCTCCTTTCAGCCAATGACCACACCCAATGCAACCTGGAGTTCATCCTGTATCCACTCATTTAAACAACTAAAGGACAATGAAACATTTCTGGGCATTCTTGCAATTGCCTCCTATTTATCAGTTTTGGCAACTGCCTGGCAACTCTATACCTGGCTTGCAAACGAAACTCAGTCTCTGAAGAAAACATCATGAGCTACAGCCAGCCTGTTTGCTTGCAAAGCGATTAATTTCAAGCACACTGAAGCCAAAGCCAATGTGCTGATAACATGAAGCAAACAGAGGGAGCAGTATGTTGAGCAGCTTGGAACGAATTGTTCCTGCCTCGGGAGCCAGGCTGACGTTCTCACCATGCATTAGGTTTCCAGGGAGCAGCCAGAGGGATGAGAAATGAGCATCCTGGGCAAGCTTGAAAGGCTAAAGAGGAGATCTTTCTCATTTTCCATCTCCTCATCTGTTAGATTGTGTAGACACCCTTTGATAAACATGCATTAAAGCACTTCATGTTGCTCAAGCCTGGGACTGATGTCTCTAAGCATCTTCTGAAAGCCAGGGGCTTCCCTTACTGAGATATCCCTAAAAATTCCTTCCTTTATTCTATTGATAAAACAGAAATTTTATGTTTAATAATGTGTACTGATAAGGCAGGAAGGCTGGGAACAAGAGGCCTCTTTTGAACCCCAGTTAAAATACCCTTGGGTTATCTCAACCAGATGTTCTTAAACTCACCACAGGAATTACTTCCACCACAGGCTTAAATCTGCTGGCCTGTGTTAGGCAAGTGTTCAAGCTGCCTGATTAGAACAGTCTCTTCTGGCTTTAAAACCCATATATCCATGCAACTATTGAACTTGCTACCTCTTCTGTTTTGGAGCTCATGTGACTATATGAGTTTATAATAATTTTTCAGAAAAAAATATTTGAAAGGAAAAGCTTAATGTTATGAAACAGAACAAAAGATTCCCTTCTTGTATTTTATATTTTCAAGTTATTATTACAATCTGGAGCAATGTGCCTCAGGATTTATGAATTGTACAAAATACTAGTCTACTTACCTGCCATGTAGGTTTTTATCTCATGTTCCTCCCGTAGTTTCTGGGCATCCTGAGCTGTAATCAAGGAAAACTTGACTTAAGTCAAGATTAATTAGGATGAACATTTTCAATTTAAAGCATTTACAAATGCTCCCTGGGATTCAAATAAAAGGAAACAGGTTAATGGAATACATGATTTCATTCCACTAATCATTGCAGAAGTCTCTTCAATCTAGTTGAACATCTGCAATAATTCTCCAGAAAGAATGCAATAAATATTACTTGTTGCTTGAGGTTTTGATTTCACTCTCCAATTGTTTTTTCCTGACAGAACTCAAAATGATCATAAGAATACTTCACTTTTTCTCTCTCTCTTTTTTTTTTTTTTTAGGTGTCATCTATTTATTCACTTAAAAAAAAATTAGACATGCATGGGAATGGTATACCGAGGATACATCTAAATTGTTGACTTGCTCTTGGGTGTTTCTGGTAGGAGACCAGTTTGATGCATTACTGCAACCAGCTTCCAGCAAGCACCTATGTTTACTTAACTTTGCAGCAAAGTCTGTGCTAGAGGTAGCTAGATAAGGTGTTATTCTCTGAAAGATGGTAGCTTTTTATTCTCTTTAGAAAAACAGTTGAAATTAAGTTCTTAAATACAAGTGCTGAATAAGTTTTCAGAACATACTTTAGATAGTCTAAGTGGTTCTCCTACAGGTCCTTGAATTATTACATTTTCAATGCTCACGTAGTCTGGAAAGTTTTCCAACTAATGTAAACCAGAGGGGCAGGACCAAGCATGAACACACCAGACCCTGCAGCAGACCTGCCTGTTTGCAGTCAAGACACGACTATTCTCAGCACCAAACGTGAAAGAGGGGCCTACGTGAAGAGCTCATGGCTGAGAAGATCCATGAGCCATAGGGAATGACAACGATCTGCTGTGCAAGAGTTGACTAACCTGCCATTACTTCTGTGTGTCTTACACTTTATAATAACTGCATACAGGTTTCAAAAATACAACATTTAAAAACATTTTAACATATCTAGCCTTAGCTGAAGAAAAGGGTTCTGTTTTGGGGGGAGAGGGAAAAAAAACATATGAACCTACTTCCGACATGAGCTGCAAATTTAAAATGTTGCAGGAACAAGCACTTGCTCAGAAACAGTCTATGCATTTATTAGAGCCTCTAGAAGCAAAATCCTTTTCCTCGCCTGCTCTGCATGGCAAAAGCCAGCACAGTAGTGTCAGGGTGTGATGTACAGAGAGCAGAATTCTCCCTCTTGGCAGAATAACGAGCGTTTGCTGAGATTTGTGCTCCACAGCTGCTTTGTATCCATGGCTTGGTTGAAGCTAGGAGTTACCAAGAGTATACACTGAAAATATGTTCTGTGACACAAGCCACGCTTCATTACCATTAATAGCAAAGTTTTATATTTAGTTTCAAGTAACCTGCTGTTGACAGGGGATTTATAGTGCAAGGAAGCTGCTTCCTTGGAAGAAGGTTCAAGTAATCAGTATTTCTGTGAGAACATCTACAAGATGTTCAATACATGCTGTGATGTCAATGCTTGATGCATTAGAGAGGTGAGGTTTGGGTTTTCTAAAATCTTAAGCTTTAAAACTTAAAGTTAAGTCATGATTTAGTTAGGATGGTGAGTGAGAGAAAGAAGAGAATGGCACAGAGGTTTGACTTCCAAGCTGACACATATCACCCTTGACAAATACTCGTCCTCCACGCCGCATATATCCTATGGGTGCTCAGTCCTTTAGCTCTGCTCCATGGAGAAGAAGGCAGAAGCTCCCACAAACCTTCCACCTGGCAAATCCCCTGGATCAATCTGCTGCCGTTTGTCATCCTCCTCCTCCTGCCAAACAAACCTGTTGCGCATGTGTTCCATGGTACAACAAAACAGATTATAAAGATGCCAAGAAAGGTTCCTTCTTCATTATATTCCCCCTCTTATTCCCCAGAGTGTCTGGGGAAGGAGGCAGTTCAAATAAAGCATGTTAGCTTTTCTTTTCTGTATCAAAAGCCTGTCAAAAATAACGACTTGAGTGTGTTGTCTCCCTCTCACAAAGCCAGTACTAGGACAGGCCACCAGAGGGGCATTTTTGGAAGGAGCTGTTCTCCTGGGCCAGCCTGAGCAGTGTGTGTGCATATAGATAAACTGGGCTGCTTTGGTTGTCTGCAAGCCAACATCTGCCCTACAAGTGAACCAGAACCATCAGTGATCAAAACGCATGAAGGAGGGATTGGTAAACATCTTACAGCAGAGCCTTTGCCAGTGGGTGTCACTAAAAAATAGCTATAGGAGTTAAAAAAAAATGGGGCAACAGAGCCCTCAATATTAAAAATAAAAAAAAATAGAAATAATAATTTAACAAAGCATTGAAAAGCCTCGTAGGACTTATTTTGGCCCCAAGCCTTGTTTTGAATCCTTCCTTTGGTCAAACAATGGCAATGAGATCAGAGCCAGGCATCCAGTGCCCTCTAATTACTATCAGGAATGACGTTTGCAGTGACTCGCTAGTAGGAGGTCCGGATGGGATGGGAAATGACTTCGCTGAGGCATCCAGTGTGCAGTCCCTGGTGGTGGTGGCATGTTTCTTTACGGGCTTCCTACACAGTTCTCCCTCACGCATTTGGAGAAGGCCAACCAGGTGACTCACTGAGCTTCTTCCCAGTGTTTACTGCAGCTACTGGCTCCACAGGGATTTGCTGTGTGGAGCTTGGCTTTCCCAAGAACGTCTCAAAGGGCTAATTTTAAATTAACAAAAGCTTTGGAAGGCAGAGAGAGGGGAAGGGGGAGGGGGATTTTTTGCAGGAGGAAAGAGATGGCAGAAATAGATTCCTTCCTTTTTCCTTTTCCCTGTCCAAGATAAGGAAACATCACACGCTAGACACGATTTAAAAACAACTTAAAAGGCAGATAAATTTAGTCACAAGTATTCCATTGCGTGGACATTCAAGATAAGGAACAATTCTTCAATCACAAGATTTTCAGAAAAAAAACCATATCAAGTGGTCATGGCGAAGAGGCAAAAAAATCAATGACATATTGTTAATAGAACACGCTACCATAGGACCATGTCATAAATCCATTTGAGAAAAGACAGTCCAGTACTTAAAATGCTAGACATAAATTTCTGTATTCCATGTAGGTCACCTGATCTAGTCTAATCTTACTCTGTAACTTTGGCAAAATGACTCCAACTTTCTGGGCCTCACTTCTCCATCCATAAGATAATGGCATCAACATGGAGTTGACCAAGACCAATGCATGAAATACTTTGAGCTTTGTTGATATCATCATTATATTGACAAGAAACAAGAAAGGATTGCAACAGAGTTCCCTCCTTTTAAGTCCCTTGTCAACTGGCTTTTTGCTACTCTTGGGTCTTTTACCAGTGTCCTTTGGGTTACATGTGGTTCAAGCCAACTAGTAAAGTTTGACAGGTGAAGAAAGAAGTCCTAACTATTACTGTGGGGAACATGTTTCCATCACAGGTCAGCTCTAGCTTGGAGATAACGCTCCACTGCATTAAGTAAACATGACTTTAATCTCTCTGTACCATCTGGAAAATAATATTTCTTTCCTTTTGATTTTCTTTTCTATAGAGATTACAAGTACTAAAAGGCAAGCCCTTTCTCTTATTACAGAAAGATACATCAATACAAATAAGAACAACAGGTCAGGACCTTATGCTTGGCTCTGAAGGCAAGTGGTGTGATTCATCTCATATCCACACGGCTAAGCTTTCTTCCACGTGAGGAAAAAAAAAAAAAAAAAAGGCCTAACCCATAGCATCTATTGGGAACGGTCTCTGTCCTGTGTTAGCCCTTGAACCATCACTCAGCACTGTCTAGGAAGAGAAAAATTATGATATAAATCCAAACGGTTCCAGGGAATGCGATAAAATTTCAACATTCTTGAAGATTGTAGGCCCAGCCCCTGGTCATCTTCAATTTAACAGCATAGCTAGTGTAAATGTATAATGCACAAGACAATGGACCACAAGATTGATTGAAGCCTGTCTATATTAACATAAAAAAGTAAGAATAATATGATTGGAAGATATTTTTCTGATTAACTTTTAGATTTTGCATCTATTCCTTCAAATAGTTACAGGCATATCTGTAAAGGGAAATATCGCCTCAAATGCACCATGTAGTCTCTGCACAACCATTCCATCAGTAAATATCATTGCACACTCCCAGCCATTCTTTGTTGGGTTTCCAGCTTTAGAAAATCAAGAAAATGTCATAGTGGATATGACTCTCTTGACAGAGCAGTAAAAGTGTGTGCTGTTCAGACTGGAGGAAATTTACCTTGCACCTTGGCATCTTGGAAATGGACAACTATGAGAGCAACACTTCCAGATAATCCTTCCAGAGTACAATGAAAAAATAATCTGCTAGGGCCACAAGGAAACAAAGATTTTCAAAGCTAGATTTCTTTTTAATTTTTTTTTTAATAAATTGTGCATCTGCAGCTAATCACATTTGTTCCTTTCACAGTCTCCAAGAACAACATTTATCAAGGTATTTTTAATGAACTGAACAAACTTTTAAACGCTCAAGAGAAAGAGACCGTCAGAGACAAATCATTTTGATTATGGTTCACAATGTCTTAACTGAAATGAACCCAGAAGAACTTGATCCTCCTCCCACTTAAATCAGTTGGACTTTTTCTCTGGTGAGGGAGCAAGCCCAGAACATATTAATTAGAAATGTTTTTGGTAACGTGCTGTTATGTCCTGTGAGTATGATCAGAAAAATAGATTAAGTTACAGGAGAGGCACAGTCAGAGGTAACTTCCATACAGACGTGGTGGTCAAGGTGTTAATTTTAAAAATAAACAATCCAGCAAGGAACGTAAGGGAAATCCACACAACCTCATCCTCACCATTCAAGGGGATTTGGACCCATGTCCCTATGGGGCAGAGTGCAGTAACCCCACCTACATTCTCAACAGCTTTGCCAGTAGAGAAAGGGGCTTATTTATAACAAAATATTTGGCAGGAAAGCACATAGTTGCTGATCAGTTGGGAAAGTGTTTTGTGAGAGACAGTCTGGCTGAAGACTTGACTAGAGGACTGTTTGCTAGGCCTCTTTTGGGCCTGCAATCTGTTCTGATTTTCCTGTTTGTTTTCTTTAGCTATTTCTAAGCTGCACAAAACAGCACTCTTCTCCAAACCAGAGGAAATTTTTAAAATTCTTAACACAGTCATTCATAAGCAAATTCTTGTGATTATCCACAGGTAATGTGATCCTGTTGGCAGGAAACCAAATAAACTCCACTGATAGACATCACGACAAAAACCCTTCTCAGCTGCTAGGTGTAATATGCTTTCTTTGTCAACATTTCATTCTCTTCCTATTTCTGGAATCCAAATATTTCAGAGCATAATATTTGATGCACTTTAGCCCAGAACTCAAACTTTACCAAAGGTATAATTTGGTCCAAAAGGAAAATATTCCTTTGTTTCTTCTCTATCTTTGTGATGAAAACGGCTTTTGAACAACTGAAAATCCACTTAGGTTTTTATATGTACCTTTTCTGAAGATTGAAAAATTGCATTAAAGTCCTTTTGCATGTGTTCTCTGGTACAACAGAGATTTGGCTAGGACAGAAAGCCAATCTGCCAGAACTCCATGAAAGGCATAGGATTCACCATATTTTAGACCCAGCTGACCCAATTAAGCAAGCTTTGCTCTATTTTGAGTTCCTAGCACACTTCTATGACCTTGGAAGTGAATTGCAGAAAGTTTTGTATTGTCGTTAAGTTGTGCAAGTTCCAGGCTGAATTCCAGAATGTTAAGTGTCAAACACACATGAGAAGTAACTGCTGAACAATCATCTGAGCTGATCCCCTACGTTCCTACCGAGACCTACCTGTTAAGCACAGACAAATGTTCCTTGCACTAAGAGCTCTGCTCAGCTTCAGGCCACACTTTAAGACCTTCTTCTGTCACAGCAAAATCAACATGGGCAACAGTTGTCGGCCCTCCAGGAGAAGAGCACACAAAGAAGAGCTAAAGGCTTCAGCAGCCGCTATGGCAGAAGTAGTTAAGCAAATGTAATGGAAAAATCTCCGCTTAGGTTTCAGCAGCTGATGTAAAAAAATGCAGATACCTACATAAAAGAGAAACATTAATCCACCATCATTAATATTCAATTGTAAACTTGACCAATGTCAGTTAAATCTAACTCAGCTTCGTCAGAATTATAATATTCCCACAGAAAAATATATCTTCAGCTGCTGACAGAAGGTTTTGGGGTTTTAACTCTGAATTCCATTACCTTGGTGTGGTGCCAGGATTTTTGAAAAAAAAAAAACATCCAGCACGCTCTTGTCAGTATTAAAAAATGCAAGCAATTTTAATAAGACTAAAGTGTTCCCTGATAGTAATGCACCTTAGCATCTCATCCATATTTTGTTCAGATGTGTAAGTTAAAACCAGATGAGAACTTGCCATAAAAGAAGGGAAAGGTGAGAAATATTTTTATGTTGTTTCCAAGCTGCTGTGAAGCAAGTAAGGCACTAATTATTATGATGTATAATTTAAAATGTGGTTTCCAAATATTGGTTATCATATAATATCAGCAGAGAGATGTGGAGAAGGAATAACAATAAGGCATCTCCACTCAGATTTAGGAAAATCTTTCAAACAATCCTAGCAGAATTTGTTGTAGGTGACAGAAATAAGTGAACACTGTGCAGTTTTTGCTTGCTGGGGCTGTGGAGGGACTGAAAACTGGGACACTGAGATTCAGAATGGAAGCTGATGACTTTATTCCTGTTACTTGCCAGCAAGAGCATAATCTTACCACTTACGTGAACTAATCATTGGAGGAGACCAAGTCAAATAATTTTCTGGATAAATGGCCTCTTCTCTGGATATTATCGGAAGTATAGGGCAACTAGACTATAACTTGGCAGAGTCATATTTTTAAACATCTGAGTCATATTTTTAAATGCATGTGGGATAAATTTGGTCCACTGCTCCTAAATATGAAGGTGAAAAACAAAGGAGTCCAGTCATGATAACAACAGTTCCTATAGCCCTCATTGTCTTGACAACTTTAAAATTCAGAAATAAGTTGCTGCTAATTTTCCAGAAATGCTTTTAAAATTCCTGGGGAAAAGGAGCATCTGAGGATCCAAGAATTTAACTGAACTTTGTGTGACAGGTTTCTGTTCTCTTCTCAGCTCTTCCTTTTGTAGGATTTGTATGGAATAAGCCAAGAGAGAGTTTGATTAAACACAGCAGATGATACAACTAGTGCTTCTTTCTGCTCCTTGGCATGAAGAGGGTCCAGGATTATCCACTCCACATATTTTCCCTAAAAGGAGAGAAGGAGAGCAAGCAGTGCACTCTATAAATTGCTTCCCAGGGAATTTTAAGTGAGCATTTACACGGTAATGATTCTCTTGCGCCTTCTTGAGCAGAGACAAGTCCCATTTGCTCTGAACTCTACTAATTTTTCAGGATGTTTCCCTTGGTAGTTGCACTGCATTTTTCACATCCAATTTTTCTGTTGAATCAGTGATTTAGTTGTTTTAGTTCCAGGTTTTCTTAAAGTTTTCTATGCTTTTTTTTTTTTTTTTTTTTTCTAATGAACACTTGCTAAATAGTCTTTTACTGGCACTCAGGCCATAGGCCCTGACTGGTCATTTTCACAAAAGACACCTGGTTGATGACTCTGCACTTGCCTAGAACATTTTTTTCTCTTTAGTAAGAAAAACAAGGATACAGTAATTTGTCCCCTGTTGCAGAATTTTTCACTCTAATTAACTGATACAAAGAATACGTTGATGTAGCTTATTCTTTGGTTAAACGGATGCAGCTTTTCACATCAAGAAAACTTTTTTTTTCTTAAATCAAAATTATATTTTGGCTGGGAATCAATATGTCTGCAATATTTTATGATACATGACTCTTATACTTATTGAGGAGATTTATTTGCCTCAACTTCAGTATCTAAATATGCAGACAATCCCTATTTAAGGCGCCGGATCACACTTTGGGCTCCACTGACTCTTGTGACTACACCTCTACTGATCACAAATGGGGTATACACCCACAGGCTGACATTTTCGGCATGATCCATTTCCCCAGACTTGGAAGTCTTCTGGTATTTGCTATGCCCAGATATATCTCATTTTGCATCCATCAGCTAATCCAATGGGTAAGGGCACACCTGTGTCACCTCAAGTAGAGCTATATATGCCTAAAACTGGGCCACCAAACAATCATGTGGGGCCTTAATCACCAAGCCAAATCCCTCTCTAAGTGGTTTGGTATGATCGCAGTAATGATAAATACTATTTCTGTGTTACCAAAGAGATCTAATTCAGCAAATATGATCACAAGATAGAAATCTTGGCTTGCAAATTGCCTAGAGGAAACACTACAGGAGAAAAAAAAATCAGAGATATTCATAAAGATTAGTAAATAGCTTCTTATTAGCCTATTCAAATATAAGTTAGTCTCATTTAAATATATTTTGACCTTCAATGCCCAAATTAGTTACATTTTCTCTCATACTTAGTTGCTGAAGAATGTTTTCTGGTCATCACTTGACTTAAACCATATTGTCCACTCTTCCTTACTGGTTTTCACTTACTAATTTCAGACAGAGGTTTGAGAGAAGGGTGTTTGATGACTGCCTTTGAATGACTGTGAACTGTGATTATAGTCTGGATTTGTACCAAAAAGCTTACCCACTTAATCCACCTGAAAGCAGCAATATAATAATTTGTGCGGGGAAACCAGATTAGTATTGATAGTGCACCATGGCTATAAAACATGCAGATTAGCTAGGTTAGTCCAATGGACTAACTGATCGTACAGAGATTTTTGACCTCAATTGGCCTACATAACATTTTGTTTTTTATGTGCATTGACAGCTATAAAATTAAGAAACATCATTTCAGTGATGGAGCTTTACTTGATTCCAAATACCTCAAAGCTGTAGGATTTTTGTTTATTTGTTTCTTTTTTGAGTGAAACCCTATCTCATTTGAAATTAAGGATAAAGTCAGATTGATTTCAATAGGGATAGAAGTTCACCTTTAAAATATGTCATTAATGGACTATAGAGCTTATAAATGGAGTTTGTTCCTCGTCACAACCATCCTTCTCAGGGAAAAAGTGGCAAGAAAAAGAGAGTATAGAATTTTGTAGACCTGTAGGGCCCTTCTATGAGTTACTTTACAAGTTTTATGCCAATATTGACAGAAGTTATTTGAGACATCATGAAGTATTTAAAGGAAGGTCAACGTTCTCTCACTAATTCCATAGAAATGTACAAATTCACAACATCTACTCAAATTCACATAGGATTATTTTTTTTTCCATTTGACAATAGAAGGCTAATGCTGTGGTATGAATATGTCAATTTTGTTCTCAAACATTATGTTGTTAAGAGCAAGGGAAAGCAAAAATACACTTCATTCAACAGAGAGTTTCCTAAGTATCCTTAACGGTATCAGAACAGAAATAAACAGACACAACAATAGGATGGTGAGATGCTCATAAGTAACAATCTTTTCTTTCTGCATTTTCCTTTACTACACTGCATTTATGTGTATTGTTGCTATAATTATATTTATCCGTTATTTTCAAATTATTGAAGTGTAAGCAGGAGCTTTTGGTTATTAACTTTCAACTTTTGCTTATCTATTTTCAGCAGTATGTTCCAAAATATTCAGCAATGGACTTGATTCTGCTTGTGCTATGTATTTACTGTGAATCTCAGAGGGAACACAATTAGGACGTCATGATTTTTTTATCTGATTATTTTAAATGGAATCAGTAGTACTTAACTCTCTAAAAGATGTCTGTGATATATTCTTTTTTCTTTTTAATAGCAGTCATTCCTGTACTCCAAACAGAGTTTGGTCAGAGTTGTCTTGCTTGGTAACTTACTGTGTTCAAGGACCATGAAAAGAGTTTGTCCTTCCTGAGCTTCTAGGTTATGGAAGACTCAATGAGCAAAACTATTTATTTTTGCTGTTACCTACTTATGACTTTATATCAGGTCTCTGTAAATTCAGATTTCTTTTCTTTTCTCTCCTCTGTTCAAAAAATTGGGCCTTTTCTTCAAATATTAAGAAGTTAGCAACAAATCATAGTGGTGTTTGCCACATGTATACATTCAGAAAGACATGCACACTCTTAAGTGTGGAAAACATATGCCATTATTATTGGATAAATAAGCAGTCTCATTATTTTGTTCTGGAGATTGTCAGAATCAATCCCAGTTCTTGCTCCTCATTTACAAAGAGGAGCAACTAGAGCTAGTTTATTTATTATTGTTAGCGATCATTCTGGCACATTCTGGCATCATCACGTAAAGAACAATGTCACCAGAGGCCGTTTCCTACACACTGCACTGGAAGTGCTCAAAAATCCCAGCTGGAAAGCAGTTTGTTGTTGCCTGATATCATAAAGGGCTCCTTTTGCATAACTGAGTCTGCTCCTGTTTCTGGAATAAGTAGTTAAACCCTTTGCAAGTTCGAAAGAGCACAGAGAAAAAGCCCAGGAAACAATCCTGGAATTTTGTCACAAGGGTTTTATTTGCATCAGCATGTGGTCTGCACAGAGATACCACTCACTATAACCTATGTAAACAAGAAAGGGGGAGAAAAAAGCCTTAAAAAGTTTGAGCTATTGCAGAGAGACCTATGAAGCATCCTGTAAAAGGATGAGGTCCTGTCTGTAGTGCTCCAAAGGCAGTAGGTATGGACCATGGGGTCCCAGAATGACCATGACCTGTGAAGGAGAGGACAGAGAATCAGATGAATATCAGGATGACTATTTACCTGCTGTTATCTAAATGGTAGACACCTATGTCTGAGGTAGTCCCCTTCAGTCCCCTTCATGGGGAAGTGAGAGATCAAAAGCCTCAGAAGAGGAACCACCAGCACAAAGTCCTCCCTCAGACACCAATGACACGTGCAGCCCAATAGTGTTCCTTCTCTCTGGCTGATCAGGAAGAAATATACACATTTGTATGTGTCTCTCCAGCAGCTGGTTTTAAGACTCTCACTCTGAACACAGCCAGTCACTTTTATCGCCCTATTCCTCTCTTCTCCCACGCATGTTGCTCCTTAGACACACTGTTCTCTCCCTGTCTTTGGCCCTTCCTACAATCATCCCAAGAGTTATCTTGCACATTCTTACAACCACCCTAAAGATGTGCCATAATAAGTTTGACCCAATCCCCAAATGCTCTTTGCCTGCATCCCATGTCAGTCCCATACCCCTATAAACAATAACCTGCTAGTCCTTCCAGGAAGAGTTTCGGCTCAGCTGGATCAACTCAGTGTGTTGTACCTGGAATATGTGCTGATGGTCCTGCTAGGGAAGCCCTAGAAGCAGCAATAAGATGTTCTCTTGGTGTTCCTCTGCCCATCCATTGCCTTCAGCTTTTTACCAGGCCTTTTTATTTGATTAGCCCTTACCCACATAGCATAACAGACTACTCCTGCATGCTGCTTACTTTATTGCTCCTTTACCAGTCACTGCACGCTTCTCAACACAACTTGTCCCTCTGCTGATCTGTAAATATACTAGTCCTTCCAGGAAGAGTTTCTCTGGCTCAGCTGGGTCAACTCAGTGTGTTGTACCTGGAATATGTGCTGATGGTCCTGCTAGGGAAGCCCTAGAAGCAGCAATAAGATGTTCTCTTGGTGTTCCTCTGCCCATCCATTACCTTCAGCTTCTTACCAGGCCTTTGTATTTATAGTGATTAGCCCTTAATCACATAGCCTAACAGACTACTCCTGCATGCTGCTTA
>NW_010577179.1:195252-237620 GCF_000705375.1 Tinamus guttatus | reverse complement strand
CGCTGCAGCCGTTTGAACTGCAACAGCGGTGCTTTAAATCCAATGTGTATTTACTGTTCAAATGTGTAAGCAGTGATGCAAAACACAGCACAGTAGCCCTAGCCTCTGCCAGAAATTCAGACTTGCTGATTTCTTTATAAGAAAACAGTTACTAGACAGATCCCTCACCACTGTTTTTGAAAGAAACAAAATGATTTTTCTTAGTGCTATGAGAGGTTATATTGGCCATAAAGAAATTTCTTAATTATTTGGGTTTTTTTCATGTGCCACTCGTGACACTGAAACTCCAATACTTGCACTGCCTTCTCCCCCTTCCTACCTCACCAGTCAAATCTGTTTGGCAAACAATTTCAGTAATGCTTTATTTCCAGAGGCCAATGCACTGCTGAAAGAGATTACGACATCTGCTCTTACAGGTTTGTCTCTTTTCCTTAAAAGCTGGTATTACAAATCACTTGGTTATTAGCCCATTTGCCAGCATTTTTACAGCACTGGGATTCCATAGATGCTTCACATGCCTTTAAGTACATTTTTGAGGTTTGTTATTAAGCTAATCTCTGAATAAGAAGACATGGAATATTAATGGAAACATTTTGGAATTGTAAATAAACATGTTTGGAGCAATCTAGATGAAGAGTAGAATGATAAAAATGGTTATAAAAATCTAATTAACATTTTAACTGTAAAAAGCTTGCTGCTTTGATACCACAAGAGAATAGCCCCAGACAGTAGATAAAATTAAATATTCCCATGTGGGTTTACAGCAGATGAAACACTGCTATCAATATTTAATGGAATGTGTCAGAATTTGCTATCATTTGAAAGAATGCAAATAGAGGTTGCCATAGAAATCACCTTGACAGAATATTGCACAAAATGCAACACAAACTACCCCTGAAGCATCCTCAAAGGAGTTGGTAAGATCTTTGCCTTCTACCCTTTCATGTAGTCTCTTGACAGGAGGGAGAAAAAGCCTTTGTGTGTGAATGTGTGTAAACATACATTACGATATGTTATTAACTAATGTTATTAACTACTAGAGTCAAATACAAAAAATACAAAACCCAGCACATTGCAAAACACTTTTACTTTACAAAGACACCGGCTGAGTTCAATTCAGTAGACTAAATGCTAGTGAATGAACTGCTAAAAAGTCTCTAGCTGTGAAACACTTATGTAAGTCCCATATTAAAATTCTCATACCAATCTTGACATTAAACTTTTGCAAACTCAAGAAATTATTTCTCATGACCAACATTCAACTAATCCTTATAATACCTAAAATATCACTACAAAATGTCAAAATTTTTATATTTTAGTGGAATAAATTATGTATTCTTGTTATTTTGCTCTACAAGAAATATCACCTTAAATTTCTGTCTTCACAAATAACCAAGTAAAACCAAGTAAGCCTGGCAGTTCCAGATAGATTGATTCTTATAACTCCTACATCCAGAAGATGCAATCCTTTCCAAATATCCACATTTTCTTTCAACACCTTTTCCTTCTACCTCTTAGCAGGTAACTTGAACCAGAGGTACTGAGCATCCTTAGAGTACACACATTCCCTCAGGCTCTCAAAACAACTCCTTATATTGAAAGTAATGAGAAGTGCTCTTTGACTATGGAAGAACAAAAGTTAATCCAAGCTCCTCTGTGACCATACACGCTTACAAATTCCTCTCTTTTGGGAGTGAGTAGGAGAACTTGAAGGTAAATTGTGATAACAACATCATCTCTGTTCTATAAGTTATTTTGAAATAGTTTAGAAACAATGAGGGTCCAGCCTGAATGTTATCTACTATCACACTGCAGAGCCTCAGCTTTCTGCATTCACCCTATTCATATTTGAAATAGACAGTGTATGTTACTACCTAATGAAGACAAATGTGTAGATTTTGGTAATATGCAATATTCCTTTCCTAAAAATGACTGATATTTGATGCTTTCTGTTGCCTTTTTGAAGTTACATTTGCACAATAGCACACACGGCCTTGTGGCATTTTATACATTTAAAAATGAGTTATTTAAGATGCCATGATAATCCACACACAAATGAGTTTATTTCTTCTCAATAAAGTCTGCATGAATTTGTAGTCAACTATTCTGTTATACCTAAGCCAAAGAAGAAAGGGTTTGAATTTTCATACTAATGCCTAGAAGGATGTCTCCAGCACCATGCTACGCATCTAACTAAAGCACTGGCCATTCCTCCTACTGGAACTGGACCAATGTAAATCAAGGTCTAAAAATGTTTAATGTTGAGAAGAACGGTCAAAGAAAGATCCTGAATCTAAGAGTCAAAACACATTAGTGAGAGTCTCAATGCTTTGACCTTTGATGTTTCAGAGTTCTCCAAAGGACAGACCATAGTCATATCACTTTCAGCTATGACAAGCATGATGCAAGTATCTAGTCAGCAATTTTCTTATAAAAAATTCCTGGAAATTTTCAGCATTTGTTCCCCCATGACAGTGGATTTTAGTAAAGCCAGGTAAACTTTCTGTCTGAATATACTTCAGCCCAAATTGTAGTGCTTTCTTCCCATATTCTACTTAATTGCATGTCACAAACTAAAACAGGAGTCAAACAGCTACTTCTCACTTTCCTCTCAGAGCAAAACACTTGGTGTGAGCTACATGATAATACATGATAAGAATGTCAACAGACCCTGGATTCACACATCTGAGGTTAATTATCTTAATGTTACTTTTGCTCTTCTCCATCATTGATTGAAGATTGACTTGACTAACTTAAATTGTCAGCATCTTTGCTGATATTTTTTTATATCAGCTCTTCTAAAATCCTTGTGTCCGATTAAGGAACATCCTATAGCTACTACTGCAGAGTATTAAGATACTGGGTGATGTTACTGACATGGTGTTTTTTGAAAATACTAACGCTATTTCAGTCTCAGAAATATGATTCTTTTATAAAATATCTGAATATCTTAGGGATTGGTGTAGTTCAGTTATCTAGTGTGACCTGAACCTTTGTACATTCATGAAATTAGAATTCTTCCTGAACTACAGAATCATTTCATATTCTGCTCTTCTGGTTACATTTGGTACACAGGCTGACTCAAGGAGCAGAAGTGATATATGTAACAAAACAAAACTCCAGTCTTGCAGCATTTTTGGCCTAAGCAAGAAGCACTTGAGAACTCATAAGAAAAGTTATTCACAAGAGATCAGACCAATTTTGTACAACTAGGATGATTCAAAGACACTTCTGAATGTGCGTGCTTTTATGCAGGTGGTAACTATGAATCTTTTGAATTAAACTTACAACAAGTAAATTTATCCTAGTACATGACCGATTGGAAGCTTTTTACTACTTCCAAGGTGCCAGGTGGATGGAAAAAAATGAGTAGATAAGAACCTTTGTGCCTGCTTTGCACTGGAGCATCTTGTAGAACACATTATCATACTTAGCTCACTAATCCTCTCTATACCTTATAGAAGAAAAATATTTTTAACATATCTTTCAGTGTTTTACCTACCGTTTTCTTTATCTTGCTGAGGCAATCATTGCTGCTCAGTAGTATTGCTCCTTTCTGTTAGGTAGATAAAAGGACAAAAGGCTGCAGTCAAGTCCTGCAGTCAGTGCTAATGCTGCTCTTTAATCAGTTTGAAATAAACCAGTTTGTTCCTCTGGCATCATAAATCCTAGAGTCATAATACTAACATCTCCCAGTACCCACCACTCTGTTTTGTAAACGAGTCTTTTAAACTTGTAGGAAATTTTTTTTTTTTGAGGGGGTGGGGCACCCTGGGGGAGAGTTGGGAGGAAGAATAAATGATCTTATACCTTCAAATACTGCCACTTTCCAAGAAATGCAATTCATCCACAGCACATGCTGTAAGCCTACAATACCAAACAATTTATATGGTGATTCAAGAAAGAAAATGGTTGTTTTGTTTTTCAGTCAAAACTAAAAAGAAAATAATTGGTAAATCTAGATTTTGTCTCAGGTGTCTGCTACAGCTGAAACAAACCTGCAAACTCATCAAAACAGGAACAGGCTGAAAGATATCTGGGGAGGTGGAGAGGCAATAATTCTTTCTCTCCTGCTGTAATCTTCACCAGCATATGGAACTAATGCAAACTAAGGGCGAAATCCAAAACATCTGGAAATCAAAGTACTCTTCAGCAATCTCCTCAGAAATATGTCTACGTTCTATAATATAGACATACTGCCTACAGATCAAAGAGACCCTTTCCATTCCAAAATCACAGTAAGTACATGGCAAGCATAGTCATTGGTTATTGTTTATTATATAAAAATATCAAAGGAATATTTCATCAACACAAAGTTGGCAGATGTGATACAGGACTGAGGAGATGTGCACTTTTGGAGTAGAAGCTGAGAGACAGACAAGATGCTGGAGTTTTCAGGTGACAATGGACACAATCTTCAGGCAACCAAGGCAACTGACTGCTATAGGAGCTCAGACACATAACTCAAAGAAGCTCATATCCTAATCACCTAAAATTTAGGAGTCTAGATCTGGGACTGATGCCATGTAGCAGTTTTTCAAGAGAGCTTCTTGGTAGCATCAGGAAGGAGATGGCAGGAACAGGAAATCCTGCCAGTTCCTTCAGCAACCAGATTTCAGAAGTTGCAGAGCTAGTCCCTTCACACTATTACTCTGTGATGGAAGACTTCACTCATGCTAGTCTAAACCTTACCTTGGGTAAGGTTTATATCATACTTGGTTTATTTTCCTTCTTTTAAATTTCTATGATAGCTTAGGTTGGATAGGACCTCTGAACATCACCTAGTCCAACTCCTCGCTCAAAGCAGGACCAGATGAGTAATTAGATCAGATGATCAGGATCATATCTAGTCAAATCTCCAAGAATGAAGATTCTACAATGCTTCTGAGCAATCTGTTTCAATGTTAGAGCATCCAAATGGTGCATCCTTTCTCCTTATATTTATTTGTAATTTCCTTTGCTGCATCTTGTATCTGTTGCCTCTTATCCTTTTGCTGGAAGAGCCCAGTTCTGTGTTCTGCCCCCCCACCCTTAAGTAGTGGAAGACAAGAACTAAATCCTCTCTTAGCCTTTTATTCTCCTTTAAAAGAAAACAGCTCTCTCACTCTCTCAGACATCAGGGAATTTTGTATATAAGAAATTTTTTACTCAAACCTCCGAGCCTTCTGTGTGTCTACTTCTCTGTGAGAATTGCTGAACATAAGTAAGAATCATACACACACCATGCACTAAAATAATTATGCAGCAATACATACATAAAATCAAAGGGTTGAATGCAAAATATTCTTTCCTCATGGAACAAAGATCTTGTTTTTTTGAGAGTCTTCATATTTTATGTTACAAAGACAGAATGGTTCACCTCCATTTATTCAGAACAGCGTCTTATAAGAATCGGTAAAACAAAAGTCTCTTCAAACTTTATAAAGCTTGGAATTTTACTAGCAAAACATTGTCATTGCAAAAGCATTATTAAATGCATGCTTAGCAAAACAGCATTGTTATTTCTATGAAGTCAAACCCAATAATACAGCTTCCTATATCTGTGCTGAAAGAGATTTATTTTCAGGCTCATTTACCCTTGGACTGATAGAAAAGCTTCACAGAATTCTCAGGCTAAAACAGCTTTGGAATATAAATGTAGGCTCAAGGGAGTGAAGAAAGAAAAGTAAAAGCAGGGTTGAACTGTACCTTCTCCTGAGTAGGAGCAGACACCTGAATTAATCTCCTGCTGCTAAGCAAGAACATAAACTAAGCTAATCAAGAAAGGATAAAAAGGTTGGGTTTGAAGGTGAACCTCAAATTCAGATTTAATCCAAGTACTCTGAAGGCAAAGAAAAACTCATCTCTCAAAATTAAACAAAGTGTTCTGTGTGCATGAGCTATGAATTACAGACAAAAACAGTCAAAACTGTCTTCAAAACAGCATGATAGAAAAGGGAGAAAAGGAAATATTATACGTCAGTTTAAGAAAAAAAAAAAAAAGAATAGTAGTAGGTGATCATATTGTGGGTCATCTGGTAAAATATGCCCTATGCCTGGCCAATTTGATGGAGCAGGTTACTATATTTTTGGAAAAGACAATAAAAGTCCAGCCCTGGATTTAATCTTCAAGTCCTTTCAAAAGGGATTATACCACAGTAAAGTTGGAGAAAGTGATTTTGGTTGTGTTCAGAACAACATGCTCTTCTGCTTTGCCATATGAACACCTTCTGTTTCATCAACCCTGCAGTCTGAACACAAGAATAAAAGGAAATCTTAAATCTAGTCTATGTGGCAGGCTACACTCATGGCTGGGTAGGCATATGTAGAGATAGAAAGCCACCCAGTTGCCATTACTTTTGCAGGATGCCTGATTTTTGGATCACTGTGTTACAACACCTCTGTGGAAAGCACAAGCATTTGATATCATCACAAAGCACACAGTTGACTCAGTTGTTAAAATGAGGCAGGAGCATCTCTTTACATAAAAAAACAGTTTGCATCTGACACCAATAATGGAAGTAGACATAGAAATTGTGGGAAGCGTTACACTGATCTCCCATTGACCGTGCCTGTCATCAGCCTCTCCATGTCTGTTTTTTATTTTCTTTACTAGAACTCTGCTCTGCGTAATAAGAACTGGCACACTCCGTGCTATATGAAAGGACATTATTTACATACAAAGGGGCAGCTCCTTGGCCCTGCTACAGTGACTTTCCATGTCACTGTCAAAATAACCAGCAGAGCACGGAGTCCCCACATATAGAAACTCTGCTGTTCATCGTCCTGTGCCTCCACACCAGTGGCATGGCCTGGCATCACTTCTCTCCTTCTCCTATCCCTTTTCTGATTAATGAGATTAACTCCTGAGCCTTTTCCAGGAAGCTTTCAGGGACTCCCTATCCAAAACATTACTGGTAGCACAAAAGGGATCTATCTTCCCACGTTTACTCTGACAAAACTCAAGTTTTACAGTCTCAGTCCAGATATTCATGATGAGCAGAAGAAACATTTCATTTTCTAATGATAGAGGAGAATTATGTTGAATGTTATATGAAGATAAAATTGCCTTTATGACACTAAAACAGAAGGAAGAATGAATCAAAATAAAAGGAACGCTTCATTTCTCGGCATGGCCTATATATGGTGTGAGTCATAGCACCAGGGAACAAGGACACAGGATGGCTCTGCCAGTAAATGACCGGAGCCTTGTCTTTGTCCCCATCTCATACAAATTGTGCAAGGACAGTGGAAAATAAAAATATAGTTCAAAAAAAAAATCAGACAGTGGTCATTTCTGTAGCCATTATTTCTTCCCTCACAGCTCCTGCGGTACTACAGATATGTCTCACTTTTTACTAAATCTTTTTGTCAGATAACTAGAAGGGGAAGGATTGGGTTAGATATGAAAATTGTAAGGGATCCCTCTTTTCCTGCCAAAATCTGAATGTTAACACCAGAAGCTCTAAAGATCCAGACCAGCTTTCAAGCCTGACTGATAAGGACCTCTTTCCTATCAATCTGTCTTTGTGCAATACCACAGAAAGTCTATAAAAATGTCTTTTGCAGTGTCACAATCTACATCTGTGCTGGATTTTACTTTGAGAGCTGTGCTTTTCAGAACTGTAACTTCTTGTGATTTGACTATTCTGTGTGTATAAACATGACTGAGAACAATTACAAGGCATTCATACTGGACAGCACTACTTAGCAACATCATAAACAAATCTAGGATCTTAGCAATCATATTTGTGCCCCACCTCCTCTTAGAATCTGTGCAACCACCCATCGTGCTGACACAGACATAAATAGTGTATAGAGGAGAGTAATCAACAACATCCTTTTCAGAATATTATTTTGTTCTAGAAGCTCATGTACTATACATTTCCTTAATTATTAGCTGCATAATGACTTATGACTTTTGGCACATAAAAGAGTAAACAATGCCTGCTAATGAAGCCCGTGTCCCCCTCTCAGAACTACTGACTTGCTGGAGATTGGTCTGTGAAGCTCAGGGGCAATGTTGGGAAATCTTTTCTTTTTGATTTTGAAGTTTGAGTTCTAATTAATAAAAATATTTAGGTAAATAAATGCATAGGATATGATCCATGAGTGAGCAGCAAGCCTCCATTTCATTAGGCTAAGCTTTTTTTATATTGAAATCAGATAAAAAGATAATGGACAAAATTCATTAAAAAGTCCTATTCTCAGGGACTTAGTAAGATGGTATATGTTTTTAGGATTCAGTTCTTAGAATGCAAATCATTAGATAAATATATTTTAAAAAATATGAGTTTATTCAAATACTTTAAGCAATCAATGAGAAGATTTGCTTTTCTGTTCACATCAATCCAGGAAAACCATTTCTCCTCCATCTACACCACATTAGTGTGTGCGTTGGAAAGGGAAGGATTTGTGAGGGGTTTTTTCCACCCCTTCTGTTTAGGAAGGAACATAAAAATTATTTGGCATGAAAAGGTTATGCTCCTTAACGAAATATGAAGAGTTTGACTTTAAAAAATTTTGAACTTTTCAGATCAACCAATATGATGTAAGATGTTCATAGGTTATTATATAACTGGAACATCATGAAAAGTGACTCATTGAAGGTCTCACCACATTAGCCATTCCTACGTATGAACTTCTCCCTTTGGATAAGTTTTTGATAGTTTTCCATTCTCTGGAAGAATTACTTCAGAAATTCTTTTAACACGAGTGCAGCCAAAAGGAACTGTGTTCATAGCACCCAGGAATGGTGAGAGTAAAACATTTTCTATGATTAGTTCTCTTGACTAAAATTATTTTTCTTTAATGAAAAATATATTCTGTTACATATAAACTAGAAACAAAAACCATTTCCTGCCTTTTGTAGAAACTGAGTATTTATATTTCAGGATATTTTTTTCTATTCAATTATGGAAGGACAGGAAGAAAAAAAAAACAAAACAATTATTTTTTCAGTGAATTGTGAGGTCATTCATTTCACTTCAGTCTAGTTTCTCTCAAATTGATATACACATTATGATGAGTCCTTGCAGAAGACAAAAATGAGTTAATGCCACATGGAAAAGGATTGGTATAGCAGTTCTCCATCTGGCAAGAGATCGGAGACCTACACATTGTACTAACTGAAAGGGAGTGTTGCAGGAGAGTCAGCATTGGTGACAGTTCCTTAACTTTATGGCATTTCATTTTTGTTTGCACATTAGGTTTTACACACACCTAGTCTGTTCCTATCCTAGTGTATAAACAAACCAAGAAGTTCATGTTCAGTTAATTTGCTGAGTATTCAAAAACAGTTCAGATGAAGTTCCCTCAATTGAGTTCCCTCAGTGTTTAAGAAACTAAATTGTCACATTTACAGAGAATGGATAGTCAGACAAAGCTATTGACTGACTCAGCTTTATCCCGTCATCTGGTCCACATCAGAAGATACATCATGAAAGTAAATCTGTATGGCTGGAAGCAGCTGTACTGTAAAGAAAGCTATGGTGATTAATTCAGACAACTGATTAGAGCCACTGTTTTAGAAGACAGCAGGTTCCAGATATTTTCCTTCCAATCACTGACAGTGAGCTACTATTCTCAAAATTTTGCTGAAGAGTTCTGTATCATTCACAGTGCAGAACCTTAATGTCAGTGAGAATTAGTGCAATAATTTTATCTGAGCATACTTGAAAAAGAATCAGAAAAAAAAAGAAGAAAAAAAAGAAAAAAAATGAAAGTAGCTCTACTATTAGAAAAGATCTACAGTTAAAGACCATTAACACAAAAAAAGTCCAAGAACATTTATAACATTCACTAAGAAAAAAATCTTTGGGTCTCTAGAAAACAGATCTCCAGCCTCTGTCTACATTAATCATTCTAAATTAAATTGTAGCTGTGAATGTGGGTCCTGCCTGCCTGTGGTGTGTTAAGAACAAAATTCTTTATTGGTTTTGTTCTACAGAAGAGAATAAAGCTTTGGACTCTAGGTTTGATAAAATAACAAATGACTTTCAGAGAATGTTAAACATTTCTGAAACAGTTATGATTAGTCAGATTTAAAAACAAACAATGCCTCTTTCCCCTGACTGAAGAATTATGTTAATACTTCCAGAGACCAATAAAAAAAAAGCCTACTGAAGTCAGTTGGTGTCTTTCTGGGTGATTACAATGGGCTTTGTATCTTGTCTCCAGTTTAAATACTCATATGCAGAAAATTAGGATCAGAGACTGACATTTGTTTTCCATGAATGTTCATTGCAGGCAAATGGGTTGCATGATTGTTCATAGAAACTGAAATCACCATGGAATAATAAATATATTTATTCAACAGCTCAAATGCATATCAAAACTTCTAACTGTGTGACCAGCTGCTCCTAACTAGTCAGATCGAGTTGTGCAGTTTTACAGAAAATAGTAGCTTTCCTTAGTCAAGTCAGAGAATATTGTATATCTCCGCTGATATTTCCTTACATTGAGATTAGATTCGATATTTTCCAGAAGTACCTTTCAACCTACGGTTTTTAAGTAAATTTGGAAATCTGACCTCTAATCAATATTTATACATTTTCAGTCTATACAGGCAAGACTGTAGGTCTAGAAACAGCTTTTCACATTTTAATGCAGAAACATCTAAAACTCATAACTGCAAGATACAACACCCATGTAACTGAAGATAAGTTCAATTATTTTAAAATAAGTCTAAATCATAGTGCAATAGAAAAGAGAACATCACAGATGCTCTTATAACAATCATCTTTATGGAGGTTGAAGATCACTTAATCAAGTAGTTATACAAAAAATTAAAGAGAAGCATTGTTTGATGGACATTAGTGAGCACTTCTTTTTATCTATAACAAAAGTATGACCCCTCAAGGAAATTGTAAAGGATAATTTGAGAGATTTCTATCAAAAACAAATCTACTAGCAGTAGTTTTATTCATATAAGTCTGTAGAGCTTCTGTAGCCCTATGTTGCACTAAATCTTTGTTTTTTAATCCCTACCTCTAAGCTGTAAGACTGCTCTGACATAGGAGACTACAAAGATATAACATCTCTGTATACAGAAAGGAGAAAACATGCAAGCTGCACTGAGGAGGAAGGATAGTTGCTTAGGGTGGGTCTTGACAATGCCTTCCCTTTCAAAATTTCCAGACAGTCTTTAAATCTCTAAAGAAGGGTGGCATTACAAGCATGCCCTCCCAAGTGGAGAATCTCTATTCAAGAGTCACTGCATTGTTTTTCACAGAAGGATTGGAGAATACATCTGGCCATCAGAGTGCAGTTAAATCAAATACATTTTGTTTTGTCTAGTAAGTCATTATGGGGAAGACAGCTAGCAGAAATTGCTGTTACTGGAAGGTATTGTTTTGGTGAATAAATCATTGACTTTTGAACAACACTTGGAAGTATCTTGGTGGCCTGATATATTCCATTTAGAAGGAAGATCCTAGCTGCTAGTTAATTGTTTGCATGCTGCGATCAATCTAACTCTGATGTCAATCTTCATGTTAAAATGAGAGCTACTGAGCAAGGCTGTTGAACAATGTAACACAGCAAATGTCAAGAGAGATCTTGATAATATTCAAGGTGCCAACCTGTTGCCACAAATTATTGACAACAAAAGTAATTATAGAAATATTTAGGGTTTTAAAAATTAGAGCCATTTGAGCTTTTTAAAAACTAAAATGTTTGTGCTGCTTCATTATCCAAGCATTTACTAAATCCAACTGGGAGTGAAAAGTCAATAACTCATCAGAGGAAAAAGTAGGAATAAAATTTTAATGGGATTTAGATAGTACAACCAAGACACGGTAATATATACATATTATTGATTACAATTTGCAGATTATAAATCTTTCTTTTCTGATGAGCCACTAGAGAATTTGCAGCAAGGACAGTACAAGTTGTCATACTTGCATATTTTTTCCTTTTGAATACTTTTGAATACTAGAGCTTTTTATTTTTAAGAGATGCATATACAAATATTTTAATTAAGCATCACAAAACTTCATTTTGCTAAAGACAAATCCATAGCAAAAATGTCAGATCTCTCAACCTCTAACCTCCAGCTGCAACTACTAGGTCATATCTCCAGCAGTTAGTCCAGGTTTTCACACACTGAAATACCCAGCAATTGACCACAAACAGCATATTCTATTGTTTTCCACTCTGTAAAAGCTTATTTGTGAGGCTGAACAAGTAACATGTGCAAACCTCCACAGCTTAGATAGAGAGGGCTGAGGTTAGCAATGTGCACACTCCTAGCACAAAATGCAACTGTCTAGGGGTCAGATTCATGGATTCAAAGATTCCTAGATTTAGTGCAGCTAGACTACTCAAGGATTAAACAATCTGTTACCGAGGGAATAGCCAAGATGTCTTGAAGAAACCACTGAGAATCAAGGCAAGCAGCCTCTGGAAGAACCAAAAAGATAAATGGAAAGAGCTGAAACATAAATTATACACAAAAGCATTCTGATATTAGAGAAAGACTAGGCTAGGGGTCTTGTAAGGTGGTTTACCAATTTAGAATAAGAACCAGCACTCACTTTCCATTAAAATTTCAAGAACACAAACCTAGTTCACTTTTTTTATTATGTCCAAAACCTTCTGAATAAGAAATTCTTTCATTTTTCCCCTTTATACAAAAACTGAAGCAGCCTAGAAGTTAAAATACTGCAGTAGCCACTGAAAAAATCGGATGAAACTCCCATAAACAGGAAGGCAACAAAGTTTCAGATAAAATGCCCTGAAAGTTTCAGCTTGGTTCCTAAAATACTAAAAAGTCTAGATAATGATTTGTCTGTTTGACAAGAAGAGAGGTAGGTGCTAACATTTTCAGCACTGTTTACAACGTCCCCACTACTCCTTGGCCATCTACTTTAGCAGACAGGCAAAATGGTTCCAGAGTGCAAAAATAAACCTTAAATTTTCTGAATAGTTTTATAAGCCAAAGCAGCCAATATTAATTATGACAGGACATGTTAAAATGATCTGAGATCTCTTTTTGTCTCTTTTACCTTTGAAATACTCCATATGTGAAGAAGCAGAGAAGAGCTAAATCAGCTTTATTACTATACCTAAGAAATCCTCTACTATGCCCTACAGAGCAGTTTTAAATCCACTTTGTACTGCAGAAAACATTTGAAGACTGTTACATGATTTCTGAAATATTTGCTAATAACAAATTCAGAAACATTACTTAAAAGGAAACTGCAGAGCTCATATTCAAAATCCTGGTTACTTCTAAGGGCAAAGGAAAACGAGCATTACAATGTATGAGCACAGGAAGTATCTGGCATTGTCTTTAATGGAATGAAATTAGTTCAGCAGCAAGGGAAATTCAGGCAAGACCACTTGATACAGAGCAGTGGATGTGACATTTTGTGAATAGATGATCCTTATGGTATTTTGTCTTGATTGGTTTTGCCTGGATGTATTTAGTACTACAGCTGTTTATAATACACTTACTGACTCATGCCTAGAACCTAAAAAAATCACAGAGAGATACTAGAAGCTACAGTCATAGATTTTAAGTTAAATATTGATAACCAACCTCTTAAGATTATTTATTTTATTATTAAAAAAAAAAATCCGTGCTTTGTTTGGTACCAAACTCAACAGGATAATTTGGAGGAATGGAGAAAAATATAAGAAAAATACTATAGCAAATTTGGTTAGTTACATCTATAGAAGACATGAGTTCCAGTCCCTAAGTTGAATTTGCTGTAGGAAATCTGAAGCTGGGTAGGTTCAGCTTTGACAGGATTTTATTGCTTTTATTGAAGTAAACTGTGATGTGTGAAAAAAGAACAACTATTCAAAGGCACAAGACTAAAACAGAAATTTTGCTAAACTCAAGGTATGTCTAATCTGGCAGTCTGTTTCTGACAGCAGCTAATACATGACTATAGGGAGATGGTAGAAGAAGCCGCTGCAGCTCCAAATACAGGCAGGGTGAGAATTAAAATGTGGAAATTGATATAAATGTCTTCTTTTTTATCATAAAATTTTGTCATCTATAAATATCTAATGATATATGACTTTGAGAAGATCAGAAGAAAACCAGGATATTTTCATGTTTCCATCAATGTTATGTCTTATTGTCTTCAAATGTTCTTCAAAAAAAGCTACTGACAGATAAAGATATGTGAGTAGCTTGTGACCAGTGAAATGATGTAAAAATACAGGGTGCTGTATTTGGCAATCATAATTATTCTGGGCTAAAGTTTATCATTCCAAAATTAACTTTAAAAATTGCTACGGCATCTTCAGCTTTTTGGCTTCCACAGAGTTAACTTTGTAGCATGAGAAACCAACCAGGCAATCTAGTACTAACCTTTACTGCTGCACGTGACTCAAGAGAACTGCTTATTGCATATCCGTTTGCAAATCCCCTCAGCTAATATTTCTAAAGTCTAAAGTGGAAACTATTTATTTGCAGCCAATGTATTTAACTTCAATTTTTCCTTAGCATTCTTTTCCATGTGGTTAGTAGGAAACACAATGGGCTTATTTGTAAAGTAGAGGAGACCTGGTTCTTCCTTTAGTTGAGACAATTGAGATAGATTGAAAGTTGCTTTATAAGAGACAACAAATATCTTCCTTTTTTCTTCTTTTTTTTTTAATTTAAGAAGCGGTTTCTTCCCATCAACTCTTGACTAGAATAATATTGGACAAAAAAACTATCCTAGGACCTAACAAAATCTCCTAAAGCAAACAAATATGAGGAAATTAAATTGTCAACAAATTCAAAACCAAAGAAAACATTCTTTTGTTTATTGGAGAAAATTTTCACCAAAAATGTTAAAAACAAGCGATAGGTTTAAGAGCTGTCAGCACAGCAATCTGTAAAATTTCTATGCAAGAAGCTAAAATTTCCTTTTTGATTACTGTACTCTAATAAGACTAATATTGAGCTAGAATGTATTTTTCTCCTTGTTTCATGCTTAATTCAGGATATTTATACATACCTTTATACATAAATAGTACCCCTAACAATTTTAGTGATAAATTTATATGAACCCACTCCACTGTTTATTGAAGAAGTGACTGTAAGTGGGCTCCCAATTTCAGCCCTACATTTGCCAGCTAATTTTGTCTGAGGGCCAAAAAAATAATTTTTAATTAGTAAGCAAGTAGTAATGAGAACATTTTGACAGGTATCCACATTGCGATGACTTCGCCCAGGGCAATTTTTCAGAAATACTAACTCCATGTTCTGCAGTGGGCCTACAGTGATATTGCAAGAAGAGTAACTGCTGCCCTTATGATTACCAAAAAAAAATAAAAAATTCTGTGTACTCTTGATGTCTGTAAATTTCTGAAGTATTTTCTCAGACTTGGAGTGGAGCTTTTCAGTTTCTTCACTGCCTGAAGGCAAACATATATTTGAACTCTAATACTTCAGAAATTTTTGAGACAGAAAAAAAGAGAGGGCATAAGAGATTTTTACACTCTGAGAAGAAGGGTTTTACAACAGTTTTTGTGTAGAAGTGTCAAGAATCCCAGGTGCAACTGTAATTCATTCAGTTTTTGTTCCATATATGTTTCAATAGCATTTCTGAGGGGAAGAAGATGGCTTTGACCACATGTCCTTTTTGAAAGCAGTGATCATTTTTCTTCACAGGCAAAAAAAAAAATGGCAAGCCATTGAAGCCATTGGAGATAAAGGCTGTCTCTCACCTGTTTCTTTGTCATGATACAATCATAAAATATTTCATATTGTACTCACTTGGAGTATATTTGCTCATACATTGTGCCTTCCCTTAGAAAGATATGTAATACTCACATCAGTACCACTTTCAAGCAATCTCTAAATCATGGCAACATAACCTGGTTCAGAGTTAGAAGCTGAAAAATCTATCTTCTGTTCTGGGCTCCACTACTGAATCCTCACATTATTCCTCTGTACTTCAACTTTCCCACATTCGAAAAGGATAATGACACCACTTTCTACTTCTGCCTTGATGAGAAATCATGTAGAGGATTTACATATTTATTATTAGATGTATGGCAACAATGCTATCACTTCTCTATGTGAAGTGACATGACTGACATGGCAAGAGGGAGCCCAATGGCACATTCAGATAGCTAGTAGCCACCACTATCAACGCAGATACAGTGTAGGTCAATACTGCCAGATCATTTCTTGCAAAATCATAGCCAGTGATTATTGCAGGAAGCAAGTAGTCTTCCAAACTGATTATATTCAGGTCTAAAGGATTTCAGGGAAAAAGCAATTAGATATCAACACAGACTTTTTGTCCATTTACCAGTTGGTTAATCTGAAGAATTTAAATTTCTTCTGGACCAGATGTCTGCAAGACTGGATAACATAATCCTTCCCTTTGCTTCCCAGAACACTTGTATTCTTGGAAATACATTTGTTCTTTTCAGCTGCTCCTTCTCATAAGGTCAAAAGCAAGTTAAAGTAGAGCAGACCCAATTCAATGGCTCAAAACATTCACTGTATGCTCCAAACAGTTTCTGGTGGCTTGAGTTGCCTTCAGGCTAGTTCTTCCTGATCTGCTCCAAAAATATGCTCAGAGCTGTTCTGGAGGGCTGATGGTCCCACTCCAGAAAATAACAAAACTCAGCCAAAACCAGTTCACATGTACATATTTAAAAGTGAATACTGGGCCGGGCAGACACATTTGGGCTTGGGATTGGCTTTCAACAAAAATGAGAATGTAGACCTATTTGTTTACAACCTTGATCCACAAGATTATGTCTCTTTCCAGTGTCTATGGCCATATTTTACTAAGGCAGCAAAACAAGGCTTGTAGCTCACAGGAGATCTCAGCTTAGATGCTCAACACTAATTTTCCCCTCTACCCTGAAGGGATGTATTAGTGTTTTCTGTTCTGGAAACTATTTGCTTTTTCCTAGTGATAATCTCCACTAAACCAGTACAATATTGCCTTCCTTGTATAGTTACAAATGTCTATCTCAATATACAATAACAGACTTAACAGAATTATCACTTAGCAGATAGACTTTGCTGCCAAAAAAATCATTGCCTAAACCTCAGGGGAAAGCTGTTTATCTGAACACAAAGGGCCGACAAAGAGTCCTATAGAGGCTGTGTATTTTCTAAATTAAACCTTCTACCTTCTACCTTCTACCTTTGGAAATCCTAATCTAAGGATTTCCAAAGCTTTTTTTTCCGTAAAATTCTAGAGAAATGGACATTTACTAAAGTTACATCAATTTCAGATAAGTGAGCAGAAGAGTGTCCTACTGTGAAAAAAAATCAGGATAGCACTTGTCTTGGAATAAATTAGATAGCCATAGTTGTCCTGTTTGTATATAGAAAACTCCGTCATAAACTTTTCAGAAAGTTTCAGATCATCTGTCTGTGTTATTTAAAATCAGTGTAGGCAAATTATGAGGAATGGTGGAGCACATTTACTCTTAAAAAAAGCAAACCTGGCCATGTCCAAATTCAGATGGCGACCAAGTTCTGGACTACCAAACGTTGCATCAAAGGTTTAAGTGCAGTGGAGTCCCTAGGAGGGCTGTGATCTTCTTGATTCCAGACTGAATCCTAATGCAGTTTCAGAGCAAGGCAGGCAGACACCTAAATTAATCCTGATCCTGGATGTGTTCAATCTGCTAAGCAAGACTGCAGCATGCAGCACACACATGACAGTGAGGAGCCCAGCAGGAAGTGAAGCAGCCGCAGTCACATTTGTTCCAAGACAGCAAAGAAGCAGTACCATGATGTACTATGCAGTGAAATATAGAAATGGCTTTTGGTTAGTCTGTTATTCCATGCTGGCAATAATAAGCATGCAAACCTACATTGCCCAGGTCAAAGGCAGAGAAGATCCATCAAACCTTGACTGTAATGACTGAGAGGAAAGGTGTAATGACTTTCATCAGTCATGAGGAAATTTAGTAGAGAACACTATCTTCTAGAGAATAGAGTTGGCTGGAGCTGGATATCATATTAAAGTATGAAGCAAATCATGTCTTTAAACAGGGACTGATCTCCATTCCTCCTTGAAGTTAGGACAGCATATAGCCAAGAATCAAAGCATAACAGACAAAAAAGCAGCCTGACACCCATGGCTAGAGGCCACTGTTAAAAAATAAGAGCCCACAGCTCTGGAATTTTCCTCAATGAATAGCTTCAGTTCAGTTATGATTACTGTGCTAGGAAAAAAAAAGCATTGTAACTGACAAACTTGTGCTTTTCTCTAATGAAGACAACAAAATGCAAACAATTTATGCAAAAATACAAGAATTAAGAGTGTTCTCTTAGGAGAGAATTAGGAAAATGACCTCATTTTCTGCAGAAAAAAAAAAGGCATAAAAATACCTGGAAAATAATCTGTGCAAGTATCACAGAAATTAAGTATTAACTTCATATCATAATAGCAGTATTTTCATAACTGCTAGAAAAAGAAATAAGTAAAGAAATAAGACATTAATTATAGCTTGATTTAATGCCACCTTCCAAGGTATAATTGATATGATATCATTACCATAACAACTAATTCACATAACAATACTTATACATGACACCTTCTTGGAAGCCAGTTTAAAATCATTACTAATCATGTCACTATGCATTATAGCAAATAGGATAAATAAAAGACTATTTGTAAAACATTTAGTATCATCATTTTTCACAGTAGTCTGAATGACATACTAATGGTCATCACAGGAGTGTAACGTCACTAGAAAGAAGAAAGAACTATATACTCCTAACATAATACAAGATTCATAACTGTGAAAAATACAAGGTCTACCAATACATCAGCATGATAGATTTTACTTTTTTCTAAACTGGAAAGGAAGTCATAATCCTCATTAAAACAAGATGCCAACAGAATTGCAATGTGATGGGCAAGCATTGGTCTGTTTAAATGAGCAGTTTAACAATTCTGTCTTCATTACTTTGTATTTTTGTATTTAGAGGTGGTTAAAGCCATTATGTTAACTACACTACAATGGATTTTAGCTGGAAAAAATTATTGTTTACCTACCAGGAGGCAGCATTTGCACTATATTGTTCTCTTTTTTTCACAAACATCCCAAGTTACTACAGTCACAGGAAAGGCAGGAGCTTTTAACAAGTCAGGACAGGGGAAAAAATGCATTGCCCATCTTTAAAAAGGGACAAAGAATGACATTTTAAAAGGTTAAGTTTGGCAAATTAATTGGCAGCACCAGATGGAGAAATCAGTCCAGTCAAACAGATAACACCTTCTTCATACAATTCCTATGCATTCTGTCAGACTTTTAAATTGGCCTTGCTAACTGCTCCCACACTTAGAAGACTGCTGGCAAGTGAGTTTAAAAAAAAGACATTTATTTATTCAAATTAAATATGTCAAAATTATATCAAATTCTTAGCTGTAGGTATGTCTGGAGGAACAGGAATGAGGACAGTGAACATTTTTTTTTTAAGAAGTAGTTCTGAAAGTTTTAGGATTTTCAGAATAAAGTATTGTGGGCTTTCATAAGAAGACAGAAATCATTTTAAGATGTAATTTTGGCATAGCATGACTCAATGATATGCCTCTCAGTTTTACGCCAATGTCTTTGCTAAGACCATTTCCTCTGCTTCTTGTATGTCACTTTTTAAAAACAATTTCCCACCCTTCTGTTCCCCTGGAAGAAAGGCAACAAAAGGTAAAATATTTATCCCGGTATGCCAAAATATACGTATATAATAGATTTAGTTTCTAAATATCTGTGTTTGAGCATGAGACTCTGAACATGCAGCTTGCTCATTTTAATTGCAGAGTTCCTACTCTCCTATAACAACTCCATTACACATCTTGCCAAGTCAACCTTCTGGTTTCATTGCAGAGCATCATTTTAAAGCCAGAAAAATCACTGGTTACATTTCCACTGATTTTCATGTCCAGGGTAATAAGAGCCAGGAAGAGCAGTGAGAGATTCCGATGATTTTTAAGATACATTTAAAGATATTTTTAAAGATATATATTATTTTTTAAAAAAAATCCTTCCACAGATCAATCTGGTTGCAGAATTGTGGCCATTCGGTATGCAGCTGACAGCTGGGACTCTGCTGAACTTCAGTGAGACTTCAGTCAGTCAAAGGAAGCTTTTTTTTTTTTTCTGTTTTGGGACAGTTTTCCGTGATAGGCACAATAAAAAAAGTTATTTTGTATTATGATTATTAGTTTTCAGTATTAATGCATGTTAAGAGAATGAAAGACTTCTCCAGAAATAAAAATTGTTCCTAAGTATATACAATAGCTAAAGGATTTTGTAGCTCCCAGGCCAGCTGGCATATTCAGTCCTTCCTAAAGAAGAGTGACATATGCTATTAATGTGATCGTCTAGGAAAAAAATTCAATTTTGAGGAAAACCTAGGTTTCCAAGAAATGCTTTTCTCTCAAAGTCAATGCATGATTGTTCATGAACTGGTGGACCTCAGTACTAGAGCAATGCCATACAAGAATAACACAGCACAAAGGATTACTTTGGTGGACTACTACGTACATAGGAAGTGATGGTATCCTTGTGATGTGATGGCATTCATCACTGTGTTGGCATCCATCACAGTGGCCAGAGCTTGTCCATAAATTGCTGGAGCATTCCTTGATGAATTGAAAAAAGTGTATTGGTCATTATAAAAGCTGTGTTTTCTCTCAGATGAGGTCATATACAGTCCAACACATCTGATTTATATGCAAGGTAAATAGTCAAGAATTTGGTTCTCATTCTGCTTCTTGAATTCAGCTTCTTTGAATTTTTTCATAGTATGAAGTTCCAATATTCTATCAGAAAGTTTAAGCCTAGAGAAAAGTAAAACAACAACAAAAAATCCAGGAAAAAAAAACACAATGAAATTTTGCACATGGAGTCTGTAGGAGTGTCAAGAGGAAGCAGAGTGCAAGATCTCTTCTGGGAAACTCTGAAAGACATCTGAAAACTATACAAATGCATTCAGCTCAGACTTATACATTTTCCATTTCCCCCTATACTCTATTTCAGTTATGGTAAACAACTTAGAAAAACAAGTTTGGTTACTGTAATTCCCTTTCCAAGCATTTTTATTGACATGTTATTGTATTCATTGTTAAATAACTTTGAATAATGATGCTAAAGGGAGGTACTGCCCTAGAGCCCATTATTGACCCTGTCTTGTGTTTTGTCCTTGTGTCAAAATTCTGCAATAAAATAGCTGTGACTTTTGTGTCTTTGCAATGGGCAAGAGATACACTGGTGGGAAGCAGTACTGTACAGTACTGTACAGAGGGAGAATCCCTGTTTGCTCACCGTGCAGAGACAGAAAGGGAGAATTTCACTTTAAGCTGACAACAGCTCTGAGGAGCCACCTGCCAAGGCCCCTACGGAGCAACCTGGGAGCCCCTTTCGCCTTTTTCCATGTTCCATTTTCAAGATGAAAAAATGCCTTCCCAGCTAACTTTCATATGGCTAAATGCGCTGTAGGGAGCTAATCAGCATTTTTACTTCAGTGAGAGAGAGATGACAACTTAGTGCAGCTTCAATGAGCAATGTTTGATTTTTAGATGCTTTAGGAGAGTGGACCTCTGATTCATCTACAGTAAACTGGGGTTGAGCACCAAGCTAAATCTAGCCAACACACTGCTGGAACACCAAGCTTCATATTTCCATGTCTATCAGAGAGGCACTAAAGGGCATCTACAATCAAATAGAGTTTGCAGTTTGATGAGATATTGCAGTTCTTTTTGATCTACTGTGACCCCAACAGTTTCAGACAGCTTCAGTTTGCCCAGACAACATAGTCCGTGACTCAGTCTTTATTGGTATGTCTTGACAGATTTATATTCCTAGATTTGACAGAAAAAAAAAAAAACATTTTGTTTGTCTTAAACTAAAAATGAGCAAAACAGAGTCATGCTGCTCAAAGCCACCCATACCTCAGAGAGGCTTTCCTTGATTCCAGCTTTAACCTAACACAAATAGGTAGACTGACAGGTTGAACTACTGCTCTGAGCTACCCAGAGGTTTCCCAGCCTCCCTAAGCCAAAGATAGCTTTCGTGACTATTGCCACTAAAACTGCCACATCATTATGTCCTAACTGTAGAGAAACACTGATTCATTATTCAGAATATAAATACAGGAACCAAGTATCACACATCCAATGTATATGAACAGAATAACACTGGAGCAGCTGGATTAGAAGCAAAGATAAACCTTGGAAAAAGAAAAAAAGAAGAGTTTAAAATATCCTTCAAATGTCTTTGAGACACAAAGTAGCCATCCACACTCCATAAGGAATCCCGATGGTCAGTCACTAAACTTCCTCACCGTAGGTAGAAAATGAGAAACTCTGGAAGCTATCGAACAGGGAATTTTCACAGCAGATCAACACAAAAATATTTAGCACAGGATTTTCTGTCACTATGAAGTATCAAAAGAAATTTGAGAATGTTCAACAGTTCTTCTGCTTTCACGCTTTTTTTTATGCTTCTTTCTTCCCCTTGGTTTCTCTTTACTGAATTCTTACATTCTGCGTGGTATGAAAAGTAACCTTTTATTATACTGCAAGGATTAATTTACTAGGACTCGACCAAGCAAAATTTTGCTGACCTTAGTCTTTTAATACTGTAGCCTTATAAAGAAATGATTCAGAGTAGCTGCACAGAAGACACAATAAGGGAAATTTCAGCTTACGTGGCTAATCGCCCATGGAACAGCGTGTCGGACTATAATATATAAAGGGTCATTGACCTATAGTTTCAACCATATCCCTCAGGAAGACAAACGCTACAGGAGAGTCAAAACAACAAAGCATAATTAAACAAAATGCACCATAACCATTTTTTTCCTGAGGAGTCAGTGGGTGTATACAATATGCCATTAAAAGCTCAGCATCAACCAAAAATTACAGCCCAGTGGTACATAATATACGGGTGCTATACTTTTTTCTGAATAAAGTTTAAATACCAATTTTAAATACACCTTTGATAACAGGTAGCAAATGTCAACTTTATTATGATATCCACTAAAATTTCCATCAGTTCTTTCTCAGTGTTCTATATTAGTAGTTTCAGATTCTGTCCCAGCAACATCTGATATTGGGGAAGTCGATTACATATCCAAAGTGCATTAACTTTGAACCTGCTTTCATATAACATTCTCTTCCTGCATAAAAGCAGGTTAAAATTAAGACCCCAGTCTTGGAAACACATTTCCTCACCTTGTCTTTGTTTACAGCAAGACTGTCAATGGACATGAAGTTAAGCATATGTGTACAGTATGTTTACAGCCTTTGAACCCAAACCTGTTGAAAAAAATATCTGACACTTTTTTCTTCCCCACTATCCTTCTCACACACAAATATGAATAAGATAACAATTTTATATTTTCATATTTTATCATATTTCAGTACAAAAATTATAATAATTTGGCAATGGATTTCAAGTCCTGATATATTTATAAACATAAAATACAACACATTTGTTTTTTTAAGAATTATGAAGTGAACATCTGTGGAATGACATAACAATATCTAAAGAAAAGAATAGATTAAATTTCCAAATCATTTAGCATGTATGAATAAATTAGAAATTTAATATAAAATGTTGCATTTTCTTTATAGCCACTGTATAAACTCATTCTTTAAATACCTACAACACTGTATGGGTTAATCTAGGTGTGAAACTCATAACTCAGCTTCTATAAGAATCATAGAATTTGTTATTGCACAACTGGGGTCAATGGGAACACGGATAAGCAAATAGAATGAAGCCTATATGGAAGCCTATAAAGAGCATTTGTGATACCCAGTTCACCAAAAACACTCCTCAAAGGCCACTGATGAGTCAGTAATGAAATATTACTGAAACTGAAAAGAAGCAAAGAAATCTAATTCAAAAGTATGAAATTCTCAGCTTTCAAAATTGTGATGCACTGGTTTGACAATGTCTTCATTAAAAAAAAAATCACAAGAGAAGTCTGTGATAAAGACACACATATATAGTAGTCATGTCTTCTGTCCATGTCAATATAAAAGAGCAGTGAAAATAAAAGACTTTAGAGGGGGACTGGTCTAGTGCTGGATCTAATTAGCTCTTGTGTATTTTGGAATCTCTGTTTATATTTGCTTTGTTTCCTCCATTTTGAAATTATTTGTTATATTATTCCTCACACATCTAAGAGTTTTCTAGACTGTTCACAAACTGGTTTTTAGTGAAAGCAGGTTATGCTGACCTAAGGACATTAACTGCTGCAAGCTCTAGTTTGTGGTTTGCTTCTCTGACAGCTATACTAGAGCACTATTTTTGCCCTTTCCTGATACCTCCAGTATCACCTGGTATGGGACCTTGAATCACACAGGTGCTCTTTTCTCCAGGGTAAGCAAAAACAAAAGGATAATATCTGAAAAGTCCGAGCAGAGTTAAGAGGTATGATTTATTCCACCTCAGTGGGAGACTATCACAAAAGAATGTATTTTTTATAATGTGTCACAACTACGTTTGTAACAACATAAACAAAATGCACAGCAGCCATGCCAGCAGTGATCATAAATATGTGTTCAGCATAGCAGCTATAATAACTTGCACATCATCATACAAGAACTAATTCCTGTCACATTTTTGTAGATAGAAAAATATATGCTCTCTAAAATGTTTCACATGAAAATTCAACGTTCCCATTACCAGAGAGCACAGTTCTCATAGGACAAATAAGACTGCTGTCTGAAAACTATATATGAATCAAAACTAAATACACTGCTGCTTCTCTTTAAAGGTGAATTTTGACTCTGGCTCGAGGTTTTGTAGAGATGTGGAAATGCACTCATTCTATCTTCTTTCTCCTTCTCTCTTTTTTAAACTCAATAGGCAGCAAACAAGTAGCACTTGATCACAGCAGTTCACACTCCCAGAGGTTCCTCAGAGCTTCTTCTAAGCCTACCTCCTCCTTTTTTTTCCTAATAAAAGTAATCTGAAGAAAGAAAAAAAAAAAAGAGAGCGAGAGAAAGGCCTTCCTTTAAAACGAATAGTGGACATAAGGTTAGTTGGGCTGTATTCTACCTCAGTGCTTTCTGTGCCTACCAGCACTAAAGTCCTTTTGACTCTTAGCATCCATTTTCTTTTCTATTTTCTGTCTTTTCTTATTTTAGATCATTAGCTCTCCAGCACAGGGATTTTCTCACTATCAAGGCAACTTCAGGGATCTCAAACTGATGAATTTACATCAATTCGGGGTGCTAACCCCTTTTACATTGTCCAATAAATTGGGTAATTTGGACTTCCATTCTCTGCTTCCATCTCTGCACACCCATCTTGTGCTTGAGATAATCCCTGCTCACACTTTGCCTGCTGGGAACTAGCATGCAAGAACAGCTATTTTAAAGGGAGCCTCTTAATTCAGGACACTCAAAAATGTACATGGCTCCACCAGAAAAATAATAATAATAATCCAGAGTCATGCTCCAGAATCCAGAAATCCTGCTGGATTACACCAGGACAAAAAAAAATATTTTTTCTGAATAACTCAGACCAAGGAAGGAAGTCTGCAATGGGAAATACAGTGTTTCCAGGAGAAGAAACTCCTGCAGAATTTGCAGTTTATTGGGATGTTTTTATATTTCTGACCACAATTAAATATAAACCTTCAGCTATCTCCAGTGGACTGGAAATTCTTCTTTGTGAAAAGCAGACTAGCTGCTATCTGTGTCTCCTTCTGGTGTGCTCCTATCTGAATTTCTGATCCACACCGATTAAGAACTTACAACATGCTGAATTAGGAGAATGCATCTCTCATTTTCCATGTGAATAATTTCCTCTACTTGCTTCAAAACCTGTATTTTTTTATCATTAATTGCTTACTGTGGTAAGGGGCTTAGGATCTTCCCAGCTGCATGTATTTATTGTTCCAAAATCACTTCCATGTCTCACTTCTATTCACTGTATTTCTTACTTTTATGGGATTGTCTTCTAAGGAATTTTAATTTCTTAATTTATGGTTGGAATCAAGTAGGGAAATGTACCCTTTTTCTATGTTTATGTCTTCTACTGTCAGCACTTCTAATATATATATATATGTGTGTGTATATATATATATAAAACCATTCCTGTATTTATGATTGTTCATTCCAATCTATTTAGTCCTCTTTTCTTTCTGTATCCAGGGAGTCGGGGGCTTCTCAAGTCAGTTCAGATGGTTATCTGCAATTTCTCTTTGTAGTGCTCTTGGAGGTCAAATCCATTACAGTATGTGCTCATATTGACTTTCCACACTTAACTCTACCGAGCTCACTGTGACATACTCAGCAGTTCACCTCAGAACCTGTTATCCACAGATACAGCAGATGGTAAATTCGATATAGAAAAAGAACCTGTTCCCTGCCTGCTCTTCACCTTAAAGAGTCTTGTGTGCGTAGTGCCATTTTCAATGAAAAAGATAACATGTTATTAGGTGCTAATTAGTATCATTCTATGCAAAATAAAATTGGACCCATATAATGTACGGTACAGTTAAAGGCAGGAACTTTAATCACAGTGGCTGTCCCAAAAAGCTTAGAGATTGTATTTTTCTTCAGTCGTATCACCTGGGAAAGAAATGTGCAAATAAAGCTCCTTAAATATTTGCAGCTGATTTTATAACAGCCAACACAGAGACAAGATAACACTATTTTCTTATACCCCACAGTCTTGGGTAAACTAGTGTATGTAAGCCTTTTTTTTTTTTTTTTTTTTAATAACACAAAAAGAGATTTTAAATGCATCAGGAACACACTAATGCTAGAGCAGCTGGTCTCAGATACCTGCAATTCACAATGTGGTAGTATACCGGATTTATACATCAGGCTTTTGCCTCTAGAGGGTTTTTTTTTTCCTTCCTCAAATATCAGAGTTTTTTTTCTTGATCTAATTAAGATGGAGATGATGATCGTCATTAGGGCAAAGGCACCAATATGAAAGGAGCGAAGGAATATCTATCCTCCCAGTGAAAGTAATGGTCTGAATTTGAATAGCAATTTTAGATGCCCCAGCCTCACAATGATCAGGATGGCTGTTTCTCAGTTTCCTGTGGCAAGGAAATTGAGAGGTGCAGAGATCAAAAATGCACCCCGAGTAACCCTGAGAATATTGAATATTCTGAATATTCATTGAATAATGAATATTCTGATATTCATCTTTTCCTAAAAATATCCCAGAAATTTAAAAAACAAATGAGTATATCTTGCCATGAAGGTGCATCTATACTTAGGAAACAGAACCGACTGCCTATAACTTCCAAGGGAAGTTTGAATTGTTAGTGTCCAACTATAAATTCTTAAAATGTAGTTAGTGCTGCTTACCCTGAAGCCATCCTGTCTCTGTCTGCCCTACTAGTCAATGCTGCTGTCACCAGCCACAAGTAGTACAAATTTCAGTACCCTCACAACATTCATCAGCCTCTTCTTCCACAGCCTGATAGTCTTTTAGTCTTAAAATTGAGGATGCCTATCATTAGTCCAACAAGGTCCTCTCACTAGCTATAAAGATAGATGAAGAAAGGGTGAGTTAAAGAGATAGAGAAAGGGTGATTTGAGGTTCACAGCTAAGGTTACTTATATCTTCTCCTTCATCCTACATTTTGAACTTACTATTCAGAGCTCAATTGGTCTGATGTGCCTCAGCTGGCCATGCTAGAGGCTTTTCTACTGACTCTGCAGCTGGTTTGCCAAAATCCATTGGAAACATCAAAGGACATTTTGCAACAAAAGAGAAGCAATAAAGAAGCAACTGTTAATGTTGTAAAAGCAAAAGAAAAAATATGTGGTCATATCATCACACTATCATAAAGTTCTTTTCTTAACTATTCAGAAAAGTGCCTTTGATTTTCAGTAAAAGGTGCTTTATATCTCAGAAGTACAGTACAGTAGCTTGATTACTATTGTGTGGTGTGGTATTTGCTAAGATAATGACTTTTTTGTGAACAGATGAGTCAATAAGTGCATAAAATCCTTATATTTTGTCAGTGTCTGTGTTATTGCTGCCCTTTGGCTAAAGTAATTATACCTTTTTCCTTTTCAGAAAACTTACCCAGTGTTTTTTTTTTTCTTTTTATTACCACTGCTCATTTAATTACTTGAGATTTGGTGAGTCTGCTTCTTATTGTTCACACTCTTGTGCTATGAAATGAGGTGCAATAGCCTGGCTAATGCACTTAGTCAGAAAGAATGTATCGGTTACAATTACTTGAACGAATAAGATTTAAGAAATGATTATTTCACTTTTTCTTTAAAAACCATACAAAGATTGTTATTTTAAAATATTCATTTTTACTTCATTATCGTGTTATATTCAACTTCCTAAATAAACACTGGGGCAGGCAGACAATATATTCCTCGGTTCCCAGTAGATAAAGGATTAGCTAACTCTAACTTTGTTTTCTATTCCACTGGCTCAAGTGTTAGCAGATAATATGACAGGGAGATACAAAGGTAGGAATTTTTACAGGAGAGATGCCTGAGGAGTACAGTATAAAAAGTATGACTTGAGAGATGGGAATATATTGGTGGCGCCCTGTATAAGTCACTGGGTCCTTAAGCCTCAGTTTCCTCTGCTGATAAATGGGAGGACTATTACTTCGTCTTTCTCGCCTCTGATTTCTTTACTTATACTCTTTACTTTTCCAGGTATAGTATTTTCATAGCGCATAGAGGATACAAACCTAGACTCTAAAAATAAATTTAAAAAACAAATATATTTCATTCCATAAAAGAAAGTCCCAAACGAGCTAGCTACTAATCTATATACCACTGAAGTCAAGGGAGTTATACTTTAAGTTAGGGGCATGCTTAAAGATTTCACTGATTCAGGGCCGGGATCTTCTAGGAATACATTGATTTGTAGCTTGAGATAGTTGTTATTTTCTTCTTTTTTCCAGCACATGTTTATTTATAAAGATTTTTTCCTTCCTGAGCAGACCTTATGGCCTTCGCTGTGCTCGGTTTTCATTCCCTAATCCCACCAGTTTATAAAGATTTCTAAATATATCTAATTAAAAACTTTTACATCTGGCACTTTGGCTTGTAAAGGGATTGAATGGGAGGAACACAAATATTTTCCCTGACAGCTTAACGGCTGGTAGTATGGCTGTGATGTTTGGGAGAACCTGCCTGAGTATCAGTTATAACTTGAGCTTAAATATGAGCATTATTGCCTTCTTCCCTGATCTTGGCTTCTAAACTCAGACAATAGTAGTAAGAAAAAAAAAAAAAAAAAAAAAAAGGTTTTGCTTGGCATAAGACCAACAGGAGCAGTTCTTATTTTTAAATGGAGTATCCCTGGACAAGGAGATGGCTAAATCTCAGAATAAACACTGTTTCAGCACTGCTCTTCAAGACAGTAAGGAACAAATCATGTTTTAACACTTTGGCAGTCACGCTTTAACACTTTGGCAGGCCTAATTAGACATTGACTTGACAAAGGTTTGTATGAGATAGGACTCTTGTACAAGATAAGAGTATCTCCCTGGCTATACTTAAGCAAGAAGAGGAAACACCACAGCAGAAAGAAAAACTGACTGCCCTATAGGGAGGAGAGAAACTTCTCATCTAGAAGTCGTGGGAGGGATCCATCACTGCTTGTACACATGAGCATTTTTATCGTTTTAGGTAGATGCCTGTTTTTCTTGCACAAGGCACAGCATGATTACGCTTTGAAACCCAATAAAGCCTATATGTTTCTAATATTTTTAGTTGGGCATGTGCCTTAAGAGGTGATCTGAAAACTCAAAACTTTTACAAGTGAGAGTACCACGAAGCCAAATTGCACCTGTACTGGCATGGTGACAGAGGATGGCAGGCTGTAAGATCCCCCTTCTGTGAGCAGGGAATACATCTGGTGAGAGGAGACCAGAGCATAAGGGAAATGGAGACATGGAGACACGGAGATTGCTGTGGCCTCCTTGGACAAAACAGAGCACCTGGAATGGCCTTGCTCAGGCTCCCCTGGGCAATCCCTGCACAGCAATCCGATAGCATTTTGAGACAAGAGAGAATTAATACCTTTTTAATAGCCATGCTGAAGAGAAAGGAAACAGATCCCAAGATACCTGTTGTTTGGGCTCCAAGCTAAAGAGAGCTGAGAAATATTTGTGCAGGTGCCACATGTACTGCTAATGCCCACATTGTGCATATTCCACGGGCAAGCAAAGGGCTTGAGTTTTCAGTATTCTCAGGCTGGCATCTTTCAGGAGCATTAAAATCCTCTTTCAGAACAACGTTCATTCACCCGCTTTCATAGAGAGCCAAACTGGTACACTGTGGGGACAACAGACACTGCATGCATTTCCAAATGTAATTCACTCCATCTGGGAGCAAAACAACAGCGTTCAGCTTACCAGGCCAACAGGTTCATAAAGCAGCCCTGGAGTACCAAGAGGCATTTTTGCCCGCAGGAACAGCAGAACATTCCCAATCAGCTCAGAACGGTCTTTCGCTGCTTTGTGGCATACCTGCCAAGAGGTTTGACTGATGTTATGTTTTCAGAACACATTGTATTGACTTTTCTGATAACCTTTACCTACCAAATCATGCATGAAGACTCACCAAACAGATGTTAAACTTTTTCTTTTTTCCTCATAGCCATTCAGCTCCATATCCTACATATTGACGTTTATTGCATATATAGCAAAAATCTTTATAGCTGCGTAACAGATTTTGATACCTGGGATAAATCCTCAGTGTCGACATGATGTCCAAGTGAAAATGACCTAGTGTTTGGGTTCTCTCTGGGCTGAGCCACATGATAACAGGGGCTTACCAAGTTACTGTGCATCAGTCTGAGGCATGCCAGCCACCTGCATATCTGCGTGCACGTCTTTCACATGGGCATACAAAAAACGATGAGGAAGAGATCAGCAGAGGGTTATTAAGAACTGCTCAGGGGACATGCAACAGCTTATGACACTGCCAAAGCATGATTCCTCCACTAAGCCTGGCTGCTTAGCCTGTGGTGGGTTAATATCCAGCCATTTCCATTACCTATCTGTTTATAAAGGAGACTGGTGGTATTGTCAGGCTACTAAACATCAGCAGCTCTTTGGGTCTTTTTAGCTAGTTCTTTGTATTACAGGTGCATGTTGGGGCTCCATCTACACTGACGACTTTGTCATGTTACATTACAGCAACCTCCACGGTGGCAGAAGGCAGGCCCTGTCTCATGAGCTGATAATTTTAATGAGAGGCAGGTGCAGCAGGTGGAATTCACCTCAGCTAATTTCAGATAGATAAAAATAGGTGCAGAGACTAAGCAAGTTACATAGGAATTATCTGCTAGTGCCAGGCATGAGCCCAGATCCTTTCAGCTGCAGAAGCCTCATGTCCCACATCCCACAAAAGCCTCCCACCTTCGCAGCACTGGAAGAGACAGTGGCTCCACAGAGCTGTAGGATGACTTCTCTCTCTGCAGCATTTCATCTGGTGTCCAGGCCCCAAGCGGGATCACTGCGGTTCCCATCATACCAGCAGCTCTCCACCAAGCATTGAAGCAGGCTGCTGGTTCCCCACCAAGCAGAATGATTCATTGCACCCAGTATAAGGGAGCTCACACGTGCCACGCTCATCACTATTAACCATTGGTCAGCTGTTGAAAACAAGAGAGTTCATTTTAAAGAAAGGGAAGAGTAATGAGAGGCTGCAGCATTAACTACAATTAATGAGCACGATGGTCAGTTCAACAGTTTTGAGAAATTTTTCTTTTAAACGCCATTGCTGATATCCACCTTCTGGTGAGCTGTGCTGGGATCTCCCCAAGCTGCGTGCTGTGTTATCCAGCGCTTTGTGGGCTTATATTTAGAGAGCCATTTGGCCTGCAAACTTGCCGTGTTATTCGTAAACACAGTGAAAGGAGACAGATATTGCATGAAACATGGGGAGCACACCTGCATACTAATGAGTTAAATGTCATGACAGAAAAACAAGTCCAGCACTCTGTGCTAGCCCTTAGCAGGAAACCAATTTACTTCTGAAACATTTCAAACAGAAAATTGCAGTGTAAATTCTTGTGTCAATACATGCTTTATTTTGTAATAAATATCTAAATGCGTATTTATTGGTTTCATTTTTAATCCATATTCATAGGTTCTCCCTACCCTAGATGTACTATTCAGATTGCTATAGCATTTTCGACCGAAGCAGCTACACATTTAAAGCTCTAAAACAGTGCAGGACTGTACTAGGAAAGAGACACAGCTTTCATTTCTCTCTAAATGTCCCCAGGTTATTTGTTTTACTGCCTTTGTATTGTTTTAACTTAAACTGAAGAAGGAATTTCTACTACCAGTAAAAGACAAAAGAAAAAAAAAACAGTCTGAAGGAAAACATTAACTTTCAAGCATACGACATTTTTTAGATCTGCATTGCAACTGTGGTAAAAATCAACAATGCCAGTAAAGACAGAGCTACAGTTGCAGTTGAACTTTGATATACCCACTGTATTCAGGAATTATAGCAATATTTAGGACATGCATAATTATAGACTGAGCTAAGGTTTACAGCATCCATCAATATCGTATGTTTACAAACTGATTTCAGACATTTGCAGTAAAAGGAGCTAAGTGAAACTTCCTTTTCCTCCTATGGTTCAAAGCTGATTCACCCTGGTAGTGATTGTGAGTTCTCATAAGACGGCTATGTGATCACCCATGTAAAATGAGATGGATTTATTTTATGTGGTGGTCCTGTCGTGGTTCCTAACTGATAAGGGCCTGTCCCATTAAGGCCACAGAGAAACTAGTATGGGAAAAGCAGTGAATGAGATCCCTGTACATAGCCACTTAGCCATTCGTAGAATATAAAAATAAATGTAAAATTTTGCCATAAATCCCACAGTTGAATTTCTAGCATTGACATTGTTCAAAAAATACTTTCATTAACTAAGTGCTATTTCTAAATACCATACTACTAACATCCCATCCCAATGCCACAGCCCTTTTTCCTGATGCAGTTTGACCCTTGAAGGGCAAATTCAAGCCAGACATCATGGAGAAAGTATGGCAGCAGAACCTATGGATCTCAGCAGGTTCATCTGCCCTTCAAATACCTCCTCCAGCTCAACAACCACCTTTCAGGACCACAGGAGATCTGGATCTTACACAGAAGCGCAGACTTATCAGGCAGTTAAAGAGTCTCCATCCCACTCCTCCTCCCTCCTCTCTAAGGGACAAGGCACCCATTAAGACTGTTGAGCACACAGGAGCAGATATAAGCTGTGCAGCACCTTTATATGAGCAAGTCTGAAGGCAGCTCAGCATTTCTACAGGTCCTGCCACCCTTGCTGTGCCTCTGGTGAGACCGCCACTGGGGTCTTGAGCTAATTGTCACAGGGAAACTATTTCATGTGCTGCTCTTTGACTTAAGAGAATAATTTTCATAAGCCATGATAACTTTCATATGAGTAGCCCACGTCAGCCTCATCCATCCTATGCCTCCACATCCTATGCCACATGGCACAAAGCTCTTTCCTTTGGGAGAAGAAAAGAAGGGGAAAAAATCTCCAATTATTATGCGTTAAATGGAAGACAAGTGGCAGCACAGATTCTGTCTGCTCCACTCACTTTCTAGTGCAGAAAATATTTCTGTGCAAAAACATCCCAACTTTGTCCTCACTGCCATGAGAGGGAAATTGTTGGTAGAAACAAAACTAGATTCCTACACACACAATAAAGCTATAAGGCATTGGTCTCCTGCTAGCAAAGAGTGTGTATCTGCAGGTCCTTTTCAGTCTGAACTCCAGTGTCTAAATATACACAGAAGGCTTTTAAGAGTGAACATTATTGAACTACCAAACTGACAACTCGAAACAGCTATAGTCTGTTGGGTAAATATGCGTGTGGGGACTTCCCCCAGATCCAGCTCCTGCACTTGCAGCTTGCAGACAGAGTGCTTCCACCCCCAGTATGAGACAAGCATTTCTGATTCTTCCATTTAGAGAATTCCCCAAAGGTGGTCACGGACCATCTATTTTTTGGAGCAGTGTCAGTGATATGTGCATTATGTCTGTAAAGAGTGAAGCTGTTACTGAATTACAGAAACAAGAAAGCTACCTAACACACTCTGTCCAAAAGAAGACAAAGCTATTTTTTACGAGCCAGAAATAAATCTCTAGCATCGTGGCTTTATATATCTACCAAAAACACAGGCTTTGCTTTTGATATGGAATGGCAGTGCAGATGGAGAAGTCTCCTTAGTGGCTTTTTACTCTTCTGCAGGAAAATCAGGCATGACTATATCTCAACTCGGTCCGCACGCTGGCAGCCCTTGCCTCCCTTCTCCCACCTGCTGTAGCAGCAAGAGGCATGTGGCTCGGTGAGCACATGCACGCCAACGTGTCCCACTGCTCGGGTACCTCACCAAACCTCACCTGGCTGCAAAAGCCATCAGGGAGCTGAGAACACCCTTCTTTGCCACTCTTAATCTCCTAAAATGAGCCTGCTGCTTAGGCTTATGGTCACAAAAAAGTGCCAGCTGCCCCGCACTGCGGTCCTAGGCAGCTCTTGTCACCCACTGCCTAAAAGGGCAGCTTAATTAACTGATTTTATCAAATCGCTTGCTGGGTACAGGGTGTTGATGTATCAGCTAGCAAAAGCAGAAGCAAATCTAGCACTTGCAGGAAAATGCAATATCGAGAGTAGGGAGGGTGCTCCGCGTTATATGTCACAGCCTATAGCAGAGCGCAGTGGTTGACATTTTTATTAACTTCCAACATGGTATATGTCATGTGCACACATGCATGTGTGTGTGCCTACCTGCATCACACAGAAAAGAAAGAAAAAGCAGATGGACAGCAAAGCAACTCAAAAAAATGCTTAAAAATAGATGCGGATAACTTTTACTTTTTTTTTTTTTTAATGTTGTTTTACTGAAATTCTTTTAAAAGTTAATTATTTAAAATGCTTGGCTTAAAACAAGTTTTTGCTGTTTCTGAGAGTACAGCAAGGTCAAGCTACAGTCTCTCAGAGGAAGGGAGTGTAAATGAACTAGTGCAAAACTAATTCTAAACATTTCCTGTGTAGGTAAGATATATCTTCTCCAAACACAAAAATAAAATGATCAGCACAGGCTTTATTCATTTAAGACCCACTACAGAGCTAAAGACAAAGATACATGTAGCTTTCTTAAAGATGTCAGAAATCCATTTCACAGTGTTAATGATCTCTCAGTGCCCACTTCATATTCATTTAATCTTCACAAAGAGCTACTAACATTTCCCCCCAAAAAATAACCCTCTGCCTGTAATACTGATCATATCCCTTTCAGTTGTTCAGTCAGGTGAATCGGGTATAAATGAGAAAATTTTCAAAGTGTAAGCAATGCGACTACTTAAGCTCACTGTGTCCAAAATAAAACAGAATATTCATTCTAGGCAGTATCCAGCTCTGTCATTTGCTCCACTCTTATTTTATGCTTTCTATTTGCAAAATTCTCCCACATACCTATCTCTTTCTCTTCTGATCTGCCATACTAAGGACCTTCACTAATTCCAGCAGGAACAAGTTCTTTTCAAGGATTTTTTCCTTCTCTTCTATTAGACTATTCATTTTTGTAAGTGATATACTGGAAGCATAGACTAAAAAATAGACTAAATATAGACTTGTTTCAGGAATCTGCAAACATCTTGCCAGTCTGCAGATTTGTTTTCACAAAGACTAAGCTAACATCTCTTCTACTTAACTTCTAAACACCCCTAAATCAAGATGAAATTTAGCTAAACATCGAGAAACATTGACAATATTTCAGCCAAGACCAGCAAACTCATTTAACTAGGGACTGTCAGTAGGCATGACCCCTTCGATTTGGAAACAGAAGACATAAGGAATGCATGCTTTGCCTTTTAAAGGATGGAATTTACTTAATGGAAAGCATTTCAAGAATTAGAAATAACAGTCTTATATAACCAAGGGATTCTGATAAAATAGCATTCTTATCCCTATTCTATTCCCAGAAATATAGTGTCTCAGATACAGTGTGTTTTAATAGCAGTTCATGATGCTTTTGATTTTCTTTTCTTTTTCTTCTTTGAAGAGAGATCTATTTTAAAAGCTTTAGATTTGATCTGTGAATTATTTTAAAGAGAACGGTACTGATTGACGAAAATACCAAAGACTGGGTGTTTTTTTAAGTTTATTCTTTTGTTAGACATTGTCTTAGAGCAACATCTAGTGGTGCGCTGGCTCCGCACCCTCACTCCAAATCTAGAGCAATGCAAGCAAAGCAGACCTAAGATGATAATTAACTATTACAGGCTTCCACAGATACATTGTACATTGCAGGAGGCATTGCTCCCAGCCACGCCTGAGAAGTCCTTACACACTTTTACAGTATATACTTCATTTTCTGAGTGTAATCCATAAAAAAGCTTGAATTTACACACTCAAATTCAAAAAAAGAAAGAAAAAAGAAAGCATTGCCAAGTAGTTTACCTTCTTCCTAACAACTTGATTGTTCAAAAGTCTTTTTTTGTTTGTTTGTTTTAGTTTATCCAAAAGAAGCTGTTTTGCTGTAGAAATTTCAGTATTTGAAAATGAAAAAATATAAAGAATTTTTTTTTCATGATATAGCAGATTTTTCTGTCCATATGGCTGCAAATTTGGCAACCTGATGCAAGGAAGTAAATCCCACTTTTCCATATAGTCCTTGATTTCGACAGGCACCAATTTATTCAATTGATTTCACATGAAATCAGTTTCACTTATGTGCTTGAGAAGTTGTGTTTGCACTTTGGACTATTGTGGCAAAATTTCTTTGCTCTCATTGAGTATTTTTTTTTCCTCACATCTTAAGCACAAATCCACTCTGTAAGCTATATGAGTTAGGTCTATGATTTTGAAGACAAAATAAAATTATTGTGTTTTTAGAAATCAAGCATTACTCAAGTATTAAAATTTGAGAGTTTATTAAATAAATAAAGGAATTTAAATAATTTTAAAATAAGTACAGATTTCTGAAATTAAATTTTAAATAAGGGCTAAGGGCTTACCTGGTACAATCTAGTAAAACATTTTAACTCATTAAAAGCAGTATGCAGTTAGAATATATTTGTAATTATGTTTTTACAAAAGCTAAAGCATTAAAACTGGTGATGTATATCAGGTGAGTTCACAGGTAAACTCCACCTGAAGCATTAAGCTAATTTGGAAGGTCTTCTTAATGAGCTGAAAGAATTGTTTTTCATTCATCTGGTTTAGCATTTTAGTGCTGTAATTAGTTCATTCAAAGTAAAGAAACTGAGTGGGATTAAAAAATGATAGTTTGTCTTTCTTACACAATTTACAAGCCATGAAAGTCTACGAGCTAATTATTTTCGAGTCTTGAGGAGATTGTAACCATAAGCAACTGGTTTAATTCACTAAAGTGAACATTTTTTATTAATAATCAGTTCAAACTACAAAATGTTTTAATTAAAAATATGTAACAAGTCTATTTAAAATAAATTTATTTCATTAATAAAAGGCTCTAAAAGATGCATTTTCTGCAATTAAATATAACTCTGATTTAATATAATTCCAATTTCTATCTAAAGTAGTTTGATACAAAGAATAAGTAAAAGTATTCAGACAATAAACAAGAAATGTCATCTGACATTTTAATGATAAAATGTTAAATCAAGGAATAGCAGTGTGTAGGTTTAATGTGTAGGCTTAACTTGCAGTTAGCTGAAAATCAGCATGTCTCTATAGACAACAAAAAATAACAATCAAGTCTTTTTAAGAAAAAAAAATTGAAAGTATAACAACAAAGCAAGACTAAAGACCAGTAATGAGTTCAATCAGAATTTCTTGCCTCATGATTTAAAACATGGATAAAATCATGACTTTGGCTTATGCCTATCAATTCTCACCTACAATAATACCATACAGACAATTTTTAAGCAGCAATATTGAGTCTTTGTTGCTTTTCAAGTTTTTTTCAGCTCAAATTGAGCCCAACAGGAAAATTCTTAACAGCATATGCATTTGTTTGCTGCAGACTGAGTAGCCCACCATAAACAACACCAACTGAATGACTGAGAAATCACTTGATCTAAAGTAAAAATAAGGTGTGGTATTAGAGCCAGATTAAGCCTCAAAATAACAAGAAGGCTGTAAAGCTACTCCTCCGCCATGTGATGCTAAGATAGCACTGCAATCATAGGCAACATGATGAAGGAAGGGGGATACATTTCCTTCACTCCTCTAAAATAAACAAAACATATAAAGACTCTATGAATGTGTTAGAATAACTAAAACTGATGAACTGTTTTTTTAATGCAATGAAAGCACATCTTATTGTTAAATCAGGTGCTCTGCATCCTGCACATCTCTCTGGCATGCTGCACAGTCTCTGTGAAACCCTTTAAAAGGATAACTTTTTCCACTTCCTCTCAGGCATATATTAGGACACATTTGTAAAGACTGACAATATCTCTGTCCTGTGACTAAAGAGAGTATTCATAGCATTCAACTTAAGCCATCTAATTTAACCAATTATTCTCTCTACATTTTTTGCAATGGTGAAGGAAGAGAGAAACAGGCTCTAACAGGATGATTCAGAGTGTGTAAATCAGAGCTCTTTGGAGAACCTGACAGTAGGAAGAGTTTGGGTAATAGGCTTGATTATATCTGCTGCCTACGACAAGATGATGTGAACACTTCCTTAAATCCTTTCAAATTGATTCAGGTGCTCATTATGAGCTATTGTACATGAACAATTTAAAGTATAAAAAGTTTGTTTGGGTTTGAAATACTTCCCTTTCCTCCTACCTGGGCAAAAAAACACGTAGGATTTGCTTCACATATTTAAATATGATTCTTTCATAATTCAAAGTCAGATGAAAGGATTCTGCTGAATAGAAATACTTTCTCAGGCATAGAAAGCTATGTCATAAAGGTGAATGTTACAGGAATTAATGAAAGTATAAAAACAGAAGTTTATAATAGAAACTGATATGAACCCTCTTGGTGACTTCTCTGTAATGCACCAGACTGATACCTTTCTCAGATATATCTATCCTTAAATATATATTGAGCATAAGAGTATTTGGGATTTGAATTATTGGATTTGACATATTTGCCAGAGGTTATAAGCATATGGATAATGACAACCTGAGAATCTGTAACTACTACTGCTAAATGCATTCAAAAGTTTTTTTGTCAACTATGAAATTACGATCTCTTCATGTTTTCCAATAACTTAAGACAAACCAGTACTTTAATCCCCTTGCACTATTCAATATCTGAGAGAATTTGCTAAATTGTAATCTTAACATTGCACTCTCAGGATTGCACCATTCTTGTCAAAGTCATCGTCCTGAGAGTAGTTTTGAGTTTTGTGTTCTTGCATTCTTGGAGATCAGAAGTATCCCATATTTACTGATTCATTTAAAACCCAATCCTAGCAGGTATTGAGTTACTTCTGAGAGGTGCCAACTTCCCTATTCCCTAAACTATGAAATGGCAGCTATTAATAGGCTTGAAAGCTCTGCATAAAGTTTCCCATTATACTTTAATTATGTGTTGCCTGTTAATATTTCTTCTTTCTTCGTAAAAATCCAACATTCTAAATATTTGAACATTGGTCTCTGACACTATCAAACATTTTCCATGACTTTGGTTGCAATTGTGAGACCCACTAATCAGATTTCAATCAGACAAAATGAATACAAAATCAATCATTACAAAAGAGAGGGTAGCAAAAGTCCATATTGACTGAAGGGATAGTGAATTAAAAAATCCAATTTGAATTTGATAGTACCTCAGATAGACTTTCTGACAGTAATGCTATTTATAAAATGACTGTTTATAAAAGGACTAAGTAGAACTCAGTCAAATGGAACTTGCAATTCATAAATTTGGAAAAAAAATGTATTTGTACTCTTAAAACAGGTAAAAATGTAAACTTTCTAGTGTTGTTCCAAAATAAATAAAATCAACTACTTCATCCACAATAAGATTCAGATCTCAGTGTTGTTAAGTTGTATATATTTAGTGCACATCTCAAATTATGTTTGTTTTAACAGATTGAACGTTAGGAGGTGAACTGAGAATCTTTCCTAAAAATTCCTAAAATATAAGTATTTGTCTGAAGGCCTTTGGCTCTTCCTTCTGTGTGCCACCTGGGACCAGTCAGTGAACATAAATGAAAAGAGCATAAGAATTGTCCAAAAGTGCCAAAACTAAATAATAAATTTCAGGCACTTGTCAAGGTAAATGGAAGAGATGAAGAACAGAGAAGAGAATTCCTGATGGAGGGTGTAGATATTCTGTGCGGAAGTGTTAATGTCCTGTAATTCAAAACTCTATGTGAATTTCCAGTCATTACTTATTTTCAGTTCATCTCCAGCCTCACAAGAAGGTGCAATCCAGAACCATTTCAAGTAGATTTGGAAGTTTTAGAAGAGCTTTTTCAAATGCACAACTGTTCTCTGAGAAGCATTTCCACGGCTGAGGGACCCAGCTCAGCCACTTGAAAGATCTTCAGTCCATAACTGACCATAGTATTTGGCCAACTGTGTAAAGAAAACTAACTGTGCAGATCTTCATACTACAGCTTTAAACCAAAGACCACAGAAGTAACTGATGACATACTGGGTGCTTTCAGTGTACGACTTGAGACGTCTTTTTCAGAAAATTTCCTGCTTTGTTGAATGCATAGAAACTACACACCCAAAACCAGGAATCATCCTAATGATTCTTGCCACTATGACAGCCATTCAAATAGGCTTTCATGAGATTGAATTGTGTGCTACATCTTGAAGATTAAGCTGGCAGTCATTGCAAAGTGTGGAGACCTAATGAACCAAAACTTTACTCACTTTACTCACTTTAGTATCAGCAGAGGAGAGAGTGAATCAAGGATCACTACCAAAAGGATCACCCAATTACATTTTTTGCAAAATAAAATAGTAAGTTGGTTCACTAACATAGAGGTTTCAATATTAATAACAGGCGGGTGATGAAACTAAGACAAAGCTATAAATTTATGCCACCATCTCATGCTATTATTTGGAAAATCAAATAAAATAATATTAAGTCATCTAACTGTAAATTATTATTGATCATGTGATCTCATTCAATATTGTGCACTATATAATATCTACTAATTACACCCAATACTATATACAGAGTCACAAGGTAGCTCTTAAATGTTCAGTATGAGGGTGTGTATGTATACACAAATAGATAAAAGAGACAGAGAAGGGGCAGAGTATCTTAGTGCAGCCATATCATTATAAAAAGGATGTCTTTTGCTTGATCTGGTTAATTGTGTTTAACAGCCTCAAACAGGCTAGTATTCTTCATTTATAGAAATCCTAGCAAAATAGTGTAAAGTGACATTGAACAGGCCTGAAAGCCATCTACTAAGTTCATATGCTCATGGCAATGCTTTATAAAATGTTTCATCAGCTCTTGAAGAGAAAAGATAGATTTGCTTGTCATTTTGAACAGAGTTTAAAAGTAGTTTAAGGAACAATTGACCCTGAGCAGAGCTACAGCAAAGTCTCCTGGCATCAAGCAGAAGCCAGCTCCAGATTTCTAAGATAATTCAAAGTGTCTCACTTATGAAAAGTGGTGACACAGTTCACTATGGACTAAAAGAGACTCAAGCGCATGTTCATAATTAAGACCAAGAGAAAAGCTGTGCTAAAAGCTGCATTTACATAAATACAGTTAAATCTCCGCTTACATAAGCTTGGCAGAAAAACAATTGATACAGATTTGCTTTCATATTATTTTCATTCTTCTTTTCTCTTTTGAATACAGTTCTATGAACTTAGCCAACACTGGAATTCCTGCGAAGGGAGGAGAAGGAGAAAAGAATAGATGTTGACTTCTTGCACAGGGTGTGCATCATCACAGCAGTTGCAGGGCTACAAGGCTCACAGGAAGAGGGAGCAGAGGCTACCCGAAGGAGGTAGTTAAAGATTGTAACGCTTGCTTGCATATCGCTGCCCACGTACTCCAATAAATCACACATGAAGAACAACTTAAATATAAGTGCTTTAAAGGTCTATTTCTGCCCATTTCCCTTCCAGGCATCTTCAAATGCTTGAATTCCTGAGTCTTCCTTCTATGTGTCTGTGTGAAAACGCTGAGATGTCTTCCCAGATGTTTTCAGAGTCTTTGAAATCAGTTAAGCTTTGGAAAAAGAGCCAAACCCCTAGATTGTCCACCAGTGCTTTTTTGTTTTGTTTTGTTTTGTTTTTCCAAGGATCCTATTTGTATCCTGGGATACAGATATATCAGCCTCACTCTCTTCAGTACAATATCCTAAGCAGTAGTGAACCCAAGTGGTCCTAATGTAGGGTAGATGAGGGGTTACTTAAGCAGAAGTTGGACGTTCCTTGCAATATGATAGGGAATGGAGTAGTGTAAATTCTTTGTGTGAAGTAACCTCATAACAGTACCCGCAGCTGTTTGAAAGGAGACTGTTTATTTCCATGAGTAC
>NW_010577179.1:123836-195013 GCF_000705375.1 Tinamus guttatus | reverse complement strand
CTGAGTTTTCCCTCCCCTTCCCACCATCAGAGGAGTCCTGTCCCATCCTCAGCTGCTCACAGATCACAGAATCACATGATATTAGAGAATATCTCTGGTTGGAAGGCACTTCTAGAGATCATCCAGGCTGCTACTGAAAAAGTGTGCACAGGCACAGAAAAAGTGTGCACAGGCCTAGAGGGCAACCTTGGTAACTGGCCTCCTGCTGGAGGGACTGCTGACAACCCTCTGAGTCCAGAAGTTCAGACAGTTCAGGACCTCAATTTCAGCTCACTTAGCTCATGTTTCATCAGCTTGTCTATGACGATGCTATGGAAGACAGTGTCAGATGCTTTGCTGAAGTCAATATGAAGGTTGCTCTTCCCTCATCCACCAAGCCAGTCATTTTGTTGTATCAATGACAGTGCATCCCATGGGAATAGGAAAACCCCTCTGCTATTAGGGCCTTAAGGCTGCTGACAGACAGGTTTGGTCACTCCAGTCTTAAGCAGTTGCCCCACTGGGGCAGGTAAACAAAATGAATGCCCCACACAATGTTTAACATTTGACATAATAAACAGTATCTGATCAAGATAGACTTAAAGAACATGGATGAGATTTCTTATGAACCAAAAAATACTTTTTAGCTAAAAAAAAAAAAAAAAAGGTCAGTTAAACTGAAATTTGAAAACCTGTCTATTTCAACGAGATTTTCATCAGGAAAAAAAGTCAAGTGAAAACCATTTTTGACAAAGCTGAAATGTTTAGTCATTTCAATTAATTTAGATTTAAATATCAGCTCAAAATATTACTGAAATGACAGATCAATACTAACATAAACAAAAAGTTGTGCTTTCAAGTTAGTTAAGTTACACCCTGCTTATATGGTCATACACTTATGTAAGTCATTGCGGGGGTTATATTTTAATTATGTCATAATGTGATGCAATATGAACATATTTCATGTCATAAAACCAAAACAAGCTGATGGTCCCAATGTAATATTTTTTCCTCACATGGCGGGAAAAGTATTTTCTAAAAGCGGCAAATCGATCACAGATTTGAGATTCCAGATTCTGACAATTTTAGATCAGGGGAGAAAAATTAATGACTGAAGAAAGGCAATTTGATTCTTACTGTATTTATTGCTTTTCAAAAGGAGACAGGTTGTTTAGATCAGCTGGATCAGTGAAACAAAATGAACTGAGGAGCAGTCCCTGAGCTATAAGCAGAAGTTGTTCCAGTGGACCAGGTTCTGCTGCACGCAGGTTACTAAGTACAAAATGCCAGTTTCAGCTGTTGAATGCCATCACGGTTACCTATTATGGACTGCCTAAAACACTTTAGCTGTCCATTAAACCCATTAAACTTAGAGGTGAGGTGACTGATATGAATCCAGCACAAGTGCAAATAGAACACGCAAGTCACATGCTTCTGTTTTCAGACCATTATTTTAAATTTGGCTAATGAAGAACGAGTGCTTTTACGTCAGTGCATTCCAAGGTTGAGCTGTTTTATAATGTGCAAACCCAATCACCTCAACTGGCTGTGTTCCCACTGGCAAGGCAAAAAGCTAGCCATTAAATCGCTATATAAAGTGATAGTGTGACCGTTAGCAATGTTCAAGTTAAGGTTGTGTCAGCAATAGCCTTTCCATTACAAACCCCCATTTTTCAGGGGGTTTTACACCTTGAGATAAAATCCAATTGTAATTCTTCATTCAGTGCTTCAGTTCAGCAGTGAAGTTTTTGCATCCATCATGTTGCACCCCTGGTATTTTTTCCTACTGATTCATTTTCAGGACTAAACACAAAATGTTACAAAACAGGCACATATAAAGAATTGCAGCAAGCACAATAAGCGGTGCTTCTACCATTTTTCAGGTCCTGAAAAACAAATGGGAATAAGACCTCAAACTTCCCGCTAGCAAAACTTTACTTTTCACCTCAGGGTAACTAGCATGCATCAGTTATTCTAAGCTAAAAACACAGTGGAAACAAAATCTTTACCCTTGTGCAAAGTTACCTTGTGCTTTTCCTTCACTGTAATTTTACCTCAGGCTACCTGAAATACATCGTACCTTGAGGTGAAACACAGCTTTTGCAGCAATAAAGACAAGCCCTAACTAGGACCCCAATCCTGCCAACTGTTAGAAATAGGTTTATTACAAAAGAGGCGTTAATCCAACAGCAGGAGCTGTGCATGCAAAAATGCTCACAGCTCCTATTAAAAGGAATGGACATGCTGTAGCATTTTTCCTTGTGTCCAGGATCAGAGAGGTTTAGCCCTCTTAGCATGCAAAAGAGATGCACAAAGAAAAGCTGGCTGAGGTGAGGAGCCACAGCACAATTTTGTTTTCTTGTTTCAACTTAGATCATCTTTTATATTATCTGAGCAGCCGTCATAATATTCTTTGATGGTGGCTGATTAGAAGTCAGCACCACAGCTGATAACTAAGATGTCTTTTATATGGCAACAAGTAAGATTTTTTTTAAAAAAAACCAAACCTTGGATGAAAAAGGCCTATAAGAAGGCAAACAAACTCAGTCTCTTCCCTTCCCTATCATTGCATATCTGTCTAACTAACTTAACCACAGCATCCATGATGTTTCCAGAAGTGCCTTGCTTCAGCACAAGTCTTTCAGGATCAGGTGCACTTGTAAAAACCACACCAATTTATTTTGTCATCCTACAACTACGCCCAGACTAATCCATCGACTGCATTCCCAGGACAGAGTTCTCCAAACACTGTCTGCTTTTGCTCCAGGGTGAAAGGGTTTGCCTGGCATGTGCAGACAGCTCCCAGTTTGGCACAAACTTAAATGATTCCACAAAGGAGATGGCAAAAATAAAAAAATCAGAAGTATCACATTTTGTGCCCTAGGTTTTAGTCCTTTCAATAGTTTACTGTTTGTCTATTCAAGACACTTTTATCAAAGTTACAAAAAGAACTGCTAGAGAATTTTGTCAGTGAACAGCAATTCCTGTAAGGGATATTTTCAGTTTGACAGCTGTGAGCTTTTTTGGTTTTTTGTTTGTTTAGTTTTTCGTTTTTTTCAAAACAATAAAAAAAATCATATTTTGCTCCAGGTTGGAATGACTCCAATAAAAACACTTTAATTCTGTTTTGAAGCTGAGTAACTACATAGAGCTTTATACAGTCAAGTACTACCAAAGTGTATATTTTAGTGTGGGATTTCAATTTCTTTTGTTGCAATCCTTTAATTTCCTACAAATAAACATTTCTGGAGCAAAGACTCAAAAGTCCATCTTGGTGAGTTCAAACAAAATTATTCAGAGAGAAGCAGCTCCAGCAAACAAGAAAGAGATCGACTCTATAGAGATCTGTGCTGAGAAGCAACTAAAAAGAAAAAAGAAGAAAGAGCCCTAACAGATCTGCTCAACAGCTTTCTGTGCTAACCGTTTGTTGTCCAACTTTGACAGCACACTTACTTAGTGTTGCCCAGAAGAAGAGAGAGACCCTCATGTATCTTATAAATTAATGACATAGTTCTTCCATCTTTTATTCTTGTATGCTACATACACCTGATGGCCTTAAGCCCTAAGCCCTGCTGCAACTGCCTACTTGTGCCTCTGAAAAATGCTATGCGGTCCTGCTTCATCTCTTAATTATTTCAATTATTTTAGGAGAGCATCAGCAACATCCACGACACATTTAAATAAGACTTCTTGTTGCAAACAGCCGCAAGTGTTTAGTGGGAACTGCATCAGCACTGCAAACAAATACTGCGACCTTGAAAAATTTCAGAGCCAATGGATACAAGACCAAATACAAATATTTATTCAGAGGAAAATTTACTGCGCTTGGTTTTATCATTCTGAGTTACCCACATTTCAATTTTCCTAAATATGCTCAGAAACTATGCTTTGTGACAGAAAGGAAAAGCATGGATATTGTTGCCATGGAAACAAAAACATTTTTCTTCTGCTCCAAAAATGTTGTCTATTAGAGAGGAGTGAGGAGAAAAAACAACATGTGTATATAATTAGTTTTACTCTCTGGCATGTTTTTCAGATTTCAAAAGATTGTTTCTGATAAGGGTTTCAAAACCAGATATATTTAACCACAACATGAATCTTTATAGGCAATGGGGCACACAGTGGGGTAATATAGTGAAGCAGAGATGCATTTCTTCTAGCAATCCCCCATGCTTCAGCAGAAATGTCTCCCCATGTGGCTATTTCATTGACTAGGACATTCAGAGAGGCACTAGATCTGCATTTTATATAACAGACTCTGAGCTATTGCTTCTTGACGTATTGCTGTTAACCAGCTAGATAAAAATGAGAGAGATTTTTTATGAGTAGATAGACAGTCTGCTCAAATGCAGGTGATCATTGCTTATTCCTTTGCCAGCCTATTCCGTGTCAGACCGTGCTCCTTGCTTTCTTCGCTATACAGATGACCATGGAGTTTAAATCCTGTAGTGAGACTTCAGTTTTCTTAAAAGACATTCAACAAATTTAGCCTTTTGCCACCAGTCTGGACATGACTACAATCCCCTTCATATCCCTCAACATGGAAAAAAAATGCTTAAGCAGCATCTCCATTTCAATGCTACTTTGGTCAACTTGATTTTTCTACAAGAGGAGAACTATCATGAAATGCTTTATTTGAACTAATATGTATATTCTTAGGAAATGTTTTACTTTGGCCTCATGTCCATGTATTTGACATTTCATTGCCAATGAAGAAAAACACTGGAATATTCACATTGGTTTTAGAAGTAGTAAGTACTTTGTGTTCCTCTTAAAGTTCAAGAGTACATCATAGGTAATTATGTGATCTCTTATTAGTTTTTTTGTTGATTTTAATATATTTAGAGTAGTTACTTGTGAGCTGAATGACACGATTCATCATCTTTTTGATTTTTTGCTAATTAATTAAAGAGTCTGATCATCCACTTCCAATTAAAATACCCTCATTATGTTTTTGTTTGGAAATTGATTTAGAGTTGAAATATGGCCATACTAATTGCAAAACATAATACCACAAAACTGTGGTATGAATTACAAATGCTAATGCATACTTAACATCTATCCTAGATAGTGATATTTATACACAGGAAGGATGTTGCTGCAGGCAGAAAATAGAAGATGGCAACAATACAGCATATCCAAAACCTGCATTTCTCTAGTAAAATCAAAGCAAAATGAGGAATATATCCCTATCAGACCAGCTCCTCAGTATTTGCTCTCATAGTACAAGTTGACCAATACAACATTTCATTTGAGAAAAATGAAAAGGAAGCACCAAGATACTAAGATGACCAAAAACATAGGTTGATTTTGAAAATATTCATCAAGAGAGACTCTTTCTAAAAAAAGTCTCTCATTCTTTCTCCTTTGCATGTGTCTTTCTCTGTCTGAAACTATAAAAAGGAAAAAATTACTATTAGGCTAGAATGATATGTATATACACACATATTAATAGCACATATCCCTATCAGTCAGCGGGCAGGCTGCTGCAATTTTGATAGCAGCCTCTGCAGTAAGTAGTTCATCCTTTTTTTTTTTTTTTTGTCTTGTTTCATTATTGATTGAGGGCATACAGAAGGTTTTAGAGTATACATTTACACATAGGAGAGACTCTGAGAATGGAAAATACAATTTTGATTCTGCTCAATTTAAATGAGTCCTGGCTGCATAACAAGAGAATTCATTAGTTTGGTCCAGTGACAGAGAAAAGAATGAAATGAAAAGCAAACAACCTTACAATGGAGTAAGCTATAACTCTGGGACGCACATCCTTATCTGAAATCCTGAAATCCTGAAATCCTTTTTTTTTTTTTTTTTTTGATCTCAGAAGACTGAAGGGAAAGCATAAGAAACCTGAAAATCCTGAGTCCCTCAAAGAAAATAAACAAAAAACCAGGGTCATCTTGCATGACTGAAAAAAAAAAAAAAAAAAAGATTTTGCATTGCGCTCTTTGCAGTTTTTTTCCTTGCTCTGAACTTTTCAGCAGTCAAGAGAAAACCTTAGTCAGAAATTTCGCTGAAAAGCCCACAGTGATTTGCTTTACCTGCCATAGTCTCTAAAGATTCAAACTATAAATTAGAAGGAAAGGAAGGAGTAACTAAGCTATAAAGTTTGGGTAGGCTGACATGGGCAGGCACATGGGTGCCTTTCATGGGTCCCACATCCCAGAAAAACATCTCTGACAGCATTTCCATACCCTGAAAAGATGCATCACTGGTGCAGTCTTTTGGCCATTTCAAGACTGCTCACACTAGAGAATTGCCGGGCTCCCCAGACTGGACCAATACAAAAGTCTGACACCTGACATAGGCAGGGATCTTAGCCAGGGCAGTAACAACCATCGTGAGGATTGCTATCAAGAGAGTTGAGTTGTGCTTTGCAGAAATAAAAATACTGAAGCATTATTTCATTTTCAGAGAACACGTTGCATGGAAATATCAAAGATCTATGTCTGAATCCCTCCTAACCTTGCCCATGCCAGCTTCAGTGAGAAGTGGAGGTGAAAAGTGCAGTGCTGATCACATGCATACTCCACTTCTCTGCAGTGCTCTACAGCACTTTCTAATCAAACTGTAGTGAAGAACAAGCGTTGCATGTGGTTTTATTCACAGGGACAATGTTGTCAGTCCATGTGAATGCACTGCAGACTGCAGACTGCAGAGATTTCTGCAGAGGTAACTTTAAACAAGCAGCTAGAACATCAGAAGCAGCTTCATGTGGCAGTCCAAAACTCAGCGCAGCCTAATTTTAACTGTTTAATTGTGTATAGGTGGAATAGGAAGCAAAACTAGAGTTTGTCAGATATATCTAAATGTTTCTTAATAATCTCTGTTTTCATCAATGTTTTCTCTATGCTTTTTCTTTGTGAACAGTATTTAGCTGTTCACAGCCCTTCAGAAAAAGAACTGACTGCAAATGTGAAGTAATCAGAGAGAGCAGTGATTCAGAATTCCTCCTTTTTACGTATTCAGGCTAAAATGCCACATATTCACAAGAGTAGCAGCTTACATGCAGGTCCTACATTATGGGAAAATCAGTCTAATTTTCATATTTGAAAGGCAAAAAAAAAAGGAAAAAGAAAACTGTCTCCATTTTAACAAAATGCTAAAGACATGCAAGGCTGTGCAGCTGGAAATAGCTGTTACATCCATCCCTAAAGATCAGGGGTAGTGCCAGTGCTGCTACCGAAGTGCAGGCTCTCGAGCATCACTACTCATACCAAACTATACATGCTGCCAATCGCTGCACCAGCCTGTAGTGTGTCTAATAGCATAATAACTTACCTGAAATGTGGTGCTCCACATGCACTGGGCAATTCTTCAGGAGACAGAGCAAATCTGGTAGTACCCATGAGGCTACTTTTTAAGATCATAGGTTCAAGTATATGAAAGAAAATGGCTAGCTTCTTAATCAAAAAGCAAGAAAAATGGCAAAAGAAAACAGAAAATTCTATAATGTGTTTTAAACAAAGAAAATATGTGACTATGGTCATGGTGGGCAGTGGGAATCGTTGGAGTCTTTTAAATGTAACAGAAACCCAGTTTTCATGTGGCCTGTTGGAGGTGGGAGTATAATGCCCTGAAGATATTTCCTAAAACAAATCCAGGATAATACATGTACAAAAAAAAATCAAAGAATCCTACCCTTTTTCCTGCATTTGCTCATGCCTAAGTTATTAAGACCTCTTTCCTGCTAATTCCAGTCCAGGCCACTTGATCTAGGCACAAAAATCCCACTGACATTAGGGTAGAACATGGCCCGTCATTTCTTGTTGCAAATTACAGAGTTCGAATGGTCGAAGATACCAAGCTATTCTACCTGTAATTACTATATGATTTGCAGCATGTTAGGATATTACAAGAAGATTGTAGTGCAAAAGACAGAAATGAGTGTCTATAACAACAAGGAATTTACTGTGTAAGCTCCTGGTCAAATTTTACTCTATAATTATACGATTTCTCACATAGTAGCTTGTTAACCCTGTTAAAAATATAAACATAAACATAAAAAATATAGCAATAGCATATTTGTTAGGGACTGATACAGGTGAACTTGAAGCTGAAGCTTCTCAAAAGCGCTTCTCTAACACCCTCTGGTAATTTCCTAATATTTTTGAAACTATTTGTTACAATTTGCATATTTTAAAAATAATCACATAATGCCTGACGATTTAGAGGGGATTGACCTAGATGGGCCTGAGTTATCTTTCTGTTCTAAAGTTTCTTAAAAGGATAAAAGTGCTATTCTGAGAGCCAGAAAATGTATCAGTCTCGTAGCCTGTGAAGAAAAATGCCTAAACTAAGTATCTTGTCTATTTTTATTTCCTTGTTTTCTCAATATGTCTTATCAGGGAGACTGCTTCAAAACAGGCATTGTAAATTCTACGGATGCTAGAATAAAATACTCTGGGTCCATAGTTCACTCTCAGAAGATGAAAGAGCCCGGAGAACGTAAAGTCCAAGCTGCTTTTTCGATAGGCACCTCAGGAACAAAAGCAGTTCCATTGCAAAAGGTGCCAGCCTTACTCACGCACGGTGGATTTATAGTTTTGTTTGTACAGTGAAATTTACTGATCATGAATATCTGAAGCCCTCGGCTCACCTTAAGGCACTCGAGGGACCCGAATGCCACGGAGATGGCGATGCTCAGCAAGTGAGACGGGAAGCAATATTGCCAGAGAGGAGGGGACCTCTCGGAGGGGAGCAGGGTGGAACTGCAAGTGGTAAAGGGCCTGATTTCATCCCACACTGAATTTAGTGGCATCTCCTGCACTAGCATTTAGCATATGGGACCTTGGGCTCTCAGGCCATACCCACCATATCCAGACCACTTGAAGGATGAAGGGCGTCTCTGTGCACCTTGAACTGCAGGCAAGAAAACACTCTGCAGACAGGGCAACAGTCTTCAGTGTTATTCCTTAATGATTTTAATCAGCACATGGGAGAGTCAGGCACAAATAATAGGTCGAGATTTGTGGTAGAAATCTGAAGAATTTCATGTGGTTTATAACCACATATAAAATATTATTGTCCCTCCATAAACTCTTGCAAAGGTTTGGCTTAAGCGAGACCAAAGGAAAAAAAAAGAGCCCAGATCCCATTACTTACTATAATTTTAGAGCGATGTAAAATAGTATTGATCTGCTATAAAGCACTTTCCCACTAGATCACAATGCATCTTAAAAGCAGGATAGGTATTATCATTCTCACTTTAAAGAAGTAGTCCCGTATTTCTCTCTGTAAGGAAAGCTCAGAGAGAAAGAAACCACTGAATGGTAGTTTGCCTGTTTTCTCAAATATATTAAAATGAGATTAAATGACAGCCAAAAATTGTCTCCTCTGCTCCATTTTCTCCATCAAAAAAAAAAAAAAAATAGGAGGGGAAGAGAGAGAGAGTCCAGCACTAAACCAGGCCTGAGAAAGAGATTTGCTCTCAGGTAGGTAAGAGTGGTGATGGAGGTAGTTCTTTCTCCACTATTTCCAGCAAGATCCTCGGCTGTGGAATATGCCTGGTGTTTTGGAAGGTTGCTATGGCCAGTGGAAAGCACAGGAAACTTCGGCTCCTCCGGTTATGCCAAAGCTTCAGGACGACCATAGCCTTCTTCATATGCATATGAAAGTAGGCAAATTTCCCTTCCCAAAATGACAGTGGGAGAGGTAAGATCCAACTGACTGATCTTTGGTCAAAACCTCTCCTTTCATTTAGTAGCGAGGATTTTTGTCTAAAACGTCCTTCCAGCTGTTCAGAAAATATACTTAGGGCCAAGCATTCAGTTCACTGACTGAATGCATTCCCTGCTGTTCTGAGTTACCAGAGTCATTTAAAAGATATGCTACACCATATCAATGCAGAAAAATCTGTATTTGAAAAGCCTGCAAACAGCATGATCTCAAAAGTTTTCAGCTGCTTGTAAGTTTAATTTGATTTTAAAATATTCAAGACTGGATCCATGGAAGATCTTAGAACTGTCTGAGATGTAGCGATTACATCTACCTACTGTAGAGCTCCCCAGTTCTCTTCTTGTTACTGCCAATTTTCATTAGATGTGTGTTAGCTCACCCTGGAGCTCCCTTTAGAAACCCAGGTAAGTTTCAAAAGATGGTTATTTCTAGGCGCTCCTTTTTATACCGTGTGTGCGCAGCTACATCTCACAGTGTCCTCCAGCTCTACCCACTCTCAATCACTAAATCCCCACCATCCTTATATCACAACTGAGGGCACACAACATATGTCTGTGAAATCACACCATAAAAAAAGCCATTCTGGCATGCTGCAGCACAGTCTTATCACTACTTATTATACTGACAACTGAAAACAAAAACAACAACAGAAAACAGAAAACATATCTTAAAGCTCAAGGGGCTGCATGAACCCAGGCCAAATGCCAGGCAGCACTGGTAGGACCAGTCCATCACAGCAAGGCATAGCCCTGAGCAGTCCAGATATGAGTCCTGCAGTATCACTTGGCAAGAGATTGGTCATTAGGATGGATGCTGTCAACATGACCATAGCTATAACATAGATATGACCACCGCCTGTGCTTTTGTCTTTCTAATCCATCCTGTGAACAACTGCCATCTCACAGAGATGGACAGGCTGGTGCTTGCCATCTTCATCATAAAGTGTTTGTACAACTAAACAGGACAGAGTGATTGAAAGCTACTTAATCACCTACATATAGACTCTCTGATATGATTTCCCATAGCAAACTATGCTCTGCAGAACATTACAATTTGGACCCAAATACAGATTGGTTTTGGTATGAGAAGAAGCACCTAGCAAGAATCAATTTAGAAGGAATGATCTCCTCAAGATATATCTGTGGCACAATCATAAAGGGAAGAATTAGGAGAAGGAAGGGTAGCTCTCTCCTCAGGGACAGCAACATCAATGACAGCCACCAGCCACCGGCCCAGTTTTCATGCTGTATAACCATTACAACGTAGTTCTGTAGCTACAGTATTTGTCAGGGAGAGCTGAGATAAGCTCTAGAGAAAGACCAAATATACAAAAACAAAAAACATGCAGGCAAATAAACATAAAACCAGTTGAAGGCTCAAAAGGATAATCTGAGGTAAAATTAGTAAAATTTTGAAGGTCGTTTAATTTCATTAACTCATATACAGACATCTCCTAGTAATTTTTAAGCATGTTTTGCCTATAAAATGTATGTTTTCATTAAACGCATCATTACTTTTATGGCCTCTGCAATCAATCTCCCTTTTCTTCTTTTTAAACATGAGAAACCAATCAGACACAGACACAAACATTTATATTGATGAGTTTCTTTTTAAGTGTGTATGATAGCTTAGAGGCAAGACAATAAGTTATCATTTCATGACATATGATAAAAGAGGTTGTTTTAACTACTGGAGAAGAGAGACACAGTTCAGAAAACAAGAGGGAAAACATGAATAGATAAAGTGAGGATAAGAAACTTTTTTCCTTATTCAAAAGAATTTCTTTTAATATTTCTTGCTGATCACTAAAGGGATCGGGAACTACAACTTTAGTTCTCCTCTAGTGCTTATAAAGAATACACAATCCTGTACAAAATATGCAGGCTGTTTCAATACTTCTGTTTCTACCCAAAAGTATTAAACACAGCTTCATTTTGTCTCTTACCTGTCATCACCAACTTTTATAAATCTTCCTTCAATTGGTGCCAATAGCAACCCAATCTAGTGACTTTTTCAAAAAAAATACAACCAAGGAAAGTGTTTAATTGCAATAAAAGAAACTACTTTCCCCTAACTTAACACTTGGAAACAATGCAGTTCAACTTTTCAAAAAATTGACAGAAACATTCAATGAACTATTCAAAAAGTATGAGACAGAAACAGTAGGGAAATTTTCCACAGAATAAGAAAAGTGTTTTCTATTCAGATCTGTAGCAATTCAGCATTATCTAAAAGAACAGATGGTTTGAACATTTTGGTAAATGGGAAAAAAATTCATAGGTTCAAGGGATGTTCTGGAGAATGTAGTGCAGTAACGTCTCAGGGTCTTTCATTTTTGGTAGAATTTATTATTATCGACCCAGGCCTAGCTGTGGTGGAACCATGCTGATTTCTTCCTATTATGTTGGCAGTCTCTGCATTTGATCTATATATTGTGCTTCCAGCATTGTGAGTTATGGGAATGATTCAATACCTGTGTGTGAACCCAGGTGAGCTTGCTCAGTGTACAAAGTCAAGCAAGGGCTTGGAGAACAGCCCCTGCCAGAGCCCAGGGCAGGGGCAACCTGCCACTGCTTCAGGAAGGTCATTGGTCTCCTGTAACAGTGGCTCTGAAGCAGCTACCCTCACCATGATCCTAAGCTGGCCCTGCAGGCAACTCAGCCATACAGTTATTTTCATTCAGTATTATGTTTAATTTATACTAATAAAAAAAAAAAAAAAAGAGAGAGAGAGAGAGAGAGAAGCATGTATTTGCAAGGGAAAGTGGTAATTATCAGCTTGTAATAGAAACATTTAATAAAAACAATAGCCTATAACTAGCTCTAACAATCTCAGCCAAGCACAGTTAGGAGGATAGTGTATAGGTGCACAATGCTTGCCACAGATTAAATGTTAACTTTGCCGTTACTGATCTGCTAAGAAGCTAAACTGCAGTAACTGCCTTCTATTATATGCTTGCAGTATCTAACACAATGGGGCTCTGCTCTCCGTTATGGTATTATAAATAACAATTAAATGCACAGATTAAATCAACTCCCCCACCCATTACTGTGCTCCATTTTCCTTCTTTCATATCCTTATGAGAAAAAATGTATACCTCAAACTTAGAAATCATAGAATCAGAGACAGTTTGTCACAAACAAATATTATTTCCTTGCTTACAGTGGAAATACGTGCTTGAGTATGTGGGTCTAGACACTCTATACTTCAAGAATTTAATGTGCCTCCTGGCCTCTAAGTGACTCATTAAACAGCAGATCTATACAGCACCAGCAACCAGAGGGAGGCAATGGAAATAATTAGCCAGTCCTGTGGTCCTAGAATGCTCAAGTAGTAATTAAAGAAGGTGGCTCTGCAGAACAAATCATTTCAAAAAATTAAATTAGCAAGCGCATTCCCGCTGATTCGGAAAGTCCCTTCACTGGTTTGTGGACATTTGAGCCAAATTGTTGCTGCCTCAAGCAGGTGTAGAAGGGAGAGTAATAAAAAATAAATAAATAAAAAGATCTTCATGATCCATCACAGTTATGTACTGCACCCAGAAAAGCTCTCCACATAGCACGGTCCAGTCCCTGGAACCACAGGGCTGGGGTAAGGTGAGAAGGGGTTCTCTTTCTTGGAGCTTGTCACACTTCAGCCAAAATATAAACTCTCTGATCCAAGCTCTTCCTTCATATCAGTTGGCTCAGTCTTTGTATCTGTTGTCTTTTCAATGTAATGAGGAAAAATCTATTAGATTTATTTACAATGGAGAGTCTCCTACTTCTGTAGCACCTGAAATTCAAACAATTCTACTTATGTTTAAAAAGCAATATGACTGTAGATAGTTCTGCTCATAAAAAAAAAAAAAAAAAAGACGACCTTCTGGTGCCTTCTGGTGGAAGTATGTGAGAAAACCACTGTCCCATCTGTCCCATCAACAATATATTAAGAAGAAATGGAGACAGATGTACTTAAATCAAAACTATGTATATAAATCTCCCATTTCAATAATGCTGAGATTTATATTCTGATTAAAAGAAGAATTTTCCACAAATGTTTTGAAAAAAAAAGAGATTGGAAAAATCTCATATTTTCCAAAAGAGTGGAAAAGGGTGTTCCCAAAATATTTTTTGTGTATGCAGAAGAGAGTGCTTGTGTCTTTAAAATTTCAGTACCTGACACTTCCTCAAAGCAAGTTGGCCACTTTTCTTTTCTTTTTTTTTTTTAGAGAATCATCAACTAGGAGATAATTGCTGACTTAAGAAAGAAAGAGAAAAAGAGAAAAAGAAACAAACCCACAAATGTGCTCATTTCCCAATAGCATGTAATATACAGATTTGGAAGGATGATTTAGAACAACAAAATCTTTTTTTGTCTATCTTCAGTTCATTGGGACATCATGCACAATGAAATATTTAAGACAACACTTCAGCAGTAAATACAAAATCATAGGAGGGACGAGAAAGGACCTCAAAAATAAAGACAAGTGACTTAAGTCAGGCTGAAATGAGGAAGGTAAATACAGCCAAGGAACTCAATGAGATAGCTGATTACAAATTCATAGAATGGAGAAATGATCTTTGCAGCAGCTTTGTGAGCTGTTAAGGAAGGAGATTCCCATGATAAAGGTGTGATAAGAGCCTGTACCACCATTACAGATATTTGGATGGACTTGAGAGGCTTTATCGCTCAGAAGCTTTTTATGGAGAGAAGCCAAAGATGCAAACATAACTTAAAAGCAAGGACTTAGATAAAGATCTGAGCAGGTTTTGGAAAAAATGAGTGACAGGTGGTTTCAGGTGCTGTTCACCACAAACACTAGGAGAGAAGGACAGTGGATAAATATGTATTTTGCTTGCACACAGAGATGGTCACCATCACCCTCAAGGTTGGTCTTCTCTGCAGCCATTCACAAGCTGCCTGTGCCCACATTGGCAAAGCTGTGTGGCACTTAGTACAATCTGTGTCACATTTAGCAACTCCTTTAATGAACTAAGAAGATCTGAGCTGGAACTGATTGATATATGTAAGCAGTGTTTAGCTAAATTACAAATAAACTGCAAATTAAGAAATCACTCCATCTGTGCTATGAAAGTAGTTTCTGCTTAAATCTTTTGCATAATTTTATCACGTGAAGCCCAGCTTAAAACAGAATTGCCTTTGCAAGAAGAAATCTTTCATTGACATAAATATCCTCAGACAGTGATTAAACGGTCTCTCTGCAAAGCCAAATATGATAGCAGTATTCAGATTTGTGTTAATGCAACCACCCTGTGAGATGGATGGGTGTGAAAGTCAGCTTAGTATCAAAAGATATTTGAAGGATTTCATTAACATTCTTGCTTCAAGAAAATGTTCCTAGCTGAGTTTATGTGGCTAATAATTTGTTTTATTTAATTGAGTTGATCTGTTTTTTTGCTGCAAACAAGCTTTAAATCTTTGTGACAATCTGTTTGAGAAATGAATACAGATTGAAGTTTTCCATGACAAATTTTGGCTTTTAACTCTCCATCATTTCAGCTGGAGGATGCCAGGAAATGTTGTGAGCATCTTATTTTTAATTAAAGACATGTTTCATTCTTTTGCAGAACAGTTTTTGTTCAAGCTAGAAAAAATAATTAATTTCTGAGCTGAGACCAATGCAGAAAATTTTCTAGAAGTAAAATGAAATCCCATTTACCTGAAAATAAGCATGAGAGGGGAAACCATTTCATAATCTAAGTTATCAAAGTAACAGAAGTGCTAGAATGCTCAGCACAAGATTGCTTTTTCAGGTGTTATTTCGTTAGACATCAGCAACTGCAGTTGAGTCTGTATTCAAGAATCTATAAATTTGTTTTTGCTATTTCTTGTCAGTCTTTGGTATCTCGAGTGGATAACAAAATGGGAAGCTTGTGTTCTTGCACACAGGAGACATTTTCCACAAGGCTCTTCCCTGTGACCACATTAGTATGGATACTTAAGCACATGGAAGTACATGCATGATTCCGCCCCCTCCACCCCCACTTTTTTTTTTTTCTCCATACCACTCAGCATGCTCTAAATCACATGCATGCATTAGAACTGCTAAACAAACTATCTTAGGTACTTCATGAGAAATTAGAATAGTTTGTGCTCTCTAGAATCTCAACAGATATTTGCGCAGGTTTTTTATCCAAGCTAAATCAAGTGTTTCTGGAACAAATCTAAACCTAATTGAAACAAACTGCACCGTATCACTAGAAATTTCCTCTAAGTTGTGCATCCATAAACACCCAAAGCATCTGCTATAGAGGATATGCCTGCAATTTACATTCAGCCATAACAAAACTTAGCCAAGAGCTCATCTACTTGCTGTTGATAACCAAAAAGAGAAGATCCTGAAGGTCCATCAAGGACGAGAAAAATATTATCCTCATTTTCTTTTCTATTCACCACTCTCTAGGGAGAAGCAGGTGAAACTGAAAAACAGCACTAAGATAGAGGAATAAAATCAGTCTCTGTATATTTTTCTAGAACCCTGCTTTGGTTTTAAGGATCTCTGACAAAGCATAAAAACTTATGAGTGAACACTTCATTGTTCACAGTGAATACAAAACTCCCACCAAGATTTCTAAGGTGCAAATGGAGTTTACAAAACACATTAGTAGGCCTGTCCAAGCTCTAATGTCTGATTTTAAAAGTGTGAATATTAACTTACAATCAAATTAACTTTTCCTGAAAAAAGCTCCTAAAAGCTAAGCACAGAAACAAAGTTGCTTCTCCTGCTGAGATCTGATGCTTTTATCTCAGGTCCTGATTCAGCTAAGTGCCTACATGCAGGCAAAAAGCCCAGCGCTCTCAGCTGGAGCAGTCAGCTGATTTCCTATATTACGATTCCCTGTGCTGCTTACATGACCCACTATGTGCCTGACCACAGGCTAAAGAAGAAAATTTAATAATCTAACATGAAGTAAGGCAGCTGCAGACTTCACTCTTTCTTATATTTCTTAGATGAGCTGACAGCAAAATAAGCGAGACAAAAAAAGAAAAGCTTAAGAAAATCCATTATGAGTCATGATGTGCTGCTTTAGAGAGAAGCTAATGGCCTTTGCTCAAGAAAAGCAGCGCGCATTAGGTCACCCAGATCCTCGAAGGCTTTCTAGAGTAATTGTACTGCAGGTGTGACTATCCACTCTTTGAGCTCCCTACATGGATCTTGCATGCTGTGAGCTTTTATCATCCTCTTCATAATCCTCTTCATAATCTTCATGCAGTACTAGAGACAGGACAATTTTGAATGAATTCCTAGGGAGTGAATAGAGCAGCTATGAGCGCAAGGAAATAAGGCAAGCCATGCTCTGCGACCACAGAGCCAAGGTGATTGCATGCGTTACTGAGGGCATCAGCTGATTCAAAGGAGAAGTATAAGTTTTAACTTAATAGTAAGACAAAAGTAACAAGATTTGTCTCACATGTCAACATAGAAAGGGAATGACTTCCAAATGTAAGCAGAGATTTTAAAAATGCATGTACAAATGAAGCAGAATTTACAGAAGAGAAAAGAAACAAATAAGACATGAGCTAGAATGTGGAACAAGCAGTACTAGATGTGTGGATGCAGATGGGAGATTTAAGCAGAATGGGACAGAAAATTGAGAAGAAGAGAATTAAACGATTAGATGAAGACTTGTTACAGAACCCAGAACAAAAAGGACTCAGCCAGAGTCTGTCTGTTCTTGAGGCAAACTTATTGGGTTTCTTTCATTCTTTCTGAACACTTAATGGTAGATTCCTGGAATGAGGGATGACTAGTTAGCCCTTTGGTTTTTTCTATTCAGGTTTTATTATTGCTATTATTGCTATTAATGCATTTCTAACATTTAACAGGCTTGTTAGATCATCTTTTGGAACACTGGCAGATTCTTCTGTGCTTCGGTGGCAACATCAGTTTAAGATTTACATAGTAACAGTAATTTAAATCCGTATTACATTCCTATTCCCACAAATATTTACAGAATGTCAAAAAATATCTTTTTTATTTTGATGATACCTATGCGGAGAAAATTTGTTCTTCTTGGTACCTTCTTTTTGATTTTGTCAGGCTCATGAACAAGAAGTGCACGGAACACCTCTTTTCAAAGTACTGAAGGAAAGAAAAACAGTTCTCCATTTTCTGCTGTAGTAGCATGAATAGGAATAGCTTCTCTATATATCTGTGGTTAATGACAAATGTTTGAACAACATGTTTGCATAATCTCATATTCTGAAATAGATTAATTATTTTAGTACAGGAAAAAATCAATGAGATGAGTAGCCACTGTTAAAATATCCAGCCCAAGTGCAGGCCCAAGTTATTCAAATCAGGGTCTTCTAGTGGCATGTGTTGAACAAATTAAGCCACACGTCTCACCACCTGCTCTGACAATAACAAATAGAAGGAGACATGAAAAACAGTAGAAGAAAGATATTAAAAAGATTATTTTCAAATAAACTTCATTAGCCACTTAAGGACAGTCCAGTTATTTCAATGTTAAATGTAGCCATCTTGACCAGATAGTGTCAGAGGTGTCTATGCGTTTGGAGAAAGCTAACAGAGGTTTGAGGAGAAAAATAATATATTTTCTATAATTATTACATGGTTTATGAGCATATGCACAGCCTTTCACAAGACCTTTAAGCATTGAGGTTTTTATCTGGCACTGTTCAGAGAATGGCAGGAAGCTGATAAAACACTCAGTGGAATTTGCCATTCATTTATCTGTCCTTCTGTGGCCTTCAGAGTTTACAATTTTCTTTTATTTTGGCTTTCAACAGTATAATTATATGTGAAAAAGCTTCCCGTACTGTGCAAACTTGCATTATGGCATATTAGAATTAAAGGAAAGGAAAAACTTTTCATTATATGGTTTTCATTGTTATTCATTCATGCATTCATGTAACAATGCTGACCCAGACTTTGTGTGTACTCTCAAGCTCCTACAAACAGTTTATCTCTTAGTGTTTCATCCACCAGCCAATGCTAATTAAAATGAAAGAATAGCTCTTATTCCTGTTATTCTAAATAGCAACCGATGAACTTCAAAGTGTTTTGATTCTTATTAGAGCCTTAGCCAAACTTTCAGATGTACTTGTAAAAGCCTGTGCTCTTTGTACAAGACTGGAAAAGCAGCTTAGTCTTAATAGGAAGACTGTTATTTTCAGAAAGAAATCTTTGTGATTTGTTGTAAAAGATCATGCACATTTTGTAAGTGGACTACAGGGCAACCAATTCTATGCAAGTGTTGCTAACTGAAAATGTTTTGCCCTACCTTGTCAAACTAAAACACATTCTAAATACATGATACAGAGTCCTATGGGATTTCATCTGTACTACATCAATATTATATCACACATCAATATCTTGGAAACTTATTCATACAGCCTGTGAGTGCTTGTGAACCAGAGCAGTTTTACGTTAGTGTTGTCCATATCTAATATGAGGACTGTAAACCACACCCGAAGACTGTATCTTAAATTCATTAGGGTTTGTCTCAATTTTGAACCAAAAAAAACACAAAAAAGAAAAAAAAAACAGAGAAACTATCTCTTGAAAATTAACAAACACTATAGCTACTTAAATGGTGATAAAACATGGAGATTTTATTTTCTAGAATGAATATACATACATAAAAGAAGACACAGAAAAATATGAAGACATGTAACTTGCCTACAGCTCATGATTTTCAGAACGCCTGAATCTGCACTTCAGTTCTTCTCAGTTCTTTATCCTCAAATTAATATGGAATGGGGTGGAAAAGAATTCTTGAGGAATGGACATTTTTCAGCAAAGCATTCCAGTCTTAGCCTTGCTTTGTAAAGTTTTGTGACTGTCCTTGTAAGAAGTTCCTTTGGTGATTTTATCTTAGGATAGGAATTATATTCACCTTTCTAATTTCCTGTTTCTTGTATAGATACTCCTGGTCACACAACATTTTTGCAAAAACAGTGAGTAATGACTGCATGCTAAAAAATACAACAGCTTGCCAGATCTAGGATAAAATCAATCGTTCGGCCATAAGTGGGAAAGAGACTACCTCAGCATCATTGTCTGATAGCTTATCCAGGATATGAACAGTAGTAGGAACTGGGATAGAAACCTTATTTGTCGGTATGAAAACAATTTAGGAAATGCTTTTAAAAATAATCCTGGTCCAAGACAGCAGACAGTGATATCACTACCTGAGCTGTGTTTGGTGAGCCCATGGGACAGAACTGTTAGTAGTTTGCACATAACTGAGTAAATTACCATCCAAGTTAAACTCCTACAGAACATTTTATTCTTAAAACACAGTAACAATATTAGCCAGGAGATGATCTTATATATCTTTGTTCTGGATTATGTCAGGCCCCTTTTTTATAAAATATAAGGTTGATATTTCTTGTGACATTTTACTTTTTGAGATTTATCTCCTGACCTTCCATTATCTGAAAGGACACTATGAAATGCCCTTGAAATTATAGGCCTTATTTGATTATGCTATGAGTTATTTATTTTCTTTAGGGTACATATTACCCACGGAAAGCACAGGCCAGCACAGGTCTCTACTTACTGTAGTTTTCACCTATGTCTTTATGGAGGAGACAGTTGAACAGCATTCTGTGTTAGAAGCCAATTTAAGGGCAAGATTTTAGCTCAGATATGTTGACGAGATTTTGTAAAAAATGTCTCTGATTTTACCCCCTTTCCAGCATCTCGGAATTAAATATTGCACTTCAAATTTATTGACAAGATCGGAAATCAAAGAAAGGAGAGATGTCCTGGTTACCCTAACTGGTGCTCCAACATTTAATTTCTTTTTCCTTTGCAGTGCCTTCTTGCCATGACCCTTTGAAATTTTATTGTGATTTCCCTTCAGAATGATAAGAAGAGTTTTGTTTGGGCCACTGACAATTAAGGTGTTGATTCCATTGTATCTTTTTAAATAAAATTTTATTTATATAACTTCTTGGTCTGAATGACCTGTCTCACATGCTAAATTCCCTCTTTATTACTACTTTGTATTATGTCAGCAACTAAGATGTCCTCCTGGGAATGCTTTAAGTTATCCTGCTAGTACAAATACATACAAAGTCCCTCTCCTGAAGAGTTTACACAGGTAAAACATAGGGGTAAATAGCATCCAGTAAGAATAACCTTCATGTTGTTTATCCTTCTAGTCCCATCAGCTTTCTTTAAAGCCAGTGGAGAGATACAGGCTCCTCCAGAAGGCACTTCAGAGCAAGAGCTTAATTTAGTTTAACTTCCTCACTGAAAATCAAAGGATCGTAGGTATAAAAGCCAGTTATCTTAGTTACTCACACTTGGTTGGTATGAATATACTCTTGTGTATCTAGAGTTACTGCTGCACCCTTTTCCCCTTCTTGCCATCTGTCTTCTCTGTCCAAAAACTTTACTGTTTTTCCAGACACATTTTCTGAAGAAAAAAATAAAATGAGCAGGACTAAGCAAACTGGAGTGCTTCATGAAAACAAACAAGGAACCACAGAATCACATATATGTTGGAAGGGACCTCCAAAAGCCATGTACTCCAATCTCCTGCTCAAAGCAGGTCAATTCTGAGCAAGACTTTTGCAGGCCTGCTGTTCCTTAGGCTTGCCCAACACAGCGATGAAGAAGTGAGCTGAAGGCTGAGAGAAAAGCTTCAGACTATTTTGCTCTTTCAGGCCTCAATTCTTTTGCTGCTACTTTATAGCAATCCAGTTTAAATTATATCACATGATTTTGCAAATCCCAAGAGACCTTCATGCAGTACCATGTATGACACCAACTTTTATTATTAAAATTCTGAGAAACTATGCTAAATACCATGGAGGAAGAAGAAGAGGCTGCCAAAGTCTTGTGTGATTTGACCTGTAACTTAGCAATAGGATTACCTACACACACACCTGATGTTAGCTACATGCCTAAGTCACTCATGTTCACAGGATTTCTTAGATCTCTAAGTTTAAAGCAAAGGAAATAATTTATTTTTTTCTCTCTGTCACCTATTTAGTGTCAGTTATTATCCAACTACCTTTTATTTAGGCAGTCATATTGTGTTTTCCTTTACAAGGAAACAGTTTAAGAAGTCTATGACTCCCCTGTACCTCTTTGTCCCATCCCAAACAACCATGAAATCACAATTTGGTGTTATAGCAGAGCAACTATTCCTTGGGCAGTTTTGTAAACATGCTCATTTGCTGATCCAGACTTCAAGTAGCTCTAAAAGGAGCATGAAAAGACATTTTACTTTGCTGAAAGACTTTTTGATTTTGTTTTGTGGCTTCTTTTGCTCAAAACATTATAATGAACTGATCTGGAAATGCAAAACTGAAGAGGGCCCAGCTGTAGTTCAAAGGCAGGAGCATAGAGCAACAGCTGCCAACTTAACTCAGATTTACCAAAGAAATTATGGAAGATAATTTCACTTTTAGACTCAGAATTGACTTCCTGCACTAATTTCACAGAATCACCTACAACATGATTGACTTGAAGGAAGAGGAAAAACAAAGCAGATGATATAAATATATTATGAATATATTCCTTGCTTACCATAGGGCAAAAATTTATCTTTCAGCAGTGAATTTCCAATATATATAGACCTAGTACACACTCATTTGCTAAAAATACTTTGTTAAAAAAGAAAAATTCAAAAATCTACATGATACTTAAAAGAAAAACCTGTGCTTTTGCAAATTAAGCAGAGCACAATTGCTTCTGTTCAATTGCTAAAAATGTATTTCCAGCCTTACAGCATTGCTCATTTGCTCATAACGGAGAGGAGTTCTATATATATTTCCAGCATTTTCAGCTCCATCAGCTCCGCAGGGTTTCCCTCGCTATGAGCTGCGAAGAGGTAATGCATCCACCTGCTCCAGAAGACAGTGTGCGAAAATCAAAACAAACCCCAGAAAATGCTAAAGCATGCAATCTTCTTATGCAAGTGGGTAAACAAACTCAGGGAATTAGCAAGCCTGGTAATAGTGTTTGCTGTGCTGGTAGGACTATCCTGTAATGAATTACAATAAGTAGCACTAGACAAAGTAGCTCAGTTTCACAGAAAATTTTCGCAATCTTCTGTCATTAATCTCACCTACTTATATTATTAGGACTGTCAGCTGCAGCTTTGGTAACTAAACTCCTTAATGCACTATCTGACCAGGAAGCTTAGGGCAGTTTTGCCGTAGCAGAGTGCCCCAACAGAGTGTGCCATACGTGCTGCATCTCCCACCAATTTCCTTAAAGAGAAACAGGGAGAGATAAGTGTGCTAGAGCCTAACTTTAAATTCCATAGTACCTAGGGAAAGCACTGTTTAATCATCACAGATGCCATAGGGCTCCTAAAACATGTACTGAGGTAGAACAGGAAGTAGTCTCAGATTACAGTATGAACAATTGTTTTTAGCCATTATCCCATTATAGTAACTTTTACAATCACCCATTTTATGCGTAGTATGTGTATGTCTGTTATGTACCAAAATAATTTGAGAAAGCACCTTGTATATTATTCTCAAAGGATTTCCATATTCTCTTTTACAAACTTCATAATAATTGTTTTATTCTGTGAAACTGAAAAAAATGAGGATTTGCATCTCTAAGGTGCTTTTCTTTTTACTTTGCAGAGAGAGCTCACAGCTCCATGCAAAGAGGGCATTTCTTCTGCATTTACAGCCTCTGAGAAGGAGAGCAGCATGCCTGACTGATAGTGATAACTCAGGAAACGAATTATCTGTTTCATAATACTAAGTCTCAGAAAGAAAGGGGGAAAAAAGAGTACTGAGAGGAATTTTGCTGATTGGATGCAGACATGTGCAGTGCAGATACCTGCTATGGGGCTCACTTTCTTACCCCTTTATTGCCACTTAAGAGGCCACAGACCAGTCTAAAAGAAACCATTATAAGAAATCAGACAAATTGCATCATTAAGTGATCACGATTAAAGAAAAATCTAATGAAACTGGGACACAGAGAATCAATACTCCTGAGATTTAAATGTAGAGAAGTGAGTCCTTTTCCTTCCTTCCCCAGGCACAGTTAAAAGATCCAAGGGTTAATACCCACCTGCAAGGGTACCTTCAGCTCTCAATGATGAAGGTATCTCTCCTCCTCACACACAAAAGTAGATGAGGGATACTGGTAGAAAAGAAATAAAACAGAAAACACATAATATAATATCTTGCATAAAATGCATATGAAGACCTATGGGATTATGCTACCAATATATCCACATATTTTCTTGGCTAGAAAACTACTTCTTTTGTCGCCATTAGAAGTCAGAGAAGTCAAAGTATAGACATCAAAGCAAAATAGCCAAAAAATCCTTCTCAATATGCAGAATGACAGGTCAGCAACTTGTGTTTAATACACATATATATGTAAAAATGATATAGCTATTTTCCTAAACACTATGGTAAGTAGAGATTCTGAGACATAGTGTGTATTTGACAAAACAGATTATTCAAACCTGTGAAAGTGGTCTGTATCATTTAGCTTAGTTCCTGTTTGAACATGAACTATAAGTGTTCCTGTCTAGATTGTCATTCATTATATTGAATTATAAATTGAATTTTCAAATACAGTGAGATTGATGTGCTTTATTGCATGTTACAATCCAGGTAAACATCTTTATGGTAAAATACTTAAAAAGTTTTCTGTGACTAAGGCTGGTTCCCCACCCGCTCTGGGACAGAGGCCTTGAAAAGCAGACCTACCCCATTTCTATTCCAGAGGGATCAGCCATAAGGAGATAAGATAGAGTCCTTCAGCCTTCTAATTTTGGTTGTGGTTTCAGTAGATCCAGTCAAAATACCAATCTAGGGGCTGGGAACGTAATAATTCCCCCTTTCACTCCGCTCCCCTCCCCATTTTAGACATAAGTTTAACTTACTTTTTTTTCCGTGCTTCTGTAGTATCAGAGATCAGTTGTTTCCCAGGAGACAAATTAGCAGTTGAATCCCAGTCTCAGTAACCAGCCCATCACAAAGCCCTTCTCTCCTCATTCCTCTTAGTTAGTTAAAGTCCTCTCTCTAAAATCATGACCCCGAAGTAAGACTTTGCTAGGAAGCTCACACCATTCGCCAAGCGTAGCATGGAACGCTTTGTCTGAAGTACACTATGTTATGTTTAACAGCAAAGTTTCTGCCTACCCAAAACACAATATAGTATATTGATTCTCCTCGGAGGTCAGAAAGATGGACAAAAGCCAGACGAAAAACTCATTTTTTAACCTGAAAGCTTCTGAAGATATATCATTTTGATTTCTACTTTAATAGATTTTCATCTTATAAGTGGATATCTTATTTCTTCCACCATGACTGTATCCAACCATCTTACTAATCTTAACTGAAGCCTTCAAGCTTTCTGGTTTAGACTGCTCTCAATCTACAGGCAGCAGAAAATTCACTCTCTTCTTACCTCTTGTTATTCTACTTCTTACTTTTCACTACTATTCAAAAAACAAACAAACAACAACAACAACAAAAGCAAGTGGAATTTGTTTGGGTTTCAACGGAAAAGAAGAGAATAAGTACAGAGTGACTAACCATGAAGAAGTTAAACCATTTTTGCTGTTCAGGACCTATTTTTCTCATTCAGAGTAACTGCAGTCATTCTTATTACTATTTACTGTCGTATAAGCATATTTATAAATGACATGAAAAAAAAGGATGAGATCAGCACAGGGAGAAAGTTTACAGCTAATATGAGGTTATGCAAGGCAGTAAGAATGAAGTTGAGCATAGAAGGATCTTCAGCAACTGACTGTGCAATAAAATGGTAGGTAAAATTCAATAAAGATAAATGCAAAGATATGAATCTGTGGGAAAAACATGTCATAACTTCATATATACAATGATGGACTCTAAGATGTCTAAAGGAATGAGATCTCAAGGTTGCAGACAGTTCCATCAAAACACAGGCAACCTGTTCAGTACAATACAAAAAAAAGGTGAATCAAATACAAGCAAACAGGGATCAGCTGCTCACTGCTTGTTCTCTGACAAAGCACAGCAGGCTCAAGAAAGTTCCTGAAATGAAGGGTTGGAATGTGGGAGACTTTTAAGGTGAGGTATCATATGCACATAGATCTTTGTTCTTCCTCACCCATAAGCTGGTCCTAGAGACTGGATTTGGGGATAATTGGACCTTTGACCTGACCTAGTATGACCATTCTTATATTCTGCATACGTCCTTATCCACTTAGCAAATCAATTGTTACACAGCTCTTCTGTTATTCCACAGGGCATCTCAGTTTTGCAGATCACAGGAATGGGCACACCAGGCCCCACCAATCCCAGAGCACAATCTTCAGCCTGTGCTGGCCAACGATGATTGTTTCTCTCTGTAGAGAAGAGAGCAACAACATGGCAAACATAAAATGATTATTCCCTAAAATGCTCTCCAGCAATTTGTAATTCAGTGTTTTTCCAAACTACTGTTGATATTTTTCTTTTTAATGACCTGTGAAAGCTTTTTCTTCTATTGAGTTATCTAACCATTAAAACAAAAAAAAAAGAGAAAAAGTCTCACCAGCTATTATTTTATTCCACTTTAAATATGTAAGGTTACTCAGGAAACAGCATACAGATATCACTCAATCAATTGAACACCAGAGACTGGATGTGTGTTGCCCTTTAAAATAATATTCTTTCATGAAATGGCTAGTTCATATCTTTATGACTTTTTGGTACCAAATATAAGCACTCTAATGCAGACAGTAATTATTTAGAAAATATTGATTTTCATTAGCTATTAAATTCCAAGGACTGTTTAACATAAAAATAGCTTCAGCAAAAGAAATAAGCTTACTTACTGGGATACAATATTTAAAAATTTTCAAGCAGCTTAAAAACAAATGACTTTTGGTAAAACATTTTTGTTCAGTGTTACAAGTAAGAAAAGAAAAGATAGTCCAAATTGTTACACTTAATAATTAGGCATAGGAAGGAAGAGATGAACAATCTCTGTAATTTAAAAATGTTAAGAAGTAGCTTATTTATTAGTTGGATTCCCCACACGGTAGAGGAACATAAATTATTCCCCCTTGTAATGTTTTAGTGAAATGATAATCCTGTAAAAGTATATGCACTGAAGATATCAGTGGGCATGCTCACAGAAGTAGAATAAGAAACAGGAAGAATATTTTATGTTGCATAGGGATAAAGAGCCAGAAAGTCTACATTCCCTTTACATTTTGTTCTGCTGAATGCTGGAACAATCGTGTTGTATTTGCATAGCTCTTGGCAGAAAGTACATTTTACGTTTGCTTTTGCAGGTGTTCACACTGACAAATCACAGGCTGCAGGATTCTTGTCCTTTCAAGTCTTGCCTTGTGCGCAGCCAAGCAGGAAGGAGAAATTTTCCTCTCCACCTGTGGCAAGTCACAAACACATGAGACAATCCAGGGGCCTCGGTTCTGAATGGCCACAGCAAAATGTTCCCCGGGCACTACGTAACAGAAATGGATGCTCACATGTGTGGTGGCTTTGCCCAACAGAAAGCAGACATGGGAGCTAATTTTGCCCAATGCAGAGGGGGTTGGGACTTCCAATGGATGATTCATCTCCTCTATCTCAGAAAAACCTTCCTGAGACAAACTGAATCATCCCCTGGGGGTGTCTCTCTGTACTGGTTATGAAGGCAGTCGAAATGATTAAGATCATAGACATAACTTCTGGGAAGCTAAAGCAAAACTAGCCCCATCTGAACCGACTCTTCTCAACAGCCCTCCTGTTACGGCAAAGCAGAGTCAGGCAATTCACAGTTTGTGCTGTTGCTACTAACCACAAGGAGTCCTTCGGGCAAGCAGGAGTAGCCAAAGGGGTAGTAATAAAATCCTGTGCTGCAGGGGAATCTCACACAGAAATTAGATAGTTCCAGGGAGACAGAATTTCAGAAATGGCACTGCATAGGCTTCCTTTGCACATGGTGCTTCAATGAGTGGTGGCATGGGCAGAAATGTTCCCCTTAACCTTTCTCTCTAGGTACCCGTACTGCAAAAGCAGTGACATGAGCTTAACATGTGCTAGCCAGACAGGCAAGCGCCAGCTGAAGCATGGGCAGTTTTGTACTGCTTCTCATACCTGCAGGTCTACTTGATGGTGCTAGAAACCCATTTCCCTGACACTCCTCCTGCTAATGCACCACTATTCTCATCAGAAAGAAATGACAAGTTTTGTTTGTTCAGATTCACATACTTTTCACCTGTATGGTTAAACTAGGCAGAAATTCAATACAGATAGAGGTTATTTTATTGTCATCATTGTCATTTTACTGGCAAAATAATGCGTCCATAAAATAACAGTGGGTCAATATAGAATTATTATTCATAATAATATGGAAACCAAAGATTCATTCTCCCCAGCATGTTCCTCCCAAAGACCAAGACCACTGTTGAACATCACTTGCTGTTTGTTTTCCTTCAGTAAAGAACCATCAGCGGTTTTCATCCCTGTTCTTTGTTACTGGCATTTTCCAGGGACGGATGGAGACATGCAAATCAGCTGCTGTGCATGCTAACCCAAGACTGACCCTATTTCTCATTACAGAATGTTGCATGAGATTATAAATTCAATCACAGTTGACTGAAAAGGAGTTTATCTGCAGTTCCAGATTGTCTCCTAATTTTTATGATCCTGAAAACAAGGAACAGATGCTGAATAAGTACCTGTCGATGCAAAAGAATATAAATATGTATATATAATGAACTAGAAAAAATGGTGTGGAAAAGAACCCAAGGAGCACAGTGCTCCTCCTTAAATTAGAGAGGCAATACTATCTATAAAAGGTCTCCTCTGACAAACTCCTTACATGATATGTTTTATATCTAACACTGTCTTTTGTCTTTTATACTCAAGCAGCTAAAGCTCAGGGCTGGCACGTTTGCTACATAAAATCTATATCTGACTTACTACCTTCTCTCCTTCCTCCTGACCCAAGTAAAGCTTTTTACGCATTCAGACAGGCTCTCCAAAGGCCCCATTTTGATTTATGCAGATACATCTGGGGATGTGGCAGATGTTTAAACAAATAAGTTGCGCACATTTAAAGTACACCACTGAAGATGGCACTAAGCTCTCTTAGTATTTTGAAGCTGAGTTATGCACTGGTGAAAATAAACAAAGCAATTCAAAATGCCAGGGATAAAATGTTCAAAAATAAAGATTCAGTTCACACAGAAATGCTACAATAGTTTCAGGTTTGCCATTTCAAGAGAAGGAGTAGATTTTCTTTCTTGTTTTGCCACAGCAAGACATTAGTGACATTTAGAAAAAAATGATCATTCCTGAACAAAGCAGTTATGTTGCAATACAGTTTACAACATTTGAGATTTATTTTGGCTCAAGGCGAAGTTAAGATTAAAGAGATGGTGCCGCTATGACTACAAAGCCTCATAAAACACTAAACCATTATCTTGACCTTAATATAGAATTTAGGATTAAAGACATCAGCTTCTATAATAGTTGTATATTCATTTAAAATTCAGCTACAATTTGTCACAGTCCCCTTTTAGTTTTGATCTAAACCACCCTGAACTTTAGCTGCACAAAGTATTTATTATTTCTATATTAGCTGCAAAATTCACAAGGTCCAAAGGTGGGAATCATCAAGTCCCTGAGAAATCCGACTGCAATACTATCCAGGCTGTGCTCCCTTTTTGTTGTGGAAGGTCAATTTACAATATAATAGAAAACAGAATTACTGCAGTTCCAGGCTTGTCATGCAGGAATACATTTGAGGAGCACTGAAGACTGAGACAAATATTCACACCACAACCTTACAGTCATTAATAAAGAAGATTGTGGTCTCCGTTTGTCAATATGTGTTGCTCTTACAAAATATCAAATCAGTTTTTCCTTGAGGCAGGAGAGGGGAGGAATGAGCTGGCACAAGGAGACTATCAGTTTCAAGTCTGTGGAAAACAGTACGCAAGAAAAGTTAAACAATTTTTGCATCAATGTCACCTTTGGTCTGATAATTATTAGACAGTAATGATTTTAATGCTCAGAGCCCTGGATTCACCAGTATTCCTACAAAAAAAATTGTTTTTTTGGGCAAACTTGCACTAGGAAAATCAGGGCCAGTCCTTTGAATGCAATAAATAAATAAATAAATAAATAAATAAGAGTGCATAATTCTAGTAATGTAAATACCTTCAATAACAAAATGTTGGCAAAAATTAACATTTGTTGACTGCTGGGCAAGGACTTTGTTGAAGGACAGACTGCAAGTAAGACCCTCAGGTCATGAGATTTGGGCCTCTAACTACAACTAAGTGTAATAGACATTTTGCAGTAAGTTTTTTCTTGTTTGAAAGAAAGCATGATTTTGTTTTGGCATGACTACACTGCAAGTTTTTAGAAGGCCAAACCTTCTCAAAATACAGCATTTTTTTTTTGAAATAGCCTTCTTGCAGTAGGCAGTCAGCAGCAGGGTTCAGGACACAGGGTGTAAGAGGCATCCAGCTTCGGAGAGCCGTGCTGCAGGACAGGAGCGCCCAGGAGAAGCAGATTTTGGCCCAGGCTTTTATTCGTCTTCAAAAACAAATAGTTTTCATGAGCAGTAGAGAATAATCCAGCCAAGTACCTGTTTCTCAACTGATACATTTGCCAAACATGAGTGAAGAAAGATTTTTTGCTATAGCTCAAGTCCCCAAGACCAATTTTGCCCCTTTCTGTTTTTCCCATTTTATTTATTCCACCTTTTATTCCCCCAACTCCCTCCGACAGTCTGTTTGCTGCAATGCATATTTCCACACAGGAGTGAATAATGCAAGCAATCAAAAGGTTGTCCATGGATCAAAAACCTTAAGCTGTTTTTTTCAGGTTTTATTTGTTTATTAAACTTTTCGAGCTCATTTCATTACTTTTCTCCTTACCAACCTTGCCAAATGCTTCTTTGGTGGATAACAAAATAATTCAAATAACTGAAAAACCGACATCCAATCCAATTTCTCTTGGCAGGCAAGTTGGACTAGGAAATACCAAGGATTTATTAAAAAAGAATACTGCACATCCACAAATATTTTTTACATCCCTCAGCATATGATGATCTCTGTTTCCTTCTGAATGTCCCATGTCTACAGAAAACTGCATGAGATAGATGAGATGGATACATATGCATGGATAGATGGATGGAGGGATGGATGCACAGATAGATAGATAGAACAATTATCAGTAAATCAATCGATCGGGGCATAAAGTCTTATTCTTTGTGTGTCTCTGAGTACCTGTCCATGCCAGTCACCACAATTTCTCAAATTTAAAAGTTTTGTTCTAAAATGGCCTATAAAGAACTAAAATGGAAAGTGTCAAAACCGATATCAGTAAATATTTTTCACAAGATGGGGAAGGGAAGAGAGTCACCATGACTGGTTATGATGCTAACAATAAGGTCACCCCAGTTTCAGAGTTTGTTAGTAGATTCGTTATCTGTGACAGAACACAGTAAAATAGAACTGAGTTTGCCCAATGTCCTCCAATCACTTTGTATTATTAACACTACAATAATTTTCCACTTTAGCTTCTCAGTGCTGATTCAGTGCTGCCTGAAAAAGTCCAGTCTTAACAAGCATGGTAAGAATCACAGAATCACAGAACAGTTTCTGTTGGAAGGGACCTCTAGAAATCATCTAGCCCAATGCCCCTGCTCTGGCAGGGACACCTAGAGCACATGGCACAAGAACATGACTGAAATGCTAGTCTTTGGTCACTGAGAGGAGACAAGTATTTTGTAAGGCTTCTTGGGTTTCAGATTGCAGCTCTTGACCCAGGAGATGCTCTGTAGCCATCACAATTCAGCTAATGATACTGCACACTTAATTTGATTGCCATCACATTAGCATGATTCATCGGTGAGCCAAATATCAGGATGTGTCCTTCCAGCCAGGGAACCTGTGACTAGACCAAGTACATCCCTCTATTCAAAGGTTTTCACTTGAGTGAAAAAACAGACAGTCACAGGCATGGTTTCAGCCCCTCAGAGGCCCCCTTGGTGCTCAGCAGAGCACAGCCCAGTGCTGCCAGCCTGATCCAAAAACAACACACACACTCATGTAGCAGCTCCCGACAGGGGCCCATTGCAGCGGCGAGTGACTTGCACCCTCCCGAAGGAAGCAACATCGCTCTTATCTTCCAGACACATCCACTAATTCTGCTGGCCTCTAATTACTATCTCCATCACCATTCACCCAAATCGCTGTTACAAGCAAATTAAGAAATGTCTATTAGGCGTAAATGTATAGTCCTACTTGGGTAGGTCAGAGGCAGTGGAACATTAAAAAAAATCTTATGCTCTTATCTCCTTGTCTCAGTGCTATGGTTATTACAGAGCCTGAGAGAAAAGGTAATTTTTTCTGCTTCTCAGTGAATCTTTGAGCTTTGATTCTTTCAATGAGCAATTCTGATCCAGACCAATCTGAAGTGACTATATTATGTTTTCATTTAAGAAGGGTTGTTTCTTTTAATGACAGCATGCGATAGGATTAGATGGGAAAAAAACTCATCAAAGACATCTGACAGGGTCAAATCCATTACACCCCTATAACTCTAAAGTATACTTTTGGCATTTTCCTGCATTTCACTGGTATAAAGGTTAGGCTTTGATTGCATTACTCTTATCACATGTGTTTTAACTACCACTAACTATCCAAAAATGTGTGGGGAAGCTGGATTTCACACATGAGGCTTTTCAAGTGCTCTATAGCCACTGCATAAGCTGAAATTTGGGTAAACAGTCCATTTTTGAGTTTTTGTGCATGCCAGCTGCCCTCCTTTCAGACTAAGTGAAAAAAAATAAAAATAGATAGACAAATCTGGCTTTAGCTGGAGCTGAAACAGTAGAAAATTGCCTGTGGGTTACATCCCAAACAAGTCAAAACCATACAGAGACTGCTAACAAATACAAGGGCAGAGGATGCAAGCAAATACAGATTTTCCCTTACAGATAAACACCATGTGATTTTTGCCTCCATGTAGCCTGAGCAAAAGGCAGCTGGCATGCCCAGCAGTCTTCAAGCCACTCTTGTGAGACTTGAAGTCTCACAGCTTGCCAGTGTGGTCATATTAGCTGCACAACCCTGTGGATGCTGAAACACTTGGTGTAAATCAAAGGAGATGTGGGAGATAGGCTGTGAGCAAGAAAAAAGCACTATTCAGCCATTTATGAACAGGGTATTACGGTTTTTACAAAAATACTCTGTAAGATGTATGTAAGTAACATCTGTCATCACCATCAACTCCTAAGGGAGTCAACCCTTAACCTCTGGAAAAGAACTCAAAGGTCACTTTGCAAAATCTCCCATTTCTACTATTGCTAATAAATAGGAAATTTTTATAAATAAATACATTAATAAATAAATATTGGTGTTTACACCAGGTTGCCACCTCCAGACTATGCGTCTTTTAAGGACATAATCCTACACACTGTATGTAGTCATTTAACAAGGTACCAGGATGACATTATTTCTCTGGAGATAGAAGATGCAAGATGTGTGCAGTTGTGTAATTAAAGGTAATGATTATTCTGGAAACAATCAATTAATTGTTCAAGTATTCTGACTAACCACACATGATTAACTACACACCAGAAGTTATTCTTGTGTATTAAGTGCCACCTCAAGGAAAACATTACCTGAAAACAAGGCTGTGTCACAGATCTCCACACTAGTTACACCTTGAATTGAGCCTAAATGGTCAAGAAGTGCAAGTCCTGAAAATCTGGGTACTTATATTTGATAGAAGAAATAATTTTATTTATTCATATATCCAGAATGTATTGAGAAGCTTCACAACTCTCTAATCAGATGCATTCAACTACAAGCCAGTCAAAGTAAGTCTTATGCAACAGCTCTCAGTGTGGCAGATTTCTCTATATATGTTAATAACAGGAATAAACATAATATTAAATGTAGCTTTAAACATATTAAAACACTGCAACCCGGCTATAAGACTTGCCGTCATTTTATGCTAACACTCAGCTTTCAGAAACAAGGAATCGCAGATCTACAAGCACTGCTGGCAGTGTGATAAACCAGGGCAGTGAAGCCATCAGCATTTGAAAAAGACCCCTGACAGACAGTCCATTCCCTGACAGACAAGCTCTATTCAATACCTTTACAACTGTGCAAAACAAGGCAGTGATTTGTAATCCCTATTAACAAAATCTCACCAATGTTTTGGCCAGACATCTGGGGAGCCTTAGGACACTGAAGATACTATACTTAAGAAATCCTTGAAGATTCAGCTCCTTTAAATTCAAAGTGATCTCAGGGTCTTTGTTCTTGTCACCTCTTGCAGTTTCCAATTCTTTGTCTGAGTCTGGTAAGACTTCCGCTTACTTCAGTCTTTGCTTTTCCTGCCTCAGCTGCAACATCCTTGCCTTTATCTTTCCAAGGACACCTCCTTTGGCTTCCTTATCTCCTGTTCTGCTCAGAGGGTTTTAAATCACACAGCGGCAGCTACTCTTCCTATTACTTTTTATGGTTCAGTCATTGGTTACTGATGCAAACACACTGCCAGCTACAAACCACAAGCCTAAAATCTTCTCTGATAGCCCTCTTAGGATAAAAGTGTCCACCATCCAAATTAAGGTCTGACTGTGGCGTGGTGTGGTGTGGTATGGTGTGGTGTGATGTGGTATGGTGCGGTATGGTATAGTATCATATGTATCTCCACCACTGAGCGTCCACTGCAATGTAGCTGATAGCAGAGCTAAAGGTTCTTCCTGGCAGCAGACACAGTGGTCAACCTCGTCCCCTGCTTGACCACCTCCATAGTCTTACTTCTTTGGATTGGCTCAGCATTTCACAACACTCGGCCAGTAATAATATCATAAGTCACTGACATGACACTTGACACAGTTATGCTGATAATTCCACTACCCAGCCGGACATTTAAGGAATAAGAATATTCACTAAGCATTGCTGCTTTTCTAGCACAGTCTGTAGGAATCCCACAATGTATGTTCAGCTACCTGGATCATCTTAGCATAAAACCAGAAGCCTTTTCTGCTGAACAGCAGCTTTGGGATCTTTTTGTTTCAAGAATTAAAGCCTTCAGGAATGAACCCTTGCAATGAACAGTTCGATAGCAATTGTCCCACTTCAGTCTATTGCCTCAGTTATTCAAATTATAAGTCAATGTTTACTCTCTCTCATTCATTCTCTTGAAGAACAAAGAAGAATATGTTAGCAAACATCATTCATGATAACCTCCCTTGCACTACTGGAAATGGGCTGAGAACAAGTACTATTGTAACCATTTTTCTGACTCCTAAATATTAAGGACATGAACAATAAAAGTAAATGTTCCTATTGATTTCTTATCTAGTGTTCCTTTTCAATCCTATGGCGTATTATTCAAAATATGTCAGCACAACTGTTCACATCAGCACATTGTAGTCAATAATGTAAAGACTGAAGTGCTAGGGCAGGTTTTAACCTTATGAAATCACAGTGTCATTTTTTTTTTCATTCATGGCTCCAGTATGGCTGACTTTCAATTCTCTCCAAAAATCAGTTACTATATTTATTAGCAGCATATTATGTCATTTCTTAGATGGTTTAAGTGTCTGTAATATAAGGCTCTGAACAAATAAAATTAAAGTGATATTCAGCAACTTAAATTTCTTCCTATCTATCAATTTTCCTAAAATACCCAGTGAAAAATAGCTTTCCGCTAAGTGAACTCATATTGCCTACATTTGAAATGCAGCTCAGACTATGTTCATGCATTTCTGCCAGGTTTCTATTGCATCTTCCTCTTTCTGCTGGTTTCTCCTAGCAGGGAACTGAGTGAGAAGGGCAGACTGGATTGAGGCACTCCCAGGGAGCCCAGAAGTGAAACAGAGTAAGTCCAGGTCCAATTCTGCCTTACATCTTTATGAGAAACAGCCAAATAGCAGCCAAGATATGACCAGATATTAACAAAATATCTGTAGAATGTATGAATAAAAGTTAAAAGGCAGATATCTAAAAGTCATTTTTAAAGATACCTAAATAAAGTGCTTGAGTGCTACAGCCAATGTATCATGTACTAGAGATTTATAGTCTTCCCCTGCTGAAACACATCATTTAACTCAGGAAGTTTCCATTTCCTCTGGAAGCATATTGATTGCTTTTGAATTCTAAAAGATTTTATTTTCCAAAATTAGAACACCTGCTGCTATGCTCAAAACACCTAACACTTGACTCCTCCTTCTGTAGGTTCTTTCATTTCTTTTAGAATTTTTCCTATGCAAAACAAATTATTTTCCCCAACCACAGAGCTCCCCTGTGCCCTTGAGCAAGACCTGCAGAACAGGCAGAGCAAGAAGCTTAATGTTTCACATTTGGGTGCTTTGCTATAATTAAAATGACTCTTTTCATGATATCTAAACATTAGTTATGATTTCTATCCTGTATCAGTGGAACATCCTTTAGAGAACCTAAAGACATTCTCTTCTTCTCATTACCTTTGGTAATTTTAGACTTGTTTCCTTTATATAAAAAGCATTATAGTGCTGTCATTACAGAAAAGAGTTCAATGTACTTCCTACCATCATCATTAGACAATTAATGACAATTAGAGTCATTAAAACATAATTGGGGAACTTTGTTTCAAAGGGTATTTTCCTACTACCATCGTGGTACAGTACTTCTGACTACCATAAAAATAACTTATGATGGCACAACTCACTTCTTTGAAGAATAATCACAAAATTATTCTAGTTTTATAAACAAAATACAGCACTACCATGCTCAAGTGGATATATCAATACTGAATATTTTTGATTTTAAATTTTGACAACAGCAATCAAGTAGATGTATGTATTTAACTCTACAGGACCCTACATGTGTTTAGGCCCACACTGATCTAACTTTCCTGATTTTTAACATTTTGCACCTAACTTATGTTAGGGATCATCTCTGACTTGGCTCTCTGTAACAAATGACTTAAAGACTGGAATTTCCCAAGGGAGATGCTCCTGTGACACTGCCAAATTTGAAGCAATTGTGGAGGACTACTGTTCTACACTAAGAACTTTAGCTAACACGTAAAAAAATGGGGTAAAGTCAAGCCTTCACAGCACACTACAAAATAATTATGTCCATCGAAAATCACCTTTCTCTTTGAGACTTACTGAAATCAAGCAGAGGCTTCAGCTGTCACCAAATGCTGAAGTTCATATTACAAGATTTTAAACAATTGTCAAAATAATGGTTGATTGAGTTTAGATTAAGTTGGCCTTCTTGATAGGTGCTTATGGAAATTCCTTTTACCATAAACAAGCACCAACATCTGAAATTCTTATCAAAAGAGGGGAAAAGATAATAATCTTTTCTACACACCTTTACTAGGAAATACTTCCTTTTCTGACAGGCCTTGACACCAAGGGTGGATTATTAGTTGAAAACTGAGAAGCTCCTTTCAGGTGCCTGGTCTGTCCAGGCCGACCCAGCAGTTTATTACTGAACCTTCCATTTACTGAGACCCTAATTTACATTTGACTAAATGAGTTTATATTGTATGTTTACTTCTTCCTTGTACCAGCTGGCTAAACAGAAGATATCATCTCTCCCTATAAAGCTTTTCTCTTTTCTTCCCTTCAGCCTGAACAGCTCTGATGGTACCACAACCCATTCCTCTCCTCAGGTGCTCTAGTCCCTAAGCCATGCAGCGGTGGTTGCCCTAGTTCCGTTTGCCTGTCCTACATTTCACTATCTCCAAACTGACACACTAGGTATCATGAGGACAAGCCTGGCTGTCTATTCCCCAAATATTTTGATGTGTGGTCTTCCTTCCACCAAATTTGGGCCCCAGAATAATATTTCTCAAAACGTCATTACTCCCACTAACGCAGCAAACTTGCACTGACGCTAACTAAATCTTCTAAATGTGTTTAATTTCCAAGGTGTGGAAATGAGCATGTGATATATCTGCACATATTAATTTGTTAAAATAGTTTCAGACAGCTTACGAAGCTTAGGAAACAACATCCTTTTTATTTATGTGCTTGCTTACTTTCTCAGTGAAGAAAGTACAAGATTCGCTTGTTCCTTGAAAAAAAGGTTTTCTAAATAAAGAGTATGACTGTATTGCACACATGCAACCTTTGTAAGTTTAATTCACCTAATCATTATCTCAAAGATCATTTCAAATTGCTGACACAGAAAGGCAGAGCACTTTAGTTTACTACCACTTTATTTTCAAGAAGCATCGTCTCACTATTAAGTGTACAATAAATCGGTGCATCTGTCAGCTTCATTCTGGAGAGTTCAGTTTGAATTCCTAAGAGTACCTGAATGATTTTAGATGTCCTGATCTTCTCTTCCCAAAAGCCTCCAGCTGCAGGTTGTTAATGGTCATTAACCTTAATAAAACACATTTGTCCTGCATAGCAGAGACCTGCCCAAGTCAACTGGACATGTGGCTGTTTCGTTATTTTGAAAACTCTTCCTGGGTGGAGGTCAGGTACCCAACTGACAGATGGAGTGAATTCTTCCACAGTCGAGGACTTGGACTTGCTCAGGCCCTGGCAGGGGGGTTCAGAGCAGGAGGGAGATTGCAGCTGAAGGAGTCCTTGCTTAAATCCCTCAGCCACATGGCCAGTGATCACTGCGACCAATTCTGCTGGCCCTACTGATATAAAAATGCATGTGCTGAGTCAGGCCTTGCACCTAAGGATAATTACTCTAAGTAAACTACATTAGAAAACGAGCGCTACAAAAATGTAATAGTTTGCCTGGAGCTAAAGCTGAAATCTTAATGAATTGTAAAAGGGCCTGTTTAACAAGAGAATCTGTTATTTCACTTTTTGGAGGTTTTTCTTTTTAGTTTGAGTAAGTTTAGCAATAAATACCTTTTATTTTTGTCTATCACCCTTCCATGGGCAACATCATCTACACTCAAGCTTTATTTTTCTTATTTGGAAGGCAATTCAAAAACTCTGTTCTTTCCAGCCATAGTTGCTATGGTTACGTATATCTCAATATACATATAGATGAAAGGAGGAAGATCACCCAACAGTTCACCTTTTAAAGGGGACAGCTTCAAGTCAGTGGATTCAGAGCTGGAATCAAAACTGTCCCTTCCCAATCACGATGAACCATCATGAACAGAAGACCAATGCACACGTTGACCGCACTGCCTGTGAGAGGCACCTCTGCCTTATCTTCTTGTCCTTTTATGCCTCTTATCCAGTCTATAGTCCATCAAAATTGTTGAAGATGTTCCCTATTACATGGACAAGATGCAGCCCTGCACAAACCTTGGGGCAGAGAGGTTCCATAAATATAGTATTTCTCTCCACGAACCTGAACATGTGGCCAAAAAACCCCAGAGTTTTATGAGTTGATCAGACCAGACTGAACAAGAAGAATTTCTTCTTACTAGCAATATAATGACCAGGAGAATTATGAATATGAACACTTTTCTTCCAATTAGTTATGGTGAGGCAAAAAGAGGAACCAAACATTGACAATTCCTCTCCCTTAGGAAACTTCCTCTTTACATTTATTTTTATTCCAGGGCTATGAAAATAAAAATTGAATTTATACTGTATAAATACATTAGCAGAAAGCCTGAATGGGAAGGCAGTAGTCATTACTGATATTAAGCTGATGATGTAAAATAATTGCTTTCCTTTATCAGCCTTATTATCAAATGATCTTGTTACAGCTAGAGAATTACCTATAATCACTTGCACAGAGAGGATTTTAAGCCCGATCAGAAAAGAATCATTAAAGATTAATTAAAATACTGCTGTGTTCTTTGTATTTCACTTGACAATTTGCTGCATTAGCCTATTAGACAACTCTTGCAAAGAGCAAATATAAAGCAAGGTGTGCCTGCACTGAGTGCACAACTGGGAACTGGAAACATGACTTTAGTCCATTTGTAGTGTTTTCTCATTAGATTTCAATTCAGGAGTAATGCTGCAATGGTATTTAAAGGATATTCAATCACTCATGACAGAAAAGCTAGACTGACATTGCACAAATGGTGTTTGATTATTACTAATCTATCATGTCAGTTAGCAGGAAGAAAAGATACATTTCAATTGATTTCAAAAGACCACAGTGACAAATGGGTTCCAGGAAGCTGGGCAACAACACATTCTGGATCCTGATTAATTTGGTATATACAAAACTGCTCCCTGGTCTTTTTTAAGTGTACAACACACACTCTTCAACACAAAATGTGAAGACAACATGTCTAAATATTGAATTTTGTTTCTAGCCTTATATTTGATCCTTATATTTGTAGGCTCAAACTTTATAGCACACTACTGTCTGTTCAACTCTCAGAGGTGTAGTGGTCGCGACATTTATTGAAAATCTGCATTTCTACTAATATTGTAATATTATGACCATAAGTGAGCAATGAAATTGTGTCTGTGAAGAAATGACTCTCAAAATTTGGACTGGAAGAGTCTGTCTGATTACGCAGGAGAAAGTTAACACAGTCAGTCTGACTGTGCTCCAAAAATGCTGAAAAAGAAACATTACCCATCAGCACTGCATTGCATATTCTACTACCTCTGGCTGTTTGAAGGAGTACCTCACGCAATAAACAGACTAGCTGATTAAAGCAACATTCTCCACTAAATTAAGCTTTCCTTGTTGTGGACACTGGTCTATATCATTCTTCAGAAAAAAACATGCAGGTTTTTCCCACGCCTTCTGTGATCTCAGATTCGTTTACTAAATAAATACAGAAGACCTTCAAATCCAACACTTCATATCTCTAATAGAAAGTACATAAACTTATCAGTATATGTGATTCCCTGTGAAGAATCCAACTACAATAGGGAAAGCTGTAGCTGAGATTTATTCACTGGACTATTTGGAGTTTAAGAAAAAGAATTGTTCTTGCAGGATTTCCCAATGTTTCCATATGAATAGTACAGCCAGGCATTTTTTTCAGATCCTCTTCCACTTGGGAACACTATAGAAACACAGAATCTAACAAAAATCCTATTAAGGTGCATTTTCAAGGATGGAGAACAGAGTGGACAAAGAAGAATTTCTATTATGTAAACTATTTGTCTGGTTAGAACCATGTAATCGAGGAGATGACTTTGACTATTACTGTGTGTCACAGAAGACTAAGTGCAAGGTGTCATAAAAACACAAGCTCTTTCATCATGCTCTTTTCACATTAGCTCTGATGGTCAGTGCAATCAACAGAAAAAAGTGGTACTCCCTTCTGCTAATGTGACTAATGATTAACTCAGTCTGTCAGCACTGAGAAGAATATTCCAACAAGTAATGGGAAAAATGTGAAGTGTAATCTACTCACTTCTACAAGCTGAGAATCTTGAAAAAAAAAATTAAGGTGAACAATAATTGATATGGGCTGATGCAGTGGGAAAAAAAAAAAACGAGAATTAATTGTCTGATTTGAAGTCTGTTTTCTGATGCACTGGTGAATTGTAGAAAAACATCTTTTGACTTCACGCTGAGGAACATGATCCTGAACATGAATGAATACAAGGCAATCTTTCATTGAACGAGATCCTGTTGGCACTTCTGCTACTTCCTTTTACTGCCAGCTGGCAAGAAGCAAAATACTGCTGCACAATTCCCAATAAAGACCAAAATATAAGAAAGACTTTGGGAAACTCCATTCATTCCAGATACAGCATGTATATTCTGCTTTCTAAAGCAAATTCTGCCTTCCATGTATGCCCATAGTTTCTGCTTTTTTCCTAATTAGAACTACACTGAATTTTGAAAGTCTGGGTTTGGAATTTCCATAAGATCATTTTTCTCAGTTCAGACATCTTTATTTTTAGCTGCAATGTCAAAATGTCCTTAGTTTTCCCACTAACACGGTGAGACTAAGCTACAAGGTTTAGTTTTGATTAACTAAATACATTTTTTCTTCGTCTAGCAAGGCTATAAAATCAGTCAGAAAATGCAGCAGCCATCTGTTCATCAGAACAAATTTTGGACTTAGGTAAACTTTTACTCATGGTTTCAGTGATACTGATCATAAAGTGAGGCTACTTGGTGAGAGGAAGAGGCAGAAATTAAATTTTGGATTTGTATTTTCTTGTAAAGTAATATAAACCAAAAGTACCTTTCTCCAGTTTCTTTAGGATGTTCAAGGTTCATGTGGAAATAAATATGCTGCACATCATTCATAAGAACAACAACAAAAAAATCTAGGATCTGAAATCTTATGCAACAAGCTCCAGTCCATTTACTTAGACCCATGACATATGGTCATAACCACTTTACTGCCTTACTGACAGAAGTGCCATTATAATCAGTCTCTCAACCTAGCTATTACTCAAAAATTATGTACCTGTATATTGGCCTTGTGAATCATGAACGGGCAGGAGAAGAGGGTGTAAGTCGAAATAGACTAGTCTGACACCTGAAGTGGGATTCACTGTCTCACATCATTTGTTGAAAAATGCACTTTGAAGTTAATCACATTGCTTTCACCTCAATAACCAACACAGACCCTGAATGTTTAATTATGCTACTGGTTTTATAACTAATCAATCTTTTTCATTAAAATCCAGTGAAGCAGACAACTGAGATAATTACTGAAGAATCATCTTAATTAAAAATTTTAGCTTCTAATTAAGAGTCATTGTTTACCTCACCAGAAAACCATTAAGATTCAGGACAGGCTTATTCTGTTCATTATTTTTTTCACTTTTTTTTAGAAAAAATAAGAGCTTTGGGCAAAGTGAGTGATATGGGTTTTTATGTTAAGATATTATTATAGTTATCCTAGGGAAACAAAGAACATGCACAAGTCAGTGTCAGTCTCTGTAAGAAGCCTCAAAGCATATTTACATCCAGAGTAATTACTGAATATCTTTCCATATAAATTGAGCTGCCTTGGTCATTGAAGATAAAGCTATGTCTGTAGTTAAAATGGACATGATCTACTAAATGATTTCTTTATTGTTTTCCAGATACAATAAAGATCATTTTAAAGTTCTGCAACATTCCTTTCCTGCAATCAGACTCCAATCACTTCAGTTTGCACTATTTTTTGCATGAACCCCTCTCACCCAGTTGGATCTGCTTTGACTTTGGCAAAGCACAATCAGAAATTTCGCCTAGTGAACTAGAAATGTCAAATGACATCACTGAAAATGTGCAGCTTTACCAAATTCATACTCACTGTAAGTTATTAGAACCAGCTAAAGAGAAGCAATGATACCTCAATTGACAGAATTAACCAGGGAAAAGAATTATCCAGTCATAACCCTTGCAGGATTACCTCTCTATACATCTCAAGAGAAAAGTTATCTGTTTTCATTCAACTAGAATGCTAGCACTCATTTAAAAAAAAAAAAAGAAAGAAAGAAAGACCAAGACATTGAGTTCAGAAATGCACAGCTAAACATGTATATCTAAAATGATTGCTAACAAGCACCAAACTTCTGCTATAGACAGGGCAAACTTTGTTAGGATCAGCTCTGAAACATAAACAAAATAAACCTTATTTTATAGAAACCTCTTGTTCTATGTATTCATTTATCTATTTTGCTGGTCCGGCAGGCCACAGCATATAGAACAAGGCAAATCCTCAGTTAGTCCTACTGGTTGATGAATATTTCAGAGTAACAAAGAAATCACAATTTGGAAAATAGCTGATCCATGAGGAATTAAGAAGATCCATGAAAAATAAATTTACCATACTCTGAATACTAAGTTCTTCATAATTATGGCTCAGAAGAAAGTATGGGATAATGAGTTCATTTTAAGGAAAAGAGAGACAGAGAGAACAGAAGACATTTAAAAGAGCACAGAACATTAAATAGCAGCAGTTGCTGGCTGCTTTCAGACAAAGGACTCCGTTGCACCCGTGCCCACACTTCTTAATCAGTCATACTTGCTCAAGCCTCTAATAAACTCTGATTACAGGAGTCTGAAGTGGTTGTTGCCCCACTCACTCTGAGAACAGGCAATTGACTGCTGGGCAATTAGCTGCAGTACAACACAGTCCTGCAAAGATCACCACCCACAGCAAGATTTTAGGGGAGTCTGAAATGCTAGTAGGCATCCTGGAACACTCTAGCCCAGGGAAAAGATAAGACAAGAGGTTACGTCTACAGAAGCATCTGGGTGACCTCCCTGAATTTTAGGCGACCTGACCCAAAAGGTATTTCTTCCAGCCATTGTCAATCCTGACGGCACAGCTCCCAAGCCAAGTATTTTATTTCACTTATCCAATAACACAAATTCTAGTGTCACTGAGCTGATTGAAACCTCTTCTCCCACAAAAGTCCTAAGCCCTCTTGGAAGTCTGCATCCTGTAGGCACATTCAGATCTTGGAGATCAAATTCAAATCCTGCTTTTCTTTCTCCTGGAAGAATGAGTCATGTGCACATTCCCACGGCTGGGCTCTTTTTTCAGAGACATTAAAAAAAGAAAGAATGTCTTCAACAGGAGATGGAGGGAGACCCACATTTAGCATGCTATTATGCAATTCACACATAACACATACTTCCACATCTCTGGTCCAGAGTGGATAAGAGATCATGGGGATCTTGGTTTTAAAGGAAGGAGAACTGAAAACAAGACCAAAACCAATCATTTTAAGAAGAAATTCAAGAAATTGAGTGCCCTTATTTCAGCAACATGTTTATATGTGCTAATCCAAAAGGAAGAGAGGAACATTTTCAATACTGCATCCATAGGATTTTGGGCATGTCTTCTCTCAGCTTTCTGCATTCTCAGTTAGTGCCTGTGGCTCCCCATGCCTATACGGCCTAGTTATTGAGATAACAAGACTAGTCCTTGAAAGGTAAGCCCCATCCCCCTTTACATAGCTGACCCTGAATGACTTTTGCTAGTGGAGAATGTGCCTATATAAAACCTTTATTGTAGACACTAATGGAAAACACATGCTAGACTAGTTACTTATTATATTTATAGGAAAACTAATGACGTGAAACAGCCACAGTGCCTCTACACTGACCCCCCATAAAACTTCAGGCCTGCCTTTTTAATTGGTAAAACTACATCAATTTATTGCTTAAATACATGTCAATTCATGAAGAAAAGCGACTTTTGATTTGCTCAAAATTATAATGATCAGAACCGCAATGGCTATAATGTCAGGGATTTAAACATAAAAGCTCCCATCCTTTCTATGCCCACCATTTTAACACTCCTTTAACAAAATGAACTATCTGCTTAGTAGAGAAACAAGTATGAGGACTGTGCTCCTTGAATTAGGTTGCTTGAGTGGTCAGACAGCTTTAACAAGTTTGACATATACTGAGGAGATGGTTGGATCCTCAGCTCTGTAACAGTGATAACAGTGCCCACTGCAAAAATGGGTAGTTTTTCATATAAGACTAGTAAGACTAATAAGAACTGAGAGCTGTTATCCAACAGCAGGATCTGGTTAGTGTGCTAGTAAGTGTGTAGAAAGTTGATAACAAACTCCTTCAAGAAGACCTAGCTGACAAGTCAACTCTCAAGATCATTGAAAGAGCTGTATTCAGTCAGTCTGTATGAGGAATACTGAGAGACCTCTGACTAGAGAAAGAATGGCCTGTATTTATGTGTGGTTTTTTTTTTTTTTTTGTAGAAACCTAGTAGGTTTTGCACTATTTCTCACCTGCCTGCAATACGGAAGGAAGCCTGGGGATGCACAAAAGCACAACAAAACATGCTAGCCCACTCTTGCTTTCAAAGCAGAGGTGCTATAAGGCCACAAAATAGAGTAAGGAAACAGATAGTAAGGAGATATAGTTTAAAAAAACAAATCTTAATAGATCCAGGAAAGGTGCTACCAACCCAAAAATCTTACAGCAAGGTCCCAATAGCTGCATCCTGGAAAGGCATTAAAAGAAAAGCCCAGGCACTGTGTGAATGAGAATGACACCAGTAGGATACATGGTGCATATGCATGCACAGAGAAGAAAAATACAGTGTTAAGGGACAAAAACATCAAAAATCTCTATTACGATCCAATAAGCAACAAGGGAAAGAAAAATAATATCAGTGAGACAAAAGCCCGCAAAAATCATTAGTTTTGAAAATATACAGTGGAATCCAAGCAAGGAGAGCTCAAGGCAGAGGAAATTGAGGTTTTCTGACACATTAGAGGAGATGGGGATGACTCAAGCAGTGTCTGAATGCAGCGTTAGGTGGTGCATACAGAGCAATGACTGCCAGCAGCATTAGGGCCAAAGCGGGTGAGCAACTCCAGCATACAGCATAATTAGGTGTAATTGGAAAGGTGGAAGAGGCATCAAAATGGGTTAGCTTGATTGCTGCAAGTTAGGAAAAAACAAGCACATGCTGAGTTGCTCTGAATGTGCACAGGCCCTTGAGACCCACACTCAGCTAAGCCAGGGTAAATTGTACCACACACACACATAAATTACAAGGATCCCACAAAAACTGCGTTCAATATAATAGGAGTGGGTACATCTACTCTGATCTGCTGGGAAAGGCAGAAAGGTCATTACTACCATTCCTGTGTCAAGGAGAAAGCATTTCTATGCATTACATAGGCAGACCCAAGCTGCCCAGGCTATAGCAAGAGCAGAGAAGAGCAAAGCCCCCCCCAAAAAAAACTTCAGGGTAATTGCAAGGTGCAGGGCATGAAGCCAAAACCTGACCTACAATAAAAAGGAAAAAAAAAGAGAGAGAGCAAAACAAGCACTGCAATTATATCTTAGAAAAGGAGACGGGGGGAGGAGTGATCTGATCTAATCCTGGAAGGGGAAAAATGAAAATGCTTTAAAGCATGAACCTCCACAAACTGAACAAATGTGCACAACTGAGGCATCACCATGTGATCTGAAGCCACCAAGGAAAGAATTAAAAGTGAAAATAAAAACTAGGAGAGAAAATACTGTAGCAGTTCTTCTCTCGCACAATACTACAATGGCATAAAAAAGAGAAGGGGCAGAAGCACAACACTGATGTTCTGTCATACTTACGACTCGGCCAACAGAAATGGAGAGAGAAGCACAACAATTGATACCACAGTTTCGTTCTTAAATATAGCTAATGAGGCCTGGATATCAGGCACAGCAGCATCAGCTTCCCTTGCTATCAGAGATGCTTGAATTAACAAGAATGCAAAATCTGTAAGAGGGATGTGAACTAGCCCAAAGGGAATGGGAAAAAATAATAATTCCAAAGAATATTTCACAGAATCACAAAATCACAAAATGCTTAGGGTTGGAAAGGACCTCTAGAGATCCTCTAGTCCTACTCCCCTGCTCCAGCAGGGACACCTAGAGCACATGACAGAGGGTGGCATCCAGGTGGGTTTTGAAGATCTCCAGAGAAGGAGACTCCACAGCCTCTCTGGGCACACCACAGAGAAGAGCCTGGCCCCATCCTCCCTACAATCACCCCTCAGATACTTGAACATGTTAATCAAATCTCCTCGCAGCCTTCTTTGCTCCAGACTAAACAGGCCCAGCTCACTTAGTCTTTCCTCATATGACAAATGCTCCAGTCCCTTAATCATCTTTGGGGCTCTCTGCTGGACCCCCTCTAGCAGCTCAATGTCCTTCTTGTACTGGGGAGCCCAGAACTGCTCCCAATACTCCAGGTGTGGCCTCAGCAGAGCTGAGTAGAGGGGGAGGATCACCTCCCTTGACCTGCTGGCAACACTCTTCCTCATGCAGGCTAGGGTCCCATTAGCCTTTTTGGCCACAGGGGCACATTGCTGACTCATGGTTCACCTGTTCTCAACCAGGTCTCCCAAATCCCTCTCCGTGGAGCTGCTTTCCAGCAGGTCAACCCTAATCTGTACTGGTGCCTGTGAGTATTCCTCCCCAGGTGCAGGATCCATTTCTTTCATACATTTTGAAAAAAGCTCATGAAGGTGCTGAGTTGTGCTACTGTAGGAAAGGCAAACAAGAGCATAGGAATTCTCCAGAAAAGACTTCACAGGTAAAAGAAATTCTCCTGGGTTGCTCTATTTATGTAAAGTACTGAAGAAAAAGAACAGCAAGAAAGCAGTGGCAGTTCATGATGCACGTAATAGAGACCCGGCAGCTATTGGTACCTGATTTATTTGAGCACAACTGAAAGTACTGCCTGCTGATGCTTGATTATTACTGCCATTTTGTCAAAGTAACTCAGCTTAGAAACACATTATAGAGTTCTGCAGCAAGTCAGACCACAATAATATTCACCACGCATAGTATTTACAAGCTAATTTGGAATAATGACTTGCAATACATATTCAAGGAATTCTGAATATTTGCAAACATGCAACAAGCAATTTGCATCAGCTGCAGTCCAATGTGAAAACACAGATTTAAAAAACTAGGTAGATACTACCCAAGACAAATGAAGAGGAACTGAAATCCTTACTTCAGTTTATTGTGCTACAAAAAACAAGCTCTGGAGTTTTACCAGCATTGATGCAACAAGAACAAGAAATATTCTATCTCAGAAAAGGTGCAAAGGCAGCGGTGGAAACACCAATACAACATGATGACAATGAAAATTTTACCCTATAATTTTAAGCTGCTGGAACATTTCACAAGAAACTTCAATGTCACAATGCCGCATGACAGTTCTCTTCTATCCTGCCAATGACGGGAGTGGGTATGAGCAGGAAAAAGCGGATATTACAGATTAACAACTGGCTGCGCTGCTGGTCTTGGCAACAGGGTTATCGCTTCTACGATCATGGGACTCTGAGGATCACCAGCTAGTGGGGAATGATGAGAACCACCTCAGCAAGAGGGGCATGCATGTCTTTGCCAAAAGGTTGGCCAGCCTGGTTAGGAGGGCATTAAACTAAGCATGAAGGGAACAGGGAATGTTACATGGACAGGGCAATCAATGTCATGCAGCCAAACCCAGAAGGCATCCAAAAGGAGTATGGTAGTGGGAAAGTGAGTATAGGAGATGCATCCACCCAGACGGTTGCAAGTAATGATATATTTTCATTAATACCCCAACAACATTCTGAATATGCAATGTGCTGAAAATTCACTGAAAGAGATGATTAACAGTACATTACAAGCTCTGCAAAGTAACATTTTCTGAAATGTTAACATTCAACTATAGATGTGACAGCAGGCTTCAGGGCTTCCCTTCTTTCTTTTTAGTGCATCCCCCTTATCTATCACTAAAATATTAGAGATAATGAAAACTCATGTACCTCTGTAAACTCTAATAGGAGTAATATGGCAAAGTAGAGCAGAAAAATAATAATAAAAAGATAGGCCTAAAGCTGTGCACGGGGTCCCTGGTAATTGGAAGAGTCAATGGCTATACGATTCAAGAAAATACCTTCCCTTGAGAAGGAGAATGATTGTCCTGCATTTATACAGCAGCTAACCAACACTAAGCAGGCTTTCCTTTGCATATTATTGGTGCCAGCCCAATGAGGCAGAAAATTGCATCGTGTCATTTAATTTCCCAATCTTTGTTTTCATTGTATTAATCTTTTGGCTTTGCTTCACTTTATAATTTGAAGGCTCAGCAAGAAGGAAACCAAATGGAAATTCAGCTTACTTTCCTGTCTAACTGAATAGGCTCATTGCAGTTTTGGAAAGTTGAATTCTGCGTAATCCCACCCATGAATAATAATCATCTGGTTGTGTATGCAGACATATTAGTGGTTATTAAAGACTGTCTGAAAAATTCTTGGGATTGTGCCCAAAAGTCAGCCACCAAAACATGATTACAAATAGGTTACAGGAAAAGAGCAGATAGGGTTGGTTTTTTTTTTTTTAGAGCAGAGCTATATGCCTTGTTGTTATAGAAAAAAATTTAAGTGTTTAAGAAGTCTGAAAATTGCATGAACTAGACTGATTATTTTGAAGTTTACAGTGCCAAAATTGGAAACTCATATGCTTAGGATGTTGAGAAACAGTGATTATCTTGGAAAAAGCACAGGAGAAAAATAGGGAGGTTGCACTGGAGGCTGGAAAACAAAACCCACTAATTCATGCTCAGAGGTAGTTGACCCACAAGGGCTCCATTGCACCAGCACCATTCAGACAAGAAGATCCCCCTGAGAGCTTCTGCTATAACACAGGAAACAGGTCAGAGGAAACAAGTTGCAGATAAGTGTTTTGCCTCCACCTTGCATGCCATGCAAGGACACACACAAGGGCTGGATCTCCCATCCTGGCCTCCACTTCCTCATTCTTTCCCCCAGAATGCACTGACTCTTTGTAGAATGTCTGAAGGCTGTTTCTATTGTTTTCTGGGATCTTATGTGCATTTTTTCTTGTTTTTATTTATTGAACTATCATTCAGACACATTGCAAGTTTATACAAAAATATTCAATATATATTTCCTGCTCTGGTTATGCAATTCCCATTTCATCAAAACAGGATTCATGAACCATATCTGATGAACAAAGCTATTTAAAAAATGAGATGACTTTTCATTATTTCATCTTTTTTTTGTATAAAACCATGCAGTTTAAGGCTTCTCCTGCTAAGAGATGCACAGACATATCTTGTCCAGAGACCACCTTTACAATGGTGGGGATTTTCCTTACTTGTCCACAGCTTATTCTCATGAAGTGAACATAGTGTCATATACTACTGTCAGTCACAAGACCTAACTGATGATGATGTACATATCAGCAGCAGTTCTAGCTGAGTATTTCTTGCTCTGCCACTACCAGAATGACTTATTTCAGTAGGAGGCTGAATGATGCATCACCATAGCTGGATATGCAGTGAGGCCGTAGTATGGCTGCTAGCTACTAATTCTTCTGCTTAAGGGAAAGGAATTACTTATCCCATTCAAATGCATATGAGTGAGAAATTTGTTGCTCTACCATCAGATATATTTTACATTAGCAGCTACTCAAACTTGCAGTGCTTTCACCCTAGCAGCTAAGCTAATTAGATGCTCCATTTCTCCTTGCATTGGTTGTTTAACTCTGGAAGCCAAAAGTATTAGCAGAAAACTACAGGCAAGAGCAGGGCAGTCCCTTAGGCTGGTGGAAGCCCAACTCAGTTCATTCACATAACATAGAGCATCAACACACAAGGAGTGCAGGTCTTGGCAAAGCGCATCTCTATTAGAATGACACTGCCCCTCTAGAGCCAGCTGACGCCTGAAGTACCGATTACCACCAAACATCAACTCTGTCAGGTCCATATAGTTTCCTATGCCTGAGCTAGGTTGGTCAGTGGCAACCTGTGACTTTCTAACCTGAGTTTGGTTGAGTTATGTTCATCAACTTTCATATCATCTAGATGTATTATTCAGAGAGGACCTACAAAGTACATCGAGTCCTTTTTAGCAAGACTACCAAGCTGCTTCCAGCCAGATCCCAGCTCAGCAGTAGGTATGAGCATTCCTCAGATAACTACAGTCACAGCTGAGCGGGGAAGCATGCTAATACAATATACCGCCTTCTCCACCTGCTTTAGGGTTCTATCACTTAGTTCACTCCCCACTGCATTGCCTTTTCCTTTTCAAAAGCATCTGTTTTTTGCATTAGGAAGAATAGTGTATTCCAAGATGTATAAAACCAAAAATCCAAGAATGCAAGGAACAAGATGAAATTCATTAAAAGAAAAAAAAAGAGAGAGAGAGAGAGAGAGAGGGTATATCTAGTATTCCAGATGTACAATGTACATGACATTCAGAATTCATAACATTCCCGTAGTGCCTGAAGTTCACAAGGAAAGATGAGCAACAACTCAAGAGTTCAGTCCTATTGAAATCCAAGGAATACTGCCCCATTTCATCTGAGTTAATCTAGTCTTCAGCAAACGCAGAGTGTACAGGGCTGCTTCAATGTGCACACAGACTAATCATTCTTCTCCCACTCAAGACTATCTATGAGCACATTTAAAAGAGGCCAGAGATGCAGAAAAGTTTGATAGATCTCAGAGCTCCCTGACATAAACTGAAACATTCCATGAATTCAGCTTAGTGAGGTTTTTGAAAGCTCATTAGAACCAAGAACTGTGTTTAATTCCACATATCCATAATAAAACAAACTCCGATAGTAAGAGGAAATTCAATTATGTACATACTGACCTACATTTGTCAAAAAACACAACCTGCTTCACCAGATTGTGGCTGAGACTAGTTGACCCATTGTCAAGTATTATGATACGGTATAAATTTAAAGTGTCTTCTTACATAAAGGTTGATGTATCTCTAAAAGTTGATTACTGGCTTTTTGTGCAAATTGCCAAACAGATTTCCTAGGCAGGAGATGATATGAGTATTGCTGATATTTAGTCCAGAACTGAGATAACAGGGGAATGTGCATTTAGACAATCAGATTATAAATTATGAGTCCTGAGGCTGGCATTTAAATTTGCTTTTCTACCTTTCACATCTTTTTTTTTTTTACTGGACTTTATATTTTCTGAAAAAAAAAGGGAGGAGTGCTTAACTATTTATCCAAAACCAATAGTATTTTCCTTGCTACCATGGCTTGATGCAGAAAGGATCATTTTTTTTTCTTGAAATCTTGGTTGCAGAATTGGCCTGGATATGTTGGGGCAGTAGTATTGGATGAGGAAAAACAATGCACATCTTCCTCTCTTCTTCATATTCTACTTGAGGAGCTTACCAAGGTGGACTCATTTATCTCCGAACACCTATCTGCATGTCTGTTGGGTTTCCATTCCTGAGCACTCAGCTGAGGATAGAGCCAGCAGGCCCAAGCCCTGCAGCAGCTGAAGCGAGCAGGCACAGATCTAGATCATCAGCATAGACAGATACCTGGAGGATGAAGAAAGGATGTGGGATATGCCAGGAGCAAGAGATTTTTTGCTTTGGCTCAGCCAAGACACTTACAATGCACAAGAAAACAGGAGTCTGGCCCAGAAGCCTCTCTCACTAGATCTCATTTGACAGTTAATTTATATTTTCAAGAAGATTTGCATGTGTGTAGACATATCCATCAATAGCTTGAGGCAACCGTGAACTCACAATCAACTATAACTGTTCCATTTGACTCTGCAGGGAATAATAATTAAGTAATCTGAAATAGAATGTTAGGAAAGTTGTGGACATCTCTAATAAAAGAATAAAAGGAATGTGAAAAAATTAAATAAACTATATATATTCAAAGACACTGAAGTGTTGTACGACACACCAGCCTCCATGATAAATTACGTGTAGATAAAAATACAGTAGGATAGCTTAACAAAATGTTTTATTCTAATGAAATAACTCTATAAAGAAGGTAGTTGACAAAAAAGAGAAGTATCATAAACATTATAATAATGTAGGAAATTAATTTATTTTTCACTTAATTTCGAGATTACATTAAGTGAAAAATTAAAGCAAATATGCTGACTCAGTCTTCTAACCTAAATGAACTACTGCAGACTTGTTTGGTCCCAGAATTAAGCAAGGACCTTTTTTACAAGTCCTATTCTCTGATAGTTTAGCCAATCATTTAACAGCCATTTAAGTCCTCAACAGATGGTCGTCCTAAGGCACCACAATTCAAAAACATTGTTACTTAAAACTTAATGTAAACTTATTTAAATTTACTGTAAACTTATAGTAAAAATATAATAATATAAATAATATAATAATATAATAATAAAAATAAAAGCTGTAGATTAATATACCGAACTGGAAGAAAGTGAGAAAAAAGTTCAGGCATCACCAGGTTTTTAGCATATTCTTAAAATGACAAAAACCTAATGATCCTGGAAGATGAACAAGCAAAAATGAAGTGCTCACACTGGCAGAAGTTCAGAAGAAGAGACATTAATAAAATATTTACTTATAAAATTATGATAGACCTTTTCCCTTAAAGAGCTTAACATCTCTAACATGCACTGACAGTATCTTTTTGCATACACAAGTTTATACTTTTTGCTTGTCTTTCCAGAAAGTAATGTTCAAAAGGGTTAAAACACAATTCAGAGTCCTAGAAAACAGCTTTCAAAAAGTTTTGAAGGGGAAATTGCAGCACTGTTTCCAGACTCTGTATCTGTTTCTCCTTCCAAAGTCTCTCATGCTTTTCCACTTTTTAATTCTGCATGGACTATAATTTTCTTTTCACAGAAATGTAGGAAAAGAGACTATAAGAGTTTTCATTTGTTTGTTGGCTTGTTTTCTTTTTGATACCTTCTGTGTGAGCCACAAAAAATAGATATTACAGGTAACAGCAATGAAAATAGCATTTCATGATTTCCTGTGTTTCCAGGGCTGTGTATGGGAACACCTGAGACAGTTAGCTGTTCAGTTTGTTTTTAAATTTGCACAAACTGCAGGGTATTTTTGTACTTTTCCACTACAGTAATACTCTGCCAAGCTTTAAAATATCAAAGGAATGAAATGAACAGTTTTAGATTGCTCAGTGCTATCCCCTTGAGAATACTATAGCCTTGCCATGCCAGTACAAATGCTCTTTTGACTTTTCTGGACTTCCAATCAGGCCCTAAAAATATGCTTTCAGTCCAGACTAATTGTTTCAGATGAAAGGAACTGACAATAATCATTACCCAAAGAACTGGACCCATACACATTTCCATAAGGCCTGGTTATTAGCGCTAATACTCTGCACCCTCTGAGGCTCTGGCCTTTGGCACCTCTTTTTGAGAAGGCTTTCACGTTTGACATTACCAGCAAGCTCTAAATGAGAAGGGATTTCTGATGGGGATGAGAAGGGCATATTGAAATTTTTGACTACAGGCAAGGGAAGGTTTATTACTCCTTTGCACTCTCTTCAGTGCTGTCCAGGAAGCTGGTCTATATTTAGCCCATCTTTATGAGTCTAGATCACAAGTAATCTGAAGCACAGTGCAGTTTATGACCTATTTCAACATGCAATAGGTCATGTTATGACCCATTTTCAACATACTACTGGCTGGACCAAACTTCTACATAGCATTTCATGGCAGCCCAAACTCAAGCAGTTCTCAAAAACCTATCCCACCTGGGAATAGCAAGGCTAGTCTAAATCCTTCCTATCTCCAGCACTTGGATGGTAGATGAACCTATGTAGAACTGTGGGAATGAAAAGAGCGTATCATGGTGTACATGAATCCTGTCAGATATAGCAGGAGAGCAATTAATAGGATGTGACATGGATTCCTGTTTGTAAATCATACATATGCAATTAATGTTAGTCATGTGAAACAGAAAACTTCTTAAAGATCTTAATTGTAAAGGATTCTTTTATTTCCAGAGAAAAAACAGCCAATTTTTCTTCACAGTTAGAAGGCATTTTTTAGCCTCAGATTTTACAGAAAACTTTCAGTAAATATGTTATTCGGTAAAGAGAAACGAGTGAAGATAGGATTCCACTTCAATTTGAAATTTCTAAATTTAGGCCTTTACATAGAGATCTCAATGTAAATGGAGGTTTTTGTTCTATTTTCAGCAGAGATCAGGGTCTTGAACTGGTTGCTAGTACACAGGCACCATGTTTTATGAGATATTCTGAAGTATCCAAAATTTCTGTACCAGGCTGACAGATAACGTACAGGGACCATGCTCAACCTTTTTCTTTTTGCCAAAGCAGCTGGAGGCAAGGAAAATACCCTAAGGCATTAGCTTCAAATGGCAGTAGATGTCTATGTGAGAGCAACTGAAATGAGTTTCCAGGCAATAGCTCCCAGAGAGCTAATCAGTTCACCCAAAAGCACACAAGCCTCTGTTTTTCAGCTTAACTGCATCTTTAATTCCCTTGACTGCATTGGCTACCCTCTACTGACTGTAATAGAAACTTAGATACAAGTAGACATAAATATCTGCATTCTTGAGTCTTGCTGTGGAACTGAACCTTTTCTAGACAGCCTGTTCTTGTCTGCCGTAACTTTCAGGTAAACAGTGCTCTATTTATGCTGGTGTGCACTGCAGGCTTACTCATGACCATCCTGAGATTTGCAGATTCTTAGTTCTGCGCTATTTGGGAGCAACACATCCTTTAAACTGTGAGAAAAGTCCAACAACAACAACAAAGGAGTTCTGCTAGTAAGCATTATATTCTCCATTTTACACAAGGGGACTAAGGGATAGAGTTTCATTTGCATCATTCCTATGCCAGACCCCTAAACTGGAATCAGGTTCAGTGCTTGGACTGTAACCATCTTTTTCTCCTGTAGATTACCTCGATCATAAGTGACTGCTTTCAATCACTAACCAAATACCTGATATCTGTGATTTCAAAGAAGACATAAGGAGTCATGGTTTCACCATGTGAAAATCTTCAACTCAGCACATTTAGGATGTTTTTTCAACTCTTCTAAAAGGTATAGATCAGCCTGTCACAGTGCTGGAGTCTGAATGCATAGACACCACACTCCTCCTGAGGAACGGGGTCCATGTGGAGAAGTCAAGGTGTGTGCGCTCAGCACGGTGGTCCTACCTTGCTAAATCCCCTGCCAGAAAGCCACATCTTCCAAGAAAAAAGGAGAGGAAGAATAAATTATTGGAACTGCTTGGACCTAAAAGAATATTAAGAGAAAAGTAAAACTGAAAAAGGTAACCTCTCAGCTAGAGACAATTTGGTAGTCAGGACAGAGAGTAGGAAGATACCAGCACTTAATTTTTTATGCAAAGAATTTGGACAACCATTTGGAACAAACATTTCAAGTTTGCATTTAAAGTTAAAGTAGGAAAGACAGCAAATAATAAGAAACAATGCAGACAGATAAAGAAGGTTTTAGAGTAGATATTTTAAATACCAACACAGCTAATAAATGCAAATGAAGTTCAGTGCAGATAAGCACAGAATTATGAGGCTGAAAGCAAAGAATAAAAAGGAGGAACTATCTGCTTAGTGGCAATCAACAGCACTGTAATGACCAAGAATGAGATCTGGGGAATTACTGTGAAAGAAATCCCTAAAGCTTTCAGCCCAGTGAGGAACTGATTGAAACAAACACAATGATAGGCTGTACTAAACCACCAGAGTATAATGTTCAGTCTCTACATCCTGCAAAGAGTGAAATGCACCAAAGCAAAAGGATTAGAACCAAAAAAGCAGCACTGACCTCATAGAATAAGATGAATTTTTGCCCTTGGCTCTTCTCTGGCATCTGAATCTTCTCTATTGCTCTGCTCTTTTGTTACTGTAATGCCCTCTTTTATTATTTCATTTTCTTTTATTATTTTTAATATATCATATAAAACTTAGCCAAGATCTTAGCCAAAAAAGGACAACATCGCCTTCATAACTGCTGTAATCTATTGTTCAAGTCAGCCAGATTTTTAAAACTTAAATCCAAATTCTGCCTTGGATGCTGGCCTAGATTACCAGATGATCTCAGAGTCATATGCAGGAACAAAATAAAAACATCATTACTACATTATAGCAATGTTCAGAGAGGGTATCGGCAGAGCAGGCATGTGACAATGAAGAAATGAGACAGTCAGGGACAGAAGTTCTTGTACTGACAGAGATCTTGTGTGGAAGGAAGACAAAAGCTGAATGCTCAGGAAAACCATCTTTGTTCAGTTGTCTCTCATCACAGACCCATTAGTACTGATTTAGCAGCTTCTAGCACCCACTGGCATCTTCTACTACAGCCTGAGGCCTCTATCCCAATCCCTCCTCTTCACTACTGTTTTAGCCACCACCACTTTCACTGAATGTAGGAACATGGCAGGAAATAAGAAAGGCCATAGTGGATCATCAGCCAGAAAGTTCATTTAGGTCAGAAGCAGCAAAGTGTTAAAACTGTAACCTCTGTTTGCAAAGAGGATAAGCACAGAACAAACATGTAGTAATATTTTTCCAGGACTTTGTTGAGCTCCTGAAAATCTGTTGTTTGTAGGTGCCTAGAGCCAGCATAGTTGTTTCTATAATCTGCTTCCATTTAGTTTGCCAGGCTACCTTTTAAATGCATTTGAACTTTTAGCATCTACACAATTTAGTGACAGGAGGTCACAAGTCCATCCAAAGTAAGACCAGTATTCTAGCTGAGGCCTTTCTAATGATGAACAAAAGCTTTTTTAAAATATATATATAGTAATATATCCTGCCTCAAGAATGCTCAGCTTGTGATCCACAACAGCACTTAGTGTTTTTCAGCAGAACTGGTTCCTATTCAGTTGTTCCTAATTCTGTGTTTGACTGGAGTAAACAACTGCACTGAGTGTGGAATCCTGTCCTTGTTCTTTTTTTTTTTTCAGACTGTTTCTGCAGGTTGCTGACATCATTTAACCCATCCTTCACACTTCACCTTGTTGCTCTCCCCTCTTCATTTTGTTTCATCTTTAAATTTAATAAGATATTCTCTAACCATCAAGTAAGACATTAGTGATTGATAGTATTGACTTGTATCTTAAGAAGAATGCGCTGAAGAGCTCTATAAATCCTTCCATTCTGTAAGTAAAATGTTATCTGAGTACACTTTTTAATGGGTTTTGTATCTATCTTGCAGTAGTTTCATACAGGCCATGTTTTCAAGCTTCCTTCCAAGAGCATCAAAAAGACACACCCAAAAGCCTCACAAACATCATCTTATCTTTTTCACTAGGTACTTGCATAGAGTGCATTTGCTCCTTTTTTTTTTTTTTCCCCTTCATTTGAACTCCCAGAATCACAGAATAGTCAAAAGGGCTAAAGGGGCTCATCTTGTCCAATTCTCCTGCTCAAGCATAAACCATAGCATATTGCCCAGAGCCATGTTCAGTTCAGGTTTGAATGTCTCAAGAATGAAGATTCCACCACTTCTCCGGGCAAGTTGTTCCAGCATTAAACCATCAATTAAGAAGTGTTTTCTTACATTCAGATTTCCTGTGTTTCAGTTTGTGCCTGTTGCCTCTCATCTTGACACTGGGCTCCACTGAGAGGAGTCTGACTCCATCTTGTTTCCAAGTTCCATCAGATATTTAAAAAGACTGATCAGATACTTCTGAATCTCCTCTTTTCCAGGATGGGGTCCCTGCTCTCTCAGCCTGTCCTTGTATGACAGATGCACCAGTCCCCTTAATATCTTTAATATCTAAAGACACATCTTAATATCTATCTTCAGTATCTTTCTGGCTCTTTGCAGAACTTGCCCAAATAGATTCCTAGGAGGAGCCCAGCACTGCACCCAGCGCTCCAGAAGTAGCCTCAGCAGGGCTGAGCAGAGGGGAAGGAGGCAATGCTCTTCTTGGTGCAACTCAAGAAGATGTTGTCTTCTTTGCCACAAGGGCACATTGCTGGCCTGCGGTCAGCTTGTTGTCCACCAGGGCTCCCCGGTCCTTCTCTACAGAGCTGCTTTTCCAGCTGGTTCTCCCTCAGCATGTACTGGTGCATAAGGTTGATCTTCCACAGGGGCAGGACTTTGCATTTCCCTTTGACAAACTTCATTAGGTTCCTCTCTGCCCCATTTCACTGGCCTGTTGAAGTCCTTCCAAATGTCAGCACAATCATCTCCTGTATCAGCCCACTCCTCCTAGTTTTCTGTCTTCTGCAAACTCACTGAGGATGCATTCGAGCCTGTCATCCAGCTGAGCAGTACCAGTCCAAGTACCTAACCCTGGAGAACACTATCATTCACTAACCTCCAGCTGGACTTTGTGCCATTGACAACAACCTTCCAAGTCCATCAGTTTACGTTTTCAGTCCACTTCATTCACTATTTATCTAGCCTATATTTCATCTGCTTGTCTATGAGATGTTATCAAAGTGTTCAAAGCCTTATTCAAGGTAAGTCAAAATAAGCATCCACTGCTCTCCTTTAATCCACAAAGCAAGTCATCTCATCTTTCAATGCTATCATCGAGTTAGTTAGGCATGATTTCTCTTTCATAAACCCATGCTGACTACGCCCAATCACTTTTCCATCCTTAATGTGCCTGAAAATAGCATTCAGGATTAGTTACTTTATCATCTTCCCAGAATCTGAAGCGAGTCTGACTGCCTATAGCTCTCCAGATTCTCCTTCTTGCAGAGAGGGGTGATATTTGATGTCTTCCGGTCCTCAGGAACTTCTCATAGTCACCATGATCTTTCAAAGATAGGCCTAACAATGAAATTGCCCAGCTCCCTCAGTATTCACAGGTCCATTCTGTCAGGACATGAAGAAGGTCTCACCTATTTCTTCCTGATCTTCTTGGCAATCTGTAGCAGACGTCCACTACAAAGTCACCCAGTTCAAGCTGACTGGCCCTCAGCAACTCTTCCATCTGTCTTTTTTCCTCAGATAAAGAGACATTATCTGGCCTTCTCTCAAATCCTCATCCACATTTCCTGAGCTCTCAGAAATAGTTCCCTGCAGCTCCAAGATAATTTAAGGCTATTTTCTGAGTAGTCTGGTCCTGAACATCCTAAGGCCAAGAAAAAAACATTAAATTCAAAGACTTCACCTTCAGATAACTCTTCTCCAACTTCCCAAACTCTAACTGGGACATAGCTGAAGCTGTAATGAAAATATTTGAATGGAAAATGTATGAAAATGCAAAAGGCTTTTCATACTGTTTTATTGGTGTTTTCTGTCCACAGCCTCGCTTCTCTGTTGAGCAGCAGAGCAACCTCTTCCTTGGTCACTATCTCCTTCCAGTAAGTACGCATGAAGAACAATTTTTTGCACAATTTCTCATGTCTCCTGATGGTGTAGTCAATTCTTTTCATGCAGAAGAATAGTGAACAACTAAAGTAATCATGCCCGGGCACTGATTTGACTGGAGTTCAAACCACTGGGCGACATGTGCAAGTCCCCAATGGCCTACCCAGTTGTTAAAAATGCTTCCTCTTTCCTATTTCTGCAAACAGCTGTTTTCAGATGGATATCCTTATAATTGCACATTCCTGGGCATATTGCTTCTCAGTCTGTTCTAATCTTTCTATTTTCATCAGTTTAGTGTAAGGGACATTGAACATTTTCAAGCTGTCACAAATGTTGAAAAACCTATTTACCACAAAACGAGATTCTAACTTGCAAGAGATGCCAAATTCTTGGGACACAACAGGCTACAGACTTTATTAGGCTATTTGAAAACAGCCATGTTCCTAGTAACAGGACTCTCAAAGATGAGTCTTTTTGTTCTAGTTAGATTACTCTGAAGTCCTCTACTTCAGAGTAGCCTAAGGAGCCTAAAGTCTAAGGTAAATGTTAGCTGATCATTTCTAGAGGAAACAACGTCACCATAAACAATTCTTGCACTTTCCCTAAGCATTTGCAAGTATGACAGTAGTGTAAAGCTACTTTCACAATCTCTTTGAGTCCCAAAGTGCAGGGAGAATCCTTAATAACTTGTGCTTCTCTAGCAAAACACTGAAAAATCTGCAGAGTGTGCCTGGCTCAGGGTCACCCGCAGTGCAGCAGTCCCAGTGGGATCCAGAGAAAATCCAGGGTCAGGGAATTTGATTGCCGGGGCTGGAGGAGGGTAATATCCCACATTTAACACATCTCACACAAAGTTCTGCCTTTGGGTGATTGACTTTGTGACTTTCTTCACAATGAAAAAAAAAAGAAAAAAGGACATGGTGAACCACAAGCATTTGAAAAATACAACTTTAATAGCATCTGCTGGGCAGAATCACCTGAACTCAGATGCAAAACTGCTTTTTGCCAGAATCCATGAAAGCATCATAAGATCTCATTTTATCTCTGTTCTCTAGATTTATTATAGTGATATCCTCTCATACCTCCACTCGGAAAAGCATTCCCATTGTAAACCTCCTTCGTTTTTCAAAGAAGTTTTTAACTCATCTTCTTATGTGCATGATGCTGGAACTTGGCATACAAAATCCTTAGTCCAGATGTGATTCTTTTTTAAAGAGACTAAAAGCAGTTCTGCAGTTTTTGATTTACAGACACATAAAAACTGTAAGATTTACACTTTAAAAAGTTAGAAAGAGTATCAGCAAAACAGAAATGATTGAAGCTGGGCGCAAAATGAACTATCCCAGATTCTAATCCTGGAATGATCTATTTGAAAGGCAAAGTATTTTTTCTCAGACTTCATCTTCTCAGCATCTACCTTTTTAAACATAGCAAAGGCTAGATTCATTCCACCTGTAGTAAAGGTGCTTGGATGGGGAGAAGGGAGAGGGAAAAATATATTAGGAACAGAGAATTTTGCCTGTGATATGAGGCGTGAGGGAACAAGCTTGGTATTTGTAGATATGACTCAGGGCGTTACATGGCATGACCAATGAATGGATATTATGCCACCAGGTAGAGACGACAGCAAAATGGGATATTACCAAAGCTGGTATTGTATGCAGAAGATAATAACTTCTGAGAAATAAATAACTCCATGTGATGACACGGTGGGTGATCTCTTAGAAATACAGCTGCTAACAAGTTGTCCAGTAAAGGAGGACTTCAGCCAAACGGACAGTTTTCTGTGGGTAGGCTAATCCCCATGTACTCAAGCCATTCCAGAGGTGGTTGTAGATGTCACCAAGCAAAGAAGGGTCCACTTGTGGTTTCCTTTATTATTGTTCGATATGACCCATATCTAAACAAACAGACATAGAAGTTTATTAGTGAATTACTTTAGAGAAAAAGATCCTTTAAAGGAACAAGTTCCCTTACCTATAGCAATTCAGCTGGTAAAGGACAGCCCTAAATATCAATGTTCCTAGGTTAGTTGTGCAGCTTGCATATTTTGTTAACCAAAATGATGCTTTCCGTATTCAGAAAGCTAAAGATGGATAAGACTGGAAGTCTGCTGAACTATTTATGACCAGAAGGGAACACTTGTATCATTTAATCTCCTCATCTTATATAGCTAGGCATATGGTACTGTACTTTGTATTTCATGCCTATACCCTCTAATAGACGGGGCACATATTTTGTTTGCAAGCCATCCCACCTCTATTGCAATGACCCAGCCTTGCTGCAAGTCTGCATGTGCAATAATCCATGCATTCTTTGGCCAGACAGACACATCATTAGAAAACCAATGCTTCAAAATCTGCAGTACATGAGCTCCTTGGTAGATACATTGCTAGCCTTTTAAGCAGAAAACCTAATTGACTAAATTTTCTGCTGCCTCAAAACACCGGGAGTCCATTTGCATTGAATCCTCCTAGAGCCATGTGCTTTGAAAGGCATCATACATATGATACAGGGTGAAGCTGAGGCTTAGTCACTAATCAGCCATCTCATATCCACTTTACATCCTCTTGAATTCCTCTCTCTCTTCTCTATTTCTCTCTCTTTCAAAATTACACATACATTGAAGCATTGTTTCACATTTCTCTTTTTTTCTTCAAGAACTATGCCAAAAAACGGTATTTTTTAAAATCTATGTGCTGTAAAATTGCTACCATCTGCCATGCTACCACAAAAGCTCACACTCAGAAGTGATGAAAACAAGAGTAGGAAGGAACATCAGAAAACATTAGACAAGTTTAAAAGTCAGACCACTGAAGGTATTTCAGCAGCAAACCAAAATGAGTGAAAGCACCATTTGTGACCTTGTTAATTGTTTCTTAAAAATTGAGTAATAGAAGTGATAAAATATTGGCTGCTTCATTGAGTTTCATTTTGGTATATGGCCTGAAAGACCTATGTTTTAAAAGGACAGTATAATTCAACATTTCAGATGTCCCCTGATATTATTTTAGTATAGAGCCAGAAAATATTTAACTTTCTAAGGCATAAAAGAAGTGTACAAAGAGATGGAAAAATGGAAGTGACATCACAGCTTTTTTTAAGGCTATTCATAAACCAAAAGTTTAAACCCAGTTGCTGACTGAGATGTTTTAATGGAAGCTTCAGAGTATCTAATACAAAACTTATTTTCATCTCTTCTGCAATGAAATACAAGCAAGGAGCATGGGAACAGGATATTAAAGGTGCAGCTTTTTGATAATCCATAATAACTAGCACTGTATAAAATACAGACCTAATTTGCCCTTGTGTTCCAGATCCATTTTCTCTAATTTACATGTAAACACGCTTTGGATGCATTACTCTAACTACCTATACCAGGCAATTGTGAAGGTTTTGTTTTTCTTGCTTGATGATGACTAAAACAATCCCCCTATATATTCTTTGATTGCAGGGCATGAGATTTAAGTGGATTTTATTTTAGACAATTCTGGGAAGAAAATTGTTATAGTTCTGAAATGCAAAAGGGTTGTATTATTATGGAGTTTTACTTTTCAAAAAAATAGAAATCAAAGCACTTGAAAACAGAATTTTTTAAAAAAATAAGCCAGTGAGCTCAGCATTTTCTGCTGGGCTTATCGTTTGGTCCTATTAAGCAAGCTCAGTTGTAAGTAAGGACTTTTCCTGAGTAGCAGTGAATCCTGCGGTAACATACAAGCATAATGCATTTACTTTTCCCTCATAAATTGTCACAGTTGAAAACACCCAAAAATGTTTCTACATTCTCTTTTATCAAAAGCAGTCCTATAAAAACAGAATACAGGTTTAAAGATGGCCTCAAATAATACATTACCATGGCACTATAAACACTTTCAGCATGAGGAACACTACACTGATGTTGCTAGTGAGCTGTAGAGACCTGCAATGCAGTAAATGTTTGATAGGAAATGAAAGAGCTCGGTAGGTTTTTGTTTCCCTTACATGAACTCAGAACATTCCATATTTCAACATACTTATAAAAATGCCCCTTTTTTCAGGCTTTTAGAAGAAAACAAGCACAGTTTACAACTAAATGACTACTGTCTGCAAGAGGCAATTCCAGCTAGCAGCCTGTAATTTTGTCAGGGGCAGATAACAGAACACTGTTATACTGCACTTGGTTAATACAAGCTCAGTTTATCTTGTGTGCATAGCAACTCAGAGATGGAAGTGGTAACAAATCTCATGGCACATGTACACGTGCTGTTCGCTTGTTTATCAGATTTTATTTTGTTTTCTTAAACTGCATATAAAATGTTTTCCAAGGTCTGTTAACTATAGAACATACCTTTCAACTCTGGGACAACTGAAACTTAATGGAAAATTCAACTTTCATTCAGCAGTTGAGAGAGGAGTAATGAGAGAAGGAGAGAGAGATTTTTTCTAAACAAATGAGTTTTCATATTGGAAATAGTTTACTTTATATTTTAATGCATCATGGCAGAACATTAAAGTGTGCTGTGCAGGCTTTTAGAAGAGAGAATATTACCATTTGTGGTTAGTCACTATCCACAGCCCATTATATGAAGAAAAATATTATCCACTAATGGCAGCACATAGGAAATTGCTCCCTGATAGAAATGGTTTACAACTAGTAGAAAACAACTTTAGAATGGAGATTCACTAGTAGCTATACGTTGTCTTCGCACCTTTTTTATTTTTCTTTGCCTGTACTTCAAAGTTGACTCTTTAATAGGATAGAGATTTTATCAGAGAGTATTAGTCATTCATATAGTTTCTGTGAGTGGTGAAAATAAATCATTATAAGCTGAAAATGTTTCTTAAAGATCATGAAAAGCACTTTTTTAAGACTGCTCTATTAGGTAAAATTATTTTATTTATTTCCAGTTTTAGATCTCCCAATCTGCATCTTGTTCACTTTTCCTAAGGATTTAACTTGTAATTCATCTTTTCAGATCACCCATCCTGGTTTTACATAAAATTTCTGGGAAAACAGTAAATAATGATATACTTCATTTTTAGTAAATAGGAGATAACTGGACTGTGCCCAGAGTTCTACATTAGGACAAATGCTACACAGAATAGCATGGAGTCAACATTAAATCTGGATGCTGCATCTTCTGTTCCATCAGCAGAGATTGCAAAATGCAGACATTTCAGTAAAGCTATTTTTCAAAATAAGTTTTAACTGCATAGCGCTCTTCCATAGCGCACGGTGTACATTAATACTTTTCATTTTCCATGTTGCCTTTCATCTGACAATTGCAAATGACTTTTGACGCATTAAGGCACTAACTAGAAGAGATTGGCACGTTACCGAAAGAGGTTTGTCTTTTCTACTATTCGAGCCATTCAGGTTTCTTCTCTCTATATGGCCAAAATTCAACTCAGTTCTTTTTTTCTGTTCCAGCAATAGCAGTTGGAATAGATGAGCATTGGTCCTGACTTGTTTTGAACCGCCTGTTGCTAACAGATATAATGACTTTTATGATGTGTTGGTGTTTTCAGGGAGTGAAGCCCTGCATGATTTCCAACTCCTGTCATTTCCCTCTGGAGTCTGAAGAGGCTGGGGAAAAACAGAGGGGCAAAAACATCTGGCATCTGGCTTTATTGTGAATTTTCATGCCTCTTTTAGGAAGGATTGGAAAAAAAAAAAAAAAGTAAAAATAAAAGATAACTAATTCATTTGAGCATCCCTCTTGGCCAGGAGTACATGCAGGCACAACCCTCTTTCTGCACTGCAAGACCATTTCCTCCAAAGAGCAGTAATTGTAAACAGCCCAAGGCTGAACCCAAACAGATCAGCTCTGCAAAGGAAGGAACAAGTTAATATCCCACCAGTGACAGAAGGAGCAAGATGCTGAGCCCCCCAGTAAATTCTCCCTGCCTAGTAGGAATAGGCTGTTAGCTGTCTGCGTAAGTTATGCTCACAATCTGTAAAATAAGGATATTCTACCTGTCCAGCCTTCCCTCTCTGAATATATTGTAACAGTAGGACGTAACTCAGCTGCTGGAGATTAAAACTGTAATTCAGATGCCCAAGTACTTTATAGGTGAATTAAACCTATGTTTGAATTTTGTCTATTAAGCATTTCAGCTCAAAAAGAATAAGAAAGCTGCGTAATTTATTATTTAATGTTCTCAATAGACTTCACTATCATATTCTAAAGCAAATAGTTTGCATGAGATACTTAAGTAGACAGGAATTGTAAAAAGGCTGTGCCAAAAGGTTTCATGCTAATGCAGAGGCAGAAAGAAAATTGCTTTATAAACCTGCTTTCTGTGCAGTGGCTCAGTTAAAAAGTGAAGATTTCTTTGTTAAGTTTTCATTAGCATAAATGTGTATGGGACAACTTCGGTTCTTTTAATGATCATGGAGAGAATGCCTGTCTCACTCGTCTGCAGTTTGGTCCCACCTTTTCTTCAGCTCTGCTGATGATACCACACTTGCCTGTTTCCCAGGAAAAAGGTTGATTTAGCATTCCCTATAAAAGATGAAACAAAGTAACAGACTCTTCTGGGCTTTTTTTTTTTTTCCCCCCCAGAAACAGCTACCTATCAAGCTACCTGTCCTATTAACTCTCCTATTAGCTAGGAGTCTAATTCCCTGTTAGTAGAGTATTGTGTTCCACCAGGAACTGTGCAATAAAGCACAACCTTTCCAATTTTTCCATGGAGAAGATGTTTAAGCATATTGGAATTACAGGATCCAGGTACAGTCACTACCCAAAATATGCAGAGCCGCTGCCCTTTAAAGCTAGGTATTAAATACCTCACACTGCCAGGCCCTTTAAGGAGTCAGAGACGTTACAGGTGCCAGTTCAAGAGCTCGTCAATGCACCATACTGACAGAAAATCAAGCACACATTTGGCTACACAATGTCACCAACAAATGTGGGTTTTTTTCTGCTATTTAACCCAGGTATTCTCAACAATGAAACACTACAAATAAGCCCTCAAGTCCCCAGCATGGTCTTATTTCAAGAACAAAAGCAGAAGCTGATGATCACTGCAGGTGAATATTTAGGTTGCTTCAACACTTCCTCCATCATCAGGTTTACACATCAGATACTGCCAACAGAATTGTCTGAAGCCAACTTGCTCAGTGTCTAGAGACAACAGCAATGACAAGCCAGCTGTTTGAGGGAGAAAGGAAACCAGCAATCCTAACCTCTAGGGCCCAGTTCTGCACAGGAGCATTACATGACTGGGAAACATCAGGGAACCAGATTAAAAAAAAAAATAGATTGACATTCAATCAAAGGACCCTGTGGGATGCCAGTGGTTTATGACAGAAACAGTCATCAAATGGGATAGGAAAAATGCACAGATAATTCACTGAAGCAACATTAATGCCCAGATAACTCTCCAGTTCTCAAATAATAGCTAAAGGAGATGTCAGAGGAGTAATAGAACTACTAATAATGATTATATCACTTTTTATCCCTTAAGACTTCTGGGTGCTTAACAAAGTGCAGGATTACTCATCTATTGCCAAATTGTAGCTGCCTACAATAGCCTTTTTGCATCACTATACAATAGCAATCATGAAAGAAATGAAGAATAAACTTCTGCTATTGATCCAGCAATGGTTATCTACAATATACAGAAAGTAATTGCCTGAGCTAAAGCAGAGGAAGGCTGCAAAATGGCAGAAACACAGTGTATATTAACAAAGCACCAACAGAATTAGCAAAGCTGGCCTTGAAACAGCCAAGAAATCTCTGGGAAAAGTTAGAAGACACAGGGGCAATCAATAGCAAAGCTTTAATATTGCATCAGAGAGCAAGAAGGGAACTTCAGTTATGCCCAAGTATCCACCAGTAGCTGTTAGAGACTCTGGCTCTGCAGCATGTGGGCTGCCTAAACAAAATGTTACCTATTTGGCTATTTCTGCAGCTACCTTTATTGGCCTCTGTTGAAGACAATCCCTTACTTCTGGAACTAGATTTTCATGTTTTCCCACAAAACACAGCTGCTTCAGAGCACTCAGAAAAAGGTGATCCACAAATCTCACCACCCACGAAAGCAACCTCAGCTTCTGAACTTACATCTTATTTATGCATGACTCCTCTTTTTGTGTCAAAGGCTGGCTGCTGCATACAGAGGCAGAGAGAAGCAAGGGTAGATCTAAAATTTTCTTATGAAATGAATGAGCTCAAGAGTCTGTCCTCTTTGAGAACAAGCACCTTCCCCACAGATCAACTTCCTACCTTCACTTATGTCTTCTTCTCCTGTCATCAAACCCCTTTAGTAATGTTTTTCAAGACAGTTTCCTGTCTTTACATTCCATCGGTGTGCTGAATTTTGCATTAGTACTGAACTTAAACACAAAGCTACTTTGGGCTTGGAGAAGCTGTTTGGTTTTGTTTTCATTTGCTTTTTACTCAAAGTAAAGGTTACCCAAAGATTACCCAACACATCCCTAGGGTCATACTAGTATGGAATGGACTACTTTACCCAAGAGTCATGCATCTGCAGGAGAAGAAAATGACACACAATGTCAGATCCTCATAGCTAAAACCATATTTCAATCTGTATTTCAGGCATTTGAAGGCAATTTATTCACATGAATTGCAAAAACTTGAGAAATGTGAAAGCAAAAATAAAATCTAACAAAACTCACTTAGTAACAAGGTGCAACTGTTTACAGAGCTACCAGGACTGAACAGAAAGGTTTGCAAATTGTCCACTGAAACAGCGAATATGGGGATTTTAGTCACTAGAGTCACTTACAACTCTATCAGTTAACTAACAACAACTACATATATATATGTATATATATATATCTGCAAGGTAAAAAACATCATTCATTTGAAAACATTCATATAGGAAAGTACATTTTGAAGAGACCTGTTGGGCTGCCTGCTTTAATTAATATTTACTGTTTGGAAGTTAGCTGGCATTTTCTACAGCTCACAGCAATTCTAGATCAGCAGAGTCAGTCTAAAAAAGAAAGCTTTCATCTCCTGTTTGTCAGGAAGTTGGAGGTGTCTCAGCTGGATTTAATCTATATTTTATAGACTTTGTAAAATTCTGCAAACATTCCACTAAACATTAGTTGTCTTTCTGTGGCATAATGCATTGAAAGTACCTGATGACTTAATTGATTTAAATGGATTGGATCTTTGGATAATCTTTGGATAAGACCCAGGCTCACATACTTGACTAATTTCATACTTGTCAATTTAAAAAATGTTAAGTCCTGTGTGGAGGGGATCATTATTATGAGATTATTTTAATTCAATATAAATTAAGCTTAAATCAATAGCTAATAACAACAATCAATGCTTAGAAGAATATGTCTATAATATTTTGAAAATATGAAGTGTTCTTTATTATTTATAAAATAGAAAAGAACTAACTTTGAGTAAATAGTATCTGCTTTCAGGGGAAAGAGAAAGAATAAAAGAAGATACTCTGTGTCAGCCTGGAAATAAATAGCTTTTGTGTTACTCGAAAAGGCTCAGATAGATAACAATATTAACATCTGAACGAGAAGATTTCAAGTGTTTTTTGTTATTAGGTGTTAACCTATTTTTCTGAATGCTTTTATAAAAATGGCTACCTCTATGAGCCAAGTAAAGAGGTAAGAATCAGGTCTAAAAAGACGGAAATGCTTTGAGACCTTACCAAATTACAGAAAAGGGCACACAATTAATTATGGTTCTGATTTAATTAACTTGGATAAGCTACAAAATAGCTGTTCCAGCATCATTTTTTTCTCATAATTATAGTTGAAGTTATTGTGCCTCTGTGACCACAGGCGGATAAATCCCACAGGTAAGAATGTCTCCCATGCAACAGTTAAAGTCACAGCATGACAGAATGCTTGAGGTTGGACGAGACCTCTAGAGATCATCTAGTCCAACTCCCCTGCTAAAGCAGTGACACCTAGAGCACGTGGCACACAGTGGTACTCAGGTGGGGTTTGAAGATCTGCAGAGAGGGAGCCTCCACAACCTCTCTGGGCAGCCTGTTCCAGAGCTCTGGTACCCTCACAGCAAAGAAGTTCTTCCTCACATGGAGATGGAACTTCCTATGTTTTAGTTTGGACCCATTACCCCTTGTCCTGTCCTTGGCCACCACGGAAAAGAGTTTGGCCCCATCCTCTTTACATTCTCCCCTCAGGTTATTTATGCATATTGATAAGATCCCCTCTCAATCTTCTCTTCTCCAGTCCTACATATAGTCCTAAATATATTGAGCTGTTTCCACCCTAGAGAATGAAAGGCAAGTTGTTGGGAGCTTAGAAGGGTAGAGACAAACTAGCCTAAGTTATATAACTGACATAAAGTTGTTGCACCTAATGCAAATGTTATTCTTTTTACAAGGATTTCATTTGTAGCATAGCAAATGGGTTTTTCAAGAACATCTGAGATTGCTGCCTTAAAGAAGCAAATGAGCAGGACACTTGCTTGAGTGGTCTCTCTTCAACACTGAAAGCAAGACTGAATAGTGAGCCTGGAGCTGGCCCAGCCGCAGCCACAGGGAAGGAGTGACCTGTGCAAGGTAATACTCATTTGGGATATGAGGCTTCACAGATGAAGTTCTGGCAGTGTCAGTCCTGAAATTTCCCAGGACAAAGAGTGGATAGTCTCTTAACATCGCCAAGAAAGCACCAATCAATTCTTCTGTGAACCTTTAGTCTTTATGCAGTCTACAACAAAGTATGAAGCCAGCTTGACTTTTTGTTGTCAAATCTGTCAATTCAGATAGGGCTATCTTCTCTACAATTTTTCTTTTGTCTTTGATCACCGGTAGGACATGAATACAAAACACCCTCCCTCTGCCAGGTCAGGAGGTGGATACAGAGCTAGGAGGCCTCATGACTGGGGTTGTATGCAATGCTTCATTGATGCTTATGCCCAAAATTGCTCTCGAGCAATAGTCCCATGGTGTCACAAAGTGAAGATGATCCTGATTAGCCACAAACAGCTAATCGTCTTCCAGCCTCCGCTCCGCCAGACGAAAGAGTGATCAGCAGCTAGTGATGGTGTCCCTTCTCCCTCCTCGCACGTTGCTATCCCTGATGACCTGTTAGTGAAATGGCCATCCAAGGACTCTCATTGTGTTTCAAGCCAAGTCATCTCAATTAGCTCACATCAACACCACAGGTGTTTTCCTGAAGCAAAAAAAAAAAAAAACAGCTCACA
>NW_010577179.1:51326-118467 GCF_000705375.1 Tinamus guttatus | reverse complement strand
TCAACCAGGACTCCCAAATTGCTCTCTGTACAGCTGCTTTCCAGAAGGTCAACCCTAAGCTGTACTGGTGCCTGCAGTTATTCCTCCCCAGGTGCAGGGTCCTCCCTGCACTTGTCCTTGTTGAACCTCATAAGGTTTCTCTCTGCCCAACTCTCCATCCTGTCTAGGTCTCTCTGAATGGCAGCACAGCCCTCAGGAGTGTCGCCCACTCCACCCAGTCTGATGTCTTCTGCAAACTTGCCGAGGGTGCACTCTGTGCCCTCGTCCAAGTCATTGATGAACAAGTTGAAGAGCACTGGGTCCAGTACTGACCCCTGCGGGACACTACTAGCCACAGGCCTCCAACCAGACTCAGCCCTATTTATCACCACCCTCTGGGCTCTGCCGTCCACCCAGTTCTCAATCCACTTCACAGTCCACTCATCCGGTCCACACTTTCTGAGCTTTTCTATGGGGATGTTGTGGGAGACTGTGACGAAAGCCTTGCTGAAGTGAAGATAGACAACATCCACAGCTCTCCCATCATCCATTCAGCTGGTCACCTCATTGTATAAGGCTATCAGGTTCGTCAGACACAATTTGCCCTTGGTGAATCCATGCTGACTACTCTTGATCACCTTCTTTTCCTTCACATACTTAGAGATGGTCTCTAGGATAAGCTGCTCAATTACTTTTCCAGGGATGGAGGTGAGGCTGACTGGGCTGTAGTTTCCTGGGTCCTCCCTCTTGTCTTTTTTGAAGACTGGAGTGACATTGGTTTTCTTCCAGTCCTCTGGCACCTCTCCCGCCCTCCATGACCTCTCAAAGATGATGGAGAGCAGCTGAGCAATAACTACCGCCAGTTCTCTCAGCACTCTTGGGTGCATCCCATCCAGGCCCATAGATTTATGGGTGTCCAGTTTGCCTAAATAATCCCTAACCCAATCCTCCTCGACCATTGGAAAGTCCTCCTTTCTCTTGGTTCTCTCTCTTGTCTCCAGGTACAGTACATGGAGGCTGGCCTTAGCAGTAAAGACTGAGGCAAAGAAGGCATTTAGTAACTCTGCTTTCTCTGCATCCTTCGTCACCAAGGCACCCTCCCCATTCAGCAGCAGACTAACATTTTCCCTAGTCTTCCTCTTGCTGCTGATGTATTTGTAGAAGTCCTTCCTGTTGCCCCTGACATCTCTCACTAACTCTAATTCCAAACAGGCCTTGGCCTTCCTTGTGGCATCCCTGCATTCTCTGACAATGTTCCTGTATTCTTCCTATGTGGCCCGGCCCTTCTTCCGTATTACATATGTGCTCTTTTTCTCATTTAGTTTACCCAACAGCTCCTTGCCCATCCACGCAGGTCTCCTGCCTGCCTTGCTCCGATCTTTCTTACAGGAATGCACCGATCCTAAGCTTGGAGAAAGTGGTGCTTGAATAGTAGGCAACTCTCCTGGATCCCCTTTCCTTCTAGGACCCTTGCCCGGGTGATTCCTCCAAGGAGCTCCTTAGAGATGTCAAAGTTAGCTCTCTTAAAGTCCAGGGTTGCAATCCTACTTCTTGTCCAGCTTCCTCCTCACAGGATCGTGAATTCCATCATCTTGTGGTCACTGCAGCCAAGACTGTCCCCAACCTTCACATTTCCCACTAGACCATCTCTGTTAGTATCAGGTCTAGCAGTACTTCTACCCTTGTTGACTCATCAACCACTTGCATCAAGAAGTTATCTGCAATGTTCTGCAGGAACCTCCTGGACTGTCTGCTCTTAGCTGTGTGATTATCCCAGCAGACATCAGGGTGGTTGAAGTCCCCCATAAGGACCAGGGCCTGGGATCTTGAAGCTTCTTGCAGCTGCCTGTAGAAGGTCTCATTGACTTCTTCTCCCTGGTCAAGAGGTCTATAGTAAACTCTCACGAGGGTGTTGCCCATATTGTCCTGCGCTTTAATCCTCACCCACAGGCTCTCAGCCCACGCTTTGTCCTCCCCTACGCTGAGCTCCATACATTCCATTTTCTCTCTCACATAAAGAGCAATTCTGCCACCTTGCCTTCCTGGCCAGCCTTCCTGAAAAGCCTAAAACCACATTCCAGTCATGAGAGCTGACCCACCATGTCTCAGGAATTGCAATGAGATCGTGGCCCTGCAATCACACACGCATCTCCAGTTAGGCTTGTTTATTTCCTGTGCTGCATGTGTTTACATAGAGGCATTTGAATTGTGCACCCAATGTGCATCTCTCTCTAGCTGGGGCAGCTGGAACTTGACCATGAGGGCCTTCAGAAGTTCTCTTGTTTACCCATCTCACCTCTTCAGGCTTAGGGCACCCTAAACAGGCTATGGAATTAGGTGGCTGCAAGCGGCGTGGCAGGCCATCGCCTACCCCATAACCTGCTTGCTCCTCCCTCAAATCTAGTTTAAAGCCCTCTCAATAAGCCCTGCTAGCTCATGTCCCAGGGCTCTCTTCCCCCTTTGAGAAAGATGGCTCCCATCAGATTCCATCATGCCTGCCACTGTGTAAGGCTTCCTGTTACCAAAGAAACCAAAGCTGTGGCAATGACACCAGCCACAGAGCCACGTGTTAATGGAGCATATCCTCCACACTTTCTGTGTGCCCAATCAGTAATGGCATGGTCTACTGGCCTACTGATGACAAACTTCTGATAGTGGTATGCTGGCAACCAGGGTTGGCTTGCTTTACAGGATTTTAGTATTAAGAAATTTTTCTTCAAATGCTACAGGACCATTGCAACATCATGCCATGATTTCAGTGAACTTTAATCCTGTCTTGAATTTCCTTGAATTGCCTGAGAGAAAAATAATCTTTATTAAATATAAATTGTAATTATCCTTCTGTAACAAAGAACAGAATTGAAAACAAAATGAAGTAGCTTTTGGAAAGCAGGTGCTTTGTCTGAAATCACCCATGTTTAGCAGTCTGCTTGCCAAATACCAAAATCATGGAGCCCAGCAAGAATTTGAAGTTTGTTATCTCCATTTTCCAACCCCTGAAGTACACTTAACCTTAACCTTTATTTTCTCTTTTGTTCTAGAATGTGTTTAATCACTTGCTATAGACCGTCATATAAAAGTCAGATTAACATGGAGTTGTTGTGGCAGGCATACCTACAGGTCCATTTCTGCATTCATAGTATTGTAAGTTATGGCCTCCTTGCCTTTTCAGCTTTAGGATCTTGCAGCGTGAAATTTTTCTGGGTCCCCCATTGTTTGAGCTAGAGTACTAATGCTCACAGGGACCCAACTATTTTATTAGAGAAACATTCTCTCACTTATCAACTTTAACTCCTATAAGATTTCCTTACAAATTTTAGAACTATTTTAGAGGTTGCTTCAAAGCAATGCAACACAGAGTCTCACAAAGTTTTCTTTCCTCTTCAAGGCATGTACTTGCATTAGCAAGTTAGACATTCATGTTTTACTGCTCATAGATTGAATTACATATATCACTCTGCAAGTGGAAACAGCATGACTGCCCTTGCACATGTGAAACATGCAATTCATTGATTTCTGGAGCTGTAACCACAGCTTTACATTTGTCATATGTCAGTTCTGGTTTACTTAACAATCTCCTGTGCAAGACAATGCAAGTAGTTTAAAACATTGCTATTAAAGAGAAAAAAAGAAACATTTCACATACAATGTGAACATTCATCAACTGTTCTTTGCAGCATGATGTAGTGCTATTTATCAAGCCTCAGTCTCCAATTTTTCTAGCAATAACATTTCACATTCTTATAGATGGCTCAAAGACCTAAGTACAAGAACTTAGAAAGAACACTTCAGACAAGACCCATTATGAACCTGCTATTCATGGTGAACTACAGTGCCCTTTTTACATCTAACACTTCAGACAAGACCCATTATGAACATCGGGAAGGAACAATTTTTTGTTGCCTGAACTTTTTGTCTGGAGGATCAGATCAGCTTCATGACCCTTAAGGAAATCATTTTGACCCCCTAATTAAAAACTTCACTCCCAATTTTGGATATCTCCATTTGAGTGAACAGCTTCATATGGAGGGACAGAATTTCAGAAATCTCTGAATCCCTCTAGTGCTCAGCTCTTTAAAAGGACTGTCTGCTGACCTCATGGATGTATTTTAAACACTAATATCTTGAATTTTGAGGGTTAGTGCCAAAAAAGTCATCACTACCCCAACTGCTTAGTTTAGAATCTGAAAATACACAACAGCATCACATATTTCAGAGGCTCTCCCACTCTCTTGCCCTCTTGTATTACATAGCTGCTATGGCCAGCATGGGGGCCCTGAGAACACGTCGCGTGAGCAGAGCCCCGTGTCTCTGGTGTCACAGTTGTCCAAGCTCAGACAGTTGCCCAGAAATTTAGGAGTGGTTTGTTTATTTCACTTCTGGAGTGTGCCTGATTGCATCCATGGGAGAAGCCTGGCAAAGAAGAGGAGGATGTGCTGCATGTCCTTCCACATCCTGGATGGCCAGTGGGAGAGAGGCTGCAGAAATGCATCTAGGACCTTCTAAAGAGCACTCAGTGAGCAAGATTTCAACAGTTTAGAGTTTGTTAATTCTTCTAGAGTTGTAAGAAGAAAAGTGTCTCTCAGCAAAAGGTGCAGGAAAATGATGGTTTTGCCTGCTGCCAGACAAGCCTGACACTGTGGTAGAGATGCAGCAGCCCAGTTGCCCACTCTGGCTTTGAAGGATCCATTAATCCTTTGCATTAAGAAAGAGAACTCTTGCCAGAAGAATTGCTTCTCAGCACAGTAGGTGTCAGCTATCACCATGTGTTGTCTGTCCAATTCAATACATTTCTAGCTGGCTGAGAAGAAAACTAGAATTTGTTTTGTCAGACTACCACCAGGACAAGTCAGCACAACAGTAAGAATCAACAGACCTAAAATATTAATTAAAAACATACTATCCAAGGCAAATGACAAAAGAATGGCTTAAACTAAATGATCTCTTCTTATGACATTTAACCTTGAAGATTGTTTCTATCAGAGGCATTTCCATGCTGTTTAATACATGAATACATAATCACAGACTCCTTAATCACAGAATGAAGTAGCATTGCTTTTTGTTTTCTGCATGCGAAAACTGCTCTTTTGGTTAGCTTCAAAGATGTCCAAAATTAAAAGCAAGAAAAGAAAATTTCCCCCTGATGAATTGAATGGATATGACTATTGAACAAAAATGTGTTAGTAATGAATAAATCATGTAATGATTATTTTGTCTGTTCAAGAGCTAATTATTTTATAGGGAACAGGGCATAGGAAAAGGTAACCTCTAAGATTTGTCTTTTCTCTTCTGCAAAATTGGCTAGGGTGAGAACAAAGCAAGGCCTTTCCAAGGTTTCCCATTAACAAAATGTCACCATTTCCACCCTACCACCCACCCAAGTGTTTGCCAATTAGGGTAATCACTTAAAAAGTGGGATATGAACTTTTGAGCTCATACTGTTAGGCAAAGCAGAGGCTTCAGTCTGTCTCCCTCAAATCCCAGCTCAGTGCTGTAGAATAAGAAGAGAGATATCTCAGGCTCTCTGTTCCAATATTTAACACCATCATGGTGAAAAATGTTAACCTAATATTTAATTGGAATTTTCTGTGTCACTTCTAGTGTCCTTGTTGCCTCTCATCCTTTCTCTGTGAAACTCAGAGAACAATGTTAAAGTATAAGCACCATCTATTGCACTCCCCTTGTCCCCAGAGTCTGTTATCTCACCACAGAAGGCAGTCAGGTTGGTCAGGCACAATTTGCCCTTGGTAAATCCATGCTGGTACTTCCCAATAACCTTCCAAAACTTCATGTGCTTGAACCCATGTTGTTAGGACGACCAACTCTGTAATCTTACTGAGAACTAAAGTTAGGCAGATTGGCCTGCAGTTCCCTGGATTCCCACTCCTTTAAAGTGGGTGTGATGTTTTCCTTTTACTCCTTCCCTGATTGCCATTATTTTTCAAAGGTCGTAGACAGCAACCTCACACTTACGTCAGGCACACCTCAGCACCCCTAGATGGTCACACAGACCTGTGCATGCCCAGTGTTTTTAGGTGGTCCCTAACTCAGTCTTTGCTTACTGTTAAGTAACGTTATCAGTGTCCCAGTCTCTCTCACTAGATCTGGGAGGCCTCAGAACAAGCCTTACCAGTGGAAACTGAGGCAAAAAGGAAAGAAGAAAAAAGGAAACTGAGCGTTTTCCACATCCTTTGTCACTAGGATTCATGTCCTGAGCCACAGCCACACAGCTTCCTTCATCTTCCTTTTACTGCCAATGTATTTGTAGAAGCTTTTCTTGTTGATCTTTACTAATTCCAAGTCCAGCAGTGCTTTGACTTTTCTAACCCTGAATGCATAGACAGTGTTTCTATACTCTTCCCAAGCAGTTCATCCCTGCTTCCATTTTCTGTGTACCTCCTTTATGCGTCTGAGCTCAGCCCCAATTTTCCTGTTCATCCCTGTGTTTTAAGGACAGTCTCCTTGAAGACTGACCAGAGGCCCTTGTGCCCCTTTGTTCCTGTGACTATATTCCATAGGATCCTCACAAGCAGAACCCTAAGCAAGCACTATCCAGAAGTTCAGGGTTGCAATTCTACTATTTTTATGGCCCTCTTGTCTTCATCTCTTAAATTCCACCATCTCCTGCAGCCAAGGTTACCCTCAGCCTTCACTTCCCTAACTAGTTGTTCCTTGTTTATCAGTGACAGGTCCAGCAGAGCATCTCCCCTAGTCAAGTACATTGATCCTTTGTGTGACAAAATTGCCCTCAGGGCTCTTCAGAAGCCCTCTGGACTACTTACATGAATCCATCTTGCCTTTCCACTGGATATTAAGTTTGATAAAATCCCTCATGAGATTTCCTCCTGTTGTCTAAAGATGACTTTACCTCCCCTTTTCTAACAGATGGTCTGCAGCACATGCCCACCACAAAGTCATCCATGTTTGTCTGTCCTCCGATACTTACCCCTAAGCTTTTGACTGGATCAGCCCTTTCACTTGACCTTCCTGGCCCGTCTGTCCTAAAGGAAGCAATTTATTAGTAGAACAGAAATAGTTAGCTCCTGAAAGGACATATCCTATGACCTCTTATACAGGTGGTCAGATAATAACATGCAGTAGATCTGAAAGTTCATAGACTGTAGTAAGTTTAAGGCATGTAATTTCTTGGCTCTGCACATACAGTAAATAAAATACTTAGCAAGCACCACTGCAAGCCAGATGTATTTGATGCAACCAGCATCACTTTCAGTGCAGCTGTTAAGGCTTTTTCCACTGGTAAAGATGTTTTATTTCATATGCATTCATAAATTCAGATAAAATTCTAGGTATTCTGATGGGAATACACCAGCAATGTAGCAGGACAACAAGCTGTATATATTCCTGAGAGTGACATTCATTGCAATAATGAACTTTACATATACCCTGGTCCAGATGGTGTCTGGCCTTCTTGATGGCACTCAGAGGAAGGAGAGCCCCCAAGGAGCCAGCATAAAGGAAATCTTTGCAGTTCATTAGGTAAAATCTCCACTGACACCAGCGTTCCCAAAGCAGGAGGGTTTTTTCTGTTTACCATTTGACAAGGGTCAAAGCTAGCTGAGTACATACTGGTCAAGAGAAGCAGACTAGCAGCCTTCTGGAGAGGGACATAGCTGTCACCTGCTTTTGCAATTTTGAGAGATTGTGGGGGTTTTTTAAACTTAATTTTCTGAGACAGTTCAAAACCAGCTGACGTGTGTCAGAACATATTTTGAAAAATCCCAAAGCAAGAACAACCAACAATAACGTTTTGGCCAGTAGCTCTTTTTTTTGTTTGAGTCTCTAATCACTTGCTTATATTCAGCATTGATTCATTTCTTGGCTTTTTCATTTTGCCAACCAAGTGAGGCCCTTTTAAATAGCTTGCAGTCCTGATTCTGAAGCTGCAGGTTTTCATATGTTGGTCTAGGGCTGTATTGAGCAGAACTTTACACACATGCTGCAGGTATGGAATGAAGTCTGATTGCTCCAGCCAAAGGCACTAAAAACTAGAGATTTTTTTTCCCCTTTTCTTTTCCCCAAAATGTCCCTTTTGACCCTCACACACAAGCTTCAGTTTGCTTGCATAGTAATACTAGCCTTTGGTCAGCAAGTGTTAAGCATGCTGCAGATGTATTTCTGCAGTTTGATTTATAAAATGCAACTATTCACATAAGCAAAATCTGCATGCCTTGTAAGGGTTTATTATGCTAACTCTTCTGGCTCAGTGACACAGGACATCTTCTGCTTTGAGATACTTGCTGAAGGTGTTCTTTAAGCACTAGCCTTTGCTATTAATTCATACAAAATACGCCATTTGTCTCTTTTTCTGCAAGGGAAGATCCAAGAATGTGCCTTTTCACATTATCATCTTGCAGTCAAGTACGAGCTTACTGTAACAAGGCAGGCATTTTCACAACTATCCAAAGTATATACTAAAAGGTCAACTCTGTAGACTCATTGGCACAGACAACATGACAAAAATACTATAAATAGGTTTAGAAGCAAAACCCTGGATGCCATAATTCTAGGAGAAATAAAAGTTAAAAGCTATAAAATCATACAGCTTTCATTTTGGACTCATTCAATCTAAAAGCAGAGTTACTTAACACATTTTCCTAAGCAAATTGAAGACTGTTGAGAAAAAAAAATGTGTGTACACATGCATATCTTGTGCATGCACACAGAGACATATACATTTCTTATATGCATGTACATGTTGTGATTTTTCCTTTACACCAAATGAAGCAGACAAGATCCTAAGAATTACCAGTCAATTCAGTGGCTGCATTTTTCAAATGGAAAGCACATCTGCCAAATGACAGAGAAATGGATTGGTCATCTCAGAGTTGTTTTATTTTTTGATGTGAGGGTAATTTATATCAGAAGCAGAGCTGGGGTACCAGCTTGGACCAAAGGCTGTCCGCAGTTCCAACACATTAGCTCCCAGTTTCCTCTGTTAGTTGTGTACATCTGCAGATCTATCAACCTGTCAGACCCAACTTCTGGACTGCTTTAATGTGCTCCAAAGATAAACACTCCTGTATTTAGGAAAGGAAATGAAAGACTTTTCGCACTGATAAAAATATGATTTACAGCAGGCCCTGGGACAGAAGCTTTCCAATTAAAAAACCCACTTAAGCACTTTTTTGCCCTCAGTATCAATGAAATCAGACTGGCAGTGTAATTCCATGTGTTAATTTCAGTTTGATTTACTAGGAATAATCCCCCTGAGCCAGTAGTCGACCTCCAAAACATTCCAGCTTCCTGTGGGATAACAAGGAATAATAAGAAACACGTTACTGTAAAATAAGCAAGGCTGGTGTGGTGTGAAGTTTGTTCCTGTGCTGTCAGACAGACAAGCCTGTAGCAAGTACTCAGCAATAATCAAATAAATGTCCAGAGACCTTTCTCTAGCAGACAACTCAGCAACTTCAAACAGATTTCTTGAGCTAATTCACTGGTGGTATGGGCTGATAAAGCAGTATTAATCTTCTGCTTTAAATCAAGTTTCTGTCATAAGGCTCCATTAATCTCTCCGATGTTATCAAGTGTCTTAGTGGTAGGAAATTATATTTCTAAATTGAATTTTGTTCTCTTTCTGTATAGTAAGGAATATTTTCCAAACTTCCGAAAGGAAGCGTAAAACCTATGATGCTGACAATAGCTTTGAATAAATAAAAGCTATAAATTAAAGCTATTTTCTTCCAAGCCCCAGTGTTATAGCAAAATAAGATTCATTGATTACCTAGAAAGGAGAAATCAAATATAAGTTTTTTAATGAAAGTGAGGTAACAGCTAGTTAACTTTTTAATTTGCCTTTTTACAGCAATTGGATTTTTTTAAGTGTTTATACTTGCACAATCTCCAGGCACTAATAAAACACTTATTGATTCTCAGTGTATATACTTAGTTTACAAGATGTCCTAACCTGTAGCCGCTACTATTAATGGAAACAGATACTCTCTGCAAAGTCCCCAAAGCTAGAGCCCCTCTGTTTCATTAGGGACAAATTTACAGTAAGTAAATGTCTCTACATTAAATTTACTATGCTAAAGTTAAAATGAATAACCACAGGCAACAAAGCAACTTAATTTTATGGCCACTAATAGAGTTGCAGGGTAGATAGGGGTATTTGATAGAAGGCAGTAGAATCTACTGCAGTGCTGACAAATTTTACAGTTTTTGCTTTTTAAGAAGAGCAATACAGCAATTTCAGTAATGTTTAGATAAATTTGTCCTGAAGACTTCTTTGAATCTTAGCTATTGCTGACCATTACCATCTCCCTGAGTGCCACAAACAGCCATGGTCAGTGGCTTAGGGCATGGGTATCTCCCACACAAGTTCACCACAGTAAATACACAGACCCCAAATATTCTAGTGCTGCATGAGGTGGAGTGTTCAAAGCCATAGGTTCCACCACTCAACATACATCAGCATTGCAGGCAAACACAAAGGACTGAAGCATCCTACTTTATCAGGCTTCAGAGGAGAAAAGGGGTTTAAATTTAATTTAGATGCAATTTACATTTTTTTAAAAAAATCAATACTACGTGGCTATAGTTTTCCTGTCTCTACTAAGCAGACTTTTCTCACAAAGTGAAAGTGAGAAACCTTACCACAAAACCTTTACTTTTCTGGGGGAAAGAAAATATTTTTTTAAGTTCAGCTGGAAAACGTGATGCAATGAGTGCATATAAGCAGGAATACAATAAGAATGGAGTGAGAAGTATCATAGTTGCTTGGTGACTCTGTTTAATGTTCAGCTGAACTTTGTTAATTGTTCGTAATCAACTTGCCTTAATCATTCCTGATTCTGCTCCTATGACAGTGGTCTAGGATACTCCCTCTGGTACCTCCATAATCTTCATCTCTGTATTACCTGAGCGTGTCAGCTCCTTCCAAGCATTCACCCTCATAATTAGAACTGATCATAAAAATATGACCGTTTTGAAAGCTTTTTTTTATGTGATGAAAATCCATTATAAACATTTCCCTAGGCCAATATGGGCATGTCCCTGGTGTATCTGCAAGTAGAGCGGCCACATATGCAAAACAACCAACGGCAATGAGCTGAGGAGGCTTGCGGTGAGGACAGTATGTCGGACTCCTGGGTCTTTTTGGTGGCAGGAGCTAAATCAAGTTATGATGCAGAACAAAAGTATAACTGAAGTGTTTCTAGAAAACAGAGCTCTTCATTTTTGGGTCAGCCTTCTTCGCAGCATTTTTGTAAGAAAGGGAATAATCATTCTGCCATTCAACAGAAAAACAAGGAAGAAAAGAGGGGGAGGAGAGAGTGCCAGAGAAAGAGAGCGAGCAAACAAGGTGGCCACAGCCAAAGGGGCTGTGGTATGCAGGATCACGGGGGAAAACTGGCAGGCCTCAGGTTTACATCCCAACAGCTCTACTGTGCTCTTTCTGTAAATGATTAGCAGTCAAAGGAGCCCATTCCTTTCTATGCATCCAAAGGTGTCCCAACTGCTTTTATAGTCCCTGTGTATGCCCCCCTCACAGCATTAACCTTCTCCTCCTTCAAGTAAAGCTCTTTTAGTGCACACATTTGAACAGAGCTTGCAAACCCACTTCCACGAGGAACAGGTGATGGGCACTGTCCCATTTAGGAGCCTGCAGGATTTTTTTCCCTCAATTTTCCCTAGGTACTGCTCTGATAATTAGCAGAGAAATGTCTTTCAACAACAGTGATATTTTCCCCGGAGAGTGCTGATGGGAGTCCTTTCCTACCATAACCAAGACCCAGCAATAAAGAGGAAATACGGTCTTAGGACACCATAAGCAGAACCACATGCTCCTCTAAAATTCATGATTTTAAGGACTCCTCAAGATATATAGAGTAAAGCTTTTTAAAAATATGCAGCATGGGACAGATGTTAACTCTAATATTTCAAGATGTTCTTGTAAAAGGAAGAAAGAAGAGACTCTAAATAGACTAAAAGGCTGCATTAAGTGTCCTTATTTGTATCACCTGAATTCTGTAAATATTTAAATAAACCTCTGGCTAGAATATAATACACCAGTTTATCAGTTAAAAGATGTCAGTAATCAAAAAGGGAAAGAAATGATAAAGCAAGGACAGCCCACCCACATTTCCCATAGATTTTTTTATAGACTGTTATTGAATATACAAACATCAAATGCATTAAGGAAAAGATAACATTTTGTGTCAGATGTACAGATATTAGCACACTGAGACTGATCAGAGCCCCTTTGTTCTATTATGATTCAAATTATTTACCAAAACTCTCTGCACTGGTGTATATACACCAACACATGAATATTATATGTTCCTCCCATTCCAACAATTCTTCATACTGATTTACAAGTGAGTACTTTCTTACACAAACTGGCGATGAAAATGATGCCTTTTCCCAAAGTTAAAAAACAAGCAACTTTGGAAACTCAGTAAAAGTTCTGAAATGAGACTTGCCCTCACTCACCTCATTACACTAGCCTGATGTACAAGATGGCCAACGTTTTGTTCTGCCTTATGCCATTGACAGGTTTAAGGCCTAGCATCCTGCAAAGATAGAAATCAGAGCTTTCTACCACTGGCAAGGGAGAGTTAGCAGCAAATAATTCATGGTAATTGCACTTAAATGCATTCCCACAGCTTGACAGTCCTGTTTCATTCTTCGCATGAAGCCAAGTAGTAAAACAAAAACAGATGTTTACCTTCTGATGTAACTTCTTACACCAAAACCAGCTTAAAGCCCTGAAGTAACATCATCATATTATGTTTACTGGAACGGCTTGCATGATCTTTCCACCTGTATAAACAGGTGCCACAAATATCTCAGATCTCCTGCAGTCCAAAAGAAAATTCAAGTGTCAACAGAAGTGTGCTGTAAGGAGCCCTTTGAGCTCTGATGCTTTGCAATCTTAACCTGAATTTCATGAGCTCTATTCTTAGATAGACTATACCATCTAAATACATGTCACCTCTTTCATTAAGATGTATTTTTAATGCATGATAATTTACTTCTAATGATGTTGATCTGAGCATCACACAGAGGGAAATCCTAATTTCATAAAACTCTCAAATAGTCAAGTTCCTCTTCTTAAGCAGCCTCAAACATATTTAATTAACATAGCCATACGTGCCAGGGACCAGGGTGGATTTTTATGCTAAGGCAACAAAAGTAGTGGAAATATTTCAGATAGATTTATATCTGACCTTTTTTTTTTTTTTTTTTTTTTAAGAGTTGGTTGAAGCTGATGTTTGGCATATATTACTTCCTGGATATATGTCACCTTCAGAATTAGAAACCTTCAAATCTTGCAGATTCTTTGCTGGTTTACTGCTTTCCATCCTTGCCTTCATCAAGGCATGCTCAGAAGCCTTCTTGACACTGCCAAGAGTTTGATTCGTCTGCAGCAAAGGATGGAATGAAATTTAAAGATGAAATGTTCCATAGCCCTAGAAAAACACATTACATTTGAAAAAACAAGTGTATGCAGAGCTGCAAGATGGCTCCTTGAATGAGGAGACTGCCACATACCTGGAAAACCAAGTGCTCCACACCTCCTTTTACTGAATCCGCCTTTTTGATTTTAAGTAAGTGCTGCCTGCTTTGAATACTGAGGTAATTTTTTTCCATATATGCAATTATTACTCACATAGACCTATTGAGATGACAGCACAAAATAAAACAGAACAAACAATATTGACTTGCATTTTTACATTGTCCAAAAACTGCAGACAGATGTTTTTGTAAAAAACATCTATCCACAAAGTAACTTTAACCCTTCAGGAAAATCTTTTCAGAAGTAGAAACCATGCATCTAAAACATTCATATCAATAATAACCTAGTGACAGCCTGAAGAAAAAATAACTCAAGCATTTGAGTTAGAAAAAATCTGCTTAATTATGGCATTGGGTTTTATTACATTCAGAAAGAAAATTCCTTATTTGTTGCAAAGTAAGGAGTCAAGAAATTGGCGCTTGACAGCTTTGTTTGGGTGGAAGGGATGAGTAGAAAGCAGGGAACTTCAAAAGATTAGATTTAGCTTCATAGTGTTTGCATAACAGATCAAAAGAACTTCAGACTTTTCAGGATAGCTGGTATTAGTAAGAACTTGTATATAGTGAGAAAAAGATGGGATCTACATAAGACAAACTGAGTTACAACTTTAGGTTGTTAGTTTTAATGCAGAAGTTGCCAGATGAGTTGAATGGACCCAGATAGAGCAATGCCCAAACAAAATGAACATGACCCATATCAAAGCCTCTGAAAATTGACTTTATTTCTACTGGAAGGAGAAAATAAGATTTCCCATACTACTCAAAGATAAGATAATCCATACTACTCAAAAGCGACTCATAATACGTTGGAAAGCAACAACTAGCATTGCTACTGTCTTAAAGCTAAAGAAGCAGAATTCAACCATAAATAATGCCAGCTTTATCACATGCACCTCTCTATTGTGGAGTACTCTATGGGGTATTGTGTCCAGTTCTGGGCTCCACAGTACAAGAGGGATGTGGAGCTGCTGGAGAGAGTCCAGCGCAGGGCCACAAGGATGATCAGGGGCCTGGAACATCTGCCCTATGAGGAGAGACTGAGGGAGCTGGGCCTGTTCAGCCTGAAGAAGAGAAGGCTGAGAGGGGATCTGATCAGTGTCTATAAGTACCTCAAGGGAGGCAGTGAGGAGGATGGTGCTGGCCTCTTTTCACTGGTGGCCACTGACAGAACTAGAGGTAATGGCCACAAACTGAAACACCAAACATTCCACAGGAACTTAAGGAAACTGGAACAGGCTGCCCAGAGATGTTGTGGAATCTCCTTCTCTAGAGAAATCTTCCAAACCTGCTTGGATGCAGTCCTGTGCCACGCGCTCTAGGTGTCCCTGCGTGTGCAGGGGGGTTGGACTAGATGATCTCTAGAGGTCCCTTCCGACCTTAAGCATTCTATGATTCTATGATTCTGGCCATCAGTTTCAAGACACAAAAACTTCCAGTGAACAAATCAGTGAAGGCTCTTAGGAGGATAACACCTCTAGACCAAGTTAAAGCTCTTGAGTCACATTCTTATGGGACATGTCCACCAGTTCACTAGGTTTTGAACCCATTTTCCATACAGATCACAAAAATGAACCTGTTTCTCCACACTTTCTAAGCATCTAATTGAGGTGATACTGGATGACAAAAGATACTGAAGCAGAAGAAAGCCCTGGAGAATGTTTCGTTGGTCCTTAGTCTGCCTGCACAATTTTATTATATTTTCAAAATTTAGTACCTATGTCCAGTGAGTACTGAACAACAACTTTAAAACAAACAGTTTCTTAATTAATTATATTTTTTGATAGACATCCATTCTGCTTTGCTACAGCTGGCAGCAGTACTCAGCAGGGTGGCAGGATAGATCAAGAAGTAGATTCCCAAGGGCTGTCAGTCCTAATCAAGGATCATCTTCAAGAGAAGGTCACCAAGGTAAGGTACTAAATCCTGGGTAAATATATATATACTACACCTCAATACTGCAGACACTTTAACTGGATACCCTTGCCAAACTCATCTATTCTGTGAGGCACCATACAGATATACAAAGGGTATCTCCTTCCTTCAGAAGTTTGCAGTCTAACAAGGGTAGTGTGGACCTACACATAGACACGTGAAGTGATTTACCAAGGTTACAGAAGAGGTCAGTGGCAGGGGTAGACATCAAACACCAGCCTCTGCAGTCCCTATGTAATCTGTCTATCCACTGAACTTTGCTGGCTGTTAAGCACAAAGATACATGACAGAGCAAAGGCCCTTAGTGAACTCACATCAAACCAGTCAAGACTGTAACAAAAAAGTGTTTGGTACCGGAGACAAGACAGCCACAGAAGCAGAAACGAGATCTATATCCCAGCAGCAAAACACATGGCCAAAGGTTTATTATCTTGCAAAAATAATAAAGAAATACATTTCTTCAGGCTTTTTCCTCACACACAAAATTAAAGTGCACATCACCATGAACTGTAATTAACATATTGCTTGTTTGAACAGTTTTAATCAAATGAAAGAAATAATACAAGGCACTACCAACTTACAGAAAGCCTGGCTTTTCATACATTTCCGTTATTTCAGTCCACCTCTCTGGTAACACTGTCAGTAGAGACACAGGAAGTCATCACCAAATACAGTGAAAGAAATGGCAAGAAAGATTGTCTAATCTTTCTGACAGAGTGCTTAAATGACCACAATACAGTCAAAGAGACACAGATTCTTACTGCAATAAAATAAAACCACTTCCATATGAACACTGAACAAAATAAAGCAAGCAATATCTATATGAGTTTCATCTAAGCAGATTGTCAACTTTTCTAAGGAAATGATCTCAAGGTAAACTTAGGAGAATAGCTATTTGCTGACCAGGAAGGTGATAATAACATTCAGGATATTGAAAAAAAAGTACGTGCAGATGCACCCACAGAGTATTTCCTAGACTTCCATAGACCAGGTAAATAAGGTGCATTTGACATGTGAACAGGCTAAGGATCAGAAGCACAGATATGGTGATTATTCTCCACACATGCTGCCCAGGCTTTATAAATTCACATTTTTCCTAAATTAGGAAGACATTTTAGCAAAGCTAAGCACATTATAATACCTAATGGGGAGCATCTTTCTTTACAAAAGGGAGCCTTTTCTTATATACAACCCAGAAAGGTGCCCTTTCAGTAGAAGCTCAAATTGCTTCAGCAAATATTGCCAGAAAATCTATTAATCTGGTAATTAATACAAGAAAATCTATTAATTAAAGTGAACAAGTCTTGTCCTAGAGTAGCACCAAACGTGAAAGAAAATCTCCACCAACTCTCATCTCAGCCTCCCAAGCCCTACCAGGCTTCCTTAGTCTCTGGCCACCAACAGACTTGTTCTCTTAAAACCAAGCAGGAAGGAGAAAGGCATCACATTTCAAGGACACCTGGTCAGTTTTCCCACCCACCAAGTGAATGATCTCTCTGTTGTCAAAAACATCCCTGTTATTCCATATTTACACTCCGGACTCTACTTACCTTTTTCATGAAAATATTCTTTACTTTCCAAAATGTGCTTTCACCATTTATTTTCTTTTTTGCTCATGTCTTCCACCTGGAGCATCAGTAATATGTGCAGCAAATCAGGGGTAAACTTGGTTCTTGTTTGTAGGTAAGTTCATCAGGCCCAGTCCATAAGGAAACTTAGATCATCTACACTACAATCCTTCCCTTGCCACATATACTTAGAAACTAGAGTGCCTTAACATGCACAGGAAACCCAAAAATATGCAGCAGTCGCACCTCTTTATTTTCACAAAAATGATTAGAAAAGAAATTGGAAAAGTTGGTCTAAACATAATGCTTATACGTACACACTTAAATTTGTTAGAATAACCTTAGTAGCATAGACAAGCTATATATTAGATGCTTGTGATATCTTTGCCCGAATGCATGTGTCACTTGTCAAATACACAGTTTTATTTCCAATCCATTCAAATCCATAACCAAGGTGTTTTTATATACTAGACAGCACTAGGGTTCTATTTCCTTTCACCAGAGTGCTTAAATTTGACTAGACAGTAGCAATTGCTTTTTAATCTAAGCAAACCGATATGTCAAAGGCAATCAGTCTGGTGAAGCTATCCCATGAGAATCCTAATAATCCCGATGAATCACTTTGCTCTGTTTGAAACTCAGTAGTTGAACTCTTGGCATAAAATGTCACAAGCACTTAATGCTGTAAGTATATAGAGCTGCAAACAATACCCTCAGTTATGCATACCTTAACAGTGTTTGCACTTCTGCTGAAATTATGCACCTTTTCTTTCCCATTAGTCAGTCTCTAACTATACTGGCCCAAGATTTTGTTAAAAATTTCCCAGGAAGATATTTAGGCATACAGACCATCTCTAGAATGCAAGGATATTATGCTACTTGACGTATTCCTATCAACTTTCAGATGGTACATGCAAAGAAAATGGTCCAGGAAAAAAAAAAGTGTAAGAAATAGGAATGATTCTGTTATGAGAGAAAATGTAGTAATATATACCAGTTGATCAAATGAGGAAATCTATATGGATGCTAGAAACTGGCTTCATAGGAAGTGTTTTCTGATGGATCACTGCAGCCCACAAGGCTTGGCTGTCTGCCGCACTCCAAACTCCTGAGCTGCCCATCATTTCAACAGCCTATTTGAAAACCTCTCCACTATTTTAAAATAAACACAAGGCAAACACAAAAAATGCAAAAACCTCCAACCCCAGGCCTCAAGTTGAAAGCCTCCTTTATTTAAATTATGCAAAAATAGCCAAGATAACAGCAGATTCTCTATAACCTAAAAACTATGGTATATATTATTTTACTAGAGCAGTACAATAATATAAATATTTTTATTTTAATAAGGTTTGTAAAATTGAATTCATACTTACCAGAGAAGCTATAGAGAAGCAGAAACTAGCCTTTCAAAAATTAAAGGCTAGCCTTACAAAAATTAAAATGTTTTCTGCCTTGGGAAGCTTTCGTTTTCTCTGCTCTTCAAACTCCACATCATATTCCCAAAACTTGGGGTGGATATAAAGGGGTGCCCAACCAAAAATCATGGTGCTACCTGCCAAGCAGTAAGACAAGGTCATTTATTTCTTCTCACCATGCTTCAGTTTTATCAGTCACTTTTCTTCAAGCGCCTTTTTTAATGTACAAGGAAAACTAACTGTAGAAGTAAGTACAACCTTTGCAGGAATCAGAAAAGTAAAACAAAGGCAACTGATTACTTACTACCACAGAACGGAAGACACCAAGAGTTGTCGTCAATAAACAAATTGTGCAATTTAATTCCGCAGTTACTTGGCTTTTTAAAGTACCCATGCCAGAAAGTTTTGGTAGAGAAAAAGCACCTATTAAGAAAATAACTTTGCATTGTAAGAATTTACAAGAAGCTTCTCCCCACATGATGTGTCAACCACCACCTCAGATTTCTTCTGGCAGCTGTAGGGTCTCCTTTTCCTCCTCACCTCACTGCTGATTAACCAAGAGACTTGAGGTTGGTATCAACCATGAATCAACTTCAATTTAATAAGGGGGTATTTCCGTTAGTAAAAGAGGGTATGTAACTTGGGGGAAAGAAGAGAGAAACCAAACACTGCAAACATCCAGCTTTCTACTCTTACTTGTCAGAAGCAGGCAGGCACCTGCCATGCCTTAGGCAAGACACTTTCTTAAGCTTTCACTCTGCTTGAACTCAACTTCTTTTCTCACCTACCTCCCCCTTGCCTAGGCCAGGGGGGCCTAGGCTTTCTCTTTCTCCCTTCCCTCAGAAGGGAACCACTCCTCCAAACCCTACCTATAGAAGCAAAAGGATAGCTTGAGGAGAAGGGAAAAAAACACCACCAGGAAACTCCTAACTGCAAAACCTAAGCTCTTTAGGGTAAAAATGGTCTCTTTGTGTCTCTCTAGGTGGCTGAGAAATGTAGTGGTGGCACAATGGGAGTAAGTTGCTAATTTAACTAATTCATTAACCATTTTCTTTCTTTATAGAAGTTCTATTTTTTTTTCTTTTTGAATCCACTGGACTTTTTGAAAATAATAATACACAAAAGTTGTAATAGAAAGGGGGATATGTGGCTCAGCTCAGCACACATTAGGATTTAAATATTTGCTTGAAACATGCAATTAACAGAATATTTTATAAAATGCAATTATTTAAAAAACCTTTAAGAGTGTAATGGGGATACTTTTGATTAGTTAGACTTTTGATTATGGTGAGCTTTTTTTTTTTTTAATTCTGTTTTTCAGAACTATCCCAAAGAAACTAGATTTGGGTTTAAGTTATAAAGAAGAAAATGTGAAATTTGTCAGTGACGCATCCTGATGCATGATCAGCAGCAGCTGCATTCCAGTGAATTCAATATTGTTGTAGATAAAACCCCAGGAGTCTTTATTGAACAAAGAAGTAAGTACTCAGCTACCACATATAAATAATAGCAATAATATTTAATACAAAAAAATAAAACTATTAAAAATAGTTAAATGTGTTGGGAGCTTATTCATTAAATAGGGAGTATACATTAAATTCACCCAATCTGAAAAAAAAAATGTCTTGACTATTGAGGGAATTCCTGAATTTGCTTGCCAAGCCACAGACCCGTGTAGGGGCCAGGGCCCTGGGAGGAAAGGAAGCAGGACACTCCAGCACCAGATTTGAACTACCTGAGCAGCAAAGGACATCCTTGTGTTCAGGCAGCAGAACTGCGAAGATTACTTCTGCTCAGAGTGAAAAACAACGCGCTACATGTGCAAGAACAACAACAAACGCTTGAATCTACCACTGATCCTGGGTACTGCTATGGAAGTAGAACTGGAAAATTCGCTACACGTTAACACTCAGAGGAATATCTATAGAACAGTACTCGTTTGTATATTGTTCAGACCTAAAGTGTTTTTTTTTCTTTAATAATATTTAAATGGTTCAGGAATGCAATCTCAGTAATCCTCTCCCGCTTCTTTGCTCTATACCAAGTACATCCAAGCTGGATGCCATCGAAGGGAGCTCCCATTCAGGGGTCCATAAATGGAACAGCAGGGGTTTTATGAGGCATTAGTGAGCTGTACTTGTAGAGCCAAGTCAGCCAGTTAGACTTCAAGAACAGATTAACTAAACTAAAAAAAAATACAATTTTTTTTTTCTTTCAATAGAGAGTTTCTCCCATGATAGGTAGAGCAAATCCTAGTATTTTTTCACTGTAGACGTAGATGTCTCCAAGGTTAGACTCCAGAAGATTTGGGGCAACTGCCTTATTTCTCCTCTTCCATTTTCAATCTTACCACCCCTAGCCATTCATATGGAATATACAGTAGTTGTTACTAGGTTACATTTCACAGTTGATGGTTTTAACGGTTTTGCAACCATTAGACACACATTTTCAAGCACCAAAAACTAGACTTTGCTATCTAACATTTTACAAAGATAATAAAAGTTAATGAGTGCTCATGATCTGACAAGACATCTGCTCTTTTCTTTGAGATAAAACACTCACCCTGCCTTGTTCTGGCACAGTGGGAGGGAGCAAACACAAACCAATTCATCATTCCAAACTATAAGCTGTATTAAGTTATGGTTTCTCAACAGGCTTGCACATCCTGTTGTTAACAGGGCGCAGGTGTCCTGAAAACAGTCTTTTCAGCATAGTAATTAAAACCTGCCAACATCACGTGGTCTGCTGCAGGAGGCAGCACTGTTCGGCTGTTTTAAGATAATAATAATAATAAAAAGTTAAAAACTAGCAAAAACAAGGATACTGGACTCCTGGTCACACAGCAACAAAAGTCCAATATCCATTTTCTAGATTTTTTTCCCTTGTGATTATTCATTACACAAGTATTTTAAAAGAATTTCATTCTGAGCTATCAAGGAAGTATTTTGTAAACTCAGGTTTACAAGATGTAGGACTAACATCAAGATGGGGGAGGAGGAGGCAAGCCCTTTAAATACTGTTTTTGAGGTTAAAACAGGGAGATCTGTGATAGAAAACTGTATAGAACCTTAAAATCCATTGCAATCAGTGACATGTCAAAAAGAGTTGCCAAACATGTTAGGAATATTCTCTGAGACCACATTCTGCTTGCTGATTGATATTTATGCCACCTGCAGTATAATACATTGATCCTGCCAATATAAATACCAGTAGTTTTTCACAGTTCAGGGCTGCCACCTTTTTCATACAAAAATCTAACCCTACTGTTACTAAATCACTGAAGAGGGATGGTATCTCAGTGTGGAAGAAATACACTAAAAAAAAAATGCATTTCTCATCCTTCTGTAGGTATATTTTAGCTTAGAGTCTGGACGTCTAGAGCCACATGATGATACTGAGGGATTTTCCATACCACACTCTCTTCTGCATGCCAGAGTACTTTATCTTTCTTCAGGATGATCTTTTCTAAGCTTTGGAATTAACCTCTGTGGACATTATCCCATGCCTTTGACCTGCTACAACACTGTTAATATGTAGACATTTAAAATATTTAACTCAGATTTGTCATCACTCAACTGTCATTCTTTTGAAAGGAAAAACACCCACCCACACACATCTAAGTCAGCTAAATGGTCTCCCTCCCTCAGCTTCCTAGAGGAGGCCTCAGAGCAACAGGGCTCTCTGGGATGACCTGCTGGAAGAGCCTGTGCTCTCCTTATGTTGTGGTCCTTAAGGTGCCACACAGCAGTCTGCAAACACTCCCTGAGAATTAAACCCAACATTTATGCACATCAATGGAACTGGAGGAAAATTAAGCTATTAAGTTCTATGTTCAAAGTTCAGCCTAGCAGAAAACCACTGTGGCAACACTGAATCAGATGCTCCAAAGATTTCTCTCTCCCATCCCCAGAGAATTTATGCGAGCTTAAGATTAAAAATAAATGAACTTGAGACTACAGCACAACCAAGCAGCTTAGACAGACCAGATGGCTAACTTGAGCTACACCTGCATTAGCAGCTAGCATAGAAAGACTTAAGGGTTCAGTAGAGAGTAAAATACTTAAAATCTTAAGTGAGGGTTTGCTTAAGCCTAGACTAACTGGTCCAAATACCACTTCAGTTGTGTCCTATAGATATTATTAGATGTTCATACATCAGTGGTCAGCACATTTTTGGAGCATATTTTTTCTGTTTAGCTTCACCTGGAAAGAATCCAGCTTGTATTCTCAGATGCAAAGCACAACAATCACAGATGAGCAGAGTCAAAAAAAAAAAAAAAAAAAAGCCTGAACAAAAATACTAACACAGGCTCACCATAGCTCCATAAATTAATAGTTCTGTAATTTATCTGAACACATGCAGCTAATTATCACTTATGGAATCAAAATGTACGCAGGTGAGTTACTACTGCGTAGTTTTTACATACTACATTAGTAATATATTTTAACTCTGTATGAATTTTGACATGAGACTTTGAAAATTACAGTCCTGTTAGTTAACCTCTCAATATAACCAAGTTCTTTTCCTGTGCATTTCCTTATGCCTCATTTATTTAACTTTTCCAACACCCATTCAGTTGCTGCTTGTACACAAATTTAAGTAAGACAACTAAGGTCCACTACTCACAAACTTGTCACATCCGTATTCTGGTAAAAGTATTAAAATTTAATTATACCTTTTAAACATACAACTATGTTAAAGAAAGAGCATTCAAGGCATTCAAGTAGCAAACAAACAGATATAGATCTTAATATTTACAATTTTTAAACTGCAAACTGACTATAAAGACACAAATACTTTAAATATTTAATAGAATATAGGATAAATTCTGATATAAATTAGATGCTTTATCTGTTTTTTCCAACAATAGTCTAATCTTTACATATTATATACATAAAAAATACCAAAATGTTTAAAAAATTTATTTCTGTTACCATGTAAAGAAATGGAAAATACATCAGATTTGTCTTACTGTACAATACCCAAATTGAAGTTTTTATAGTGTTCTCTGCAAAAATAAACAGCACTTTCACATGCAACAAGGCATAACGTACAAGTCCGTCCATTAGTAGTATACCATTGGAATGCAAAATAAAACACAAATGTCATTCAACCACATAGTTGAAATCGAAAATAAGACTTTGGAAAGATTTTGACAAACCTTCTGATGAAGTAATATGAAAAGGAATGTAAACTGATTTCCATGTAGATCATTAAAAAAGGAAGAAAATACAGCATATTCAGAAATTTAAGTCATGTGACAGTATCAAAGATGCTTGGCCAACACATAGCAGAGAGGAAGAGCTGATGATTCTTTATGAATTTTAAAAGCCAACCCTGCCAAAGGGCTGCAGCATCTAAGATACTTTTCTACTGACAGTTTCTGCATTTCCTTCTGTCACTTCTGAACTGCACATCAGTAGCCAGATGCATTTTCCTAGAGCTCCTCATGCCATTGTGTAACCATAGCTTCCACAGTGCAATGCTACAAGAAGCCTGTCCTTAAGGATTTCTTTGCTTGGGTATTCAGGTAACTTGAGCATGTTGATACTGAAAAGGAAAGAAAGGAAAAAAAATCAGCAAGAAATCTAACAAAATTTTCTGATTGTATGAGGTAATTAACATGAAACTGTTCAGATTTGCATGCAGAACAGCAAATCCTGAAGACATCAAATTCATGGAAAAAAGCAAACAAAACAGTCCTGCAACACAGTACGATTTTGTATTCAAATACACTGCAGGAAAATTAGTTTATTTCACTTTAATAAAATGCGATACATTCATTAAGCTTGAGGATTCCCTTAATGATCACACTGCCCTTATTTAAACAAAATGAAGTAGAAAAGAAATGAGTGAGCATAATGTAACTATTTCCAAGTTAAAACTACTGATTTTATGGCAACTAGCAAATATTCACCGAACTGACCACACTGATATTTTTGGGCCTTTTAATAAAAGCATACAAAAGAACTACATTTTTTACTATTAAATTAAAAAAATATATATATTTATTTTTAATGTATTTAAATTAGACTAATGATCATACCATGTACTTGATGTTGGTAAAAGATTTGGAGTATACGGCACAGCTGCAATTGTAAAATTTTGCAATCCACTGCCACCCATTATATGGGCAAAGCCACCATGAGGTACCCTGGAACTAAGAATATTTCCATAAATTAGACCATTAAAAAAACAGCTATAAACTATATAGCTTTTACACTGTACACATCTCTTACCACTGCATGTAATCAATTACTAGTACTTTTTATGAAGTCATCAGTCATCAGTAGGGTCATTTGTCATCAGTATCAAAAATCTCTTTCTCAAATGCTTTCAATTATCTTACTGAACAATGCATTGGTCTATCTAGATTAGACAGCAAATCACTTGAACACCACTTAAGAGAATTATATTTGTGAAAACTGCTCATTTCTACCAGTTTTTATAAGAGAAGATCTTCTGTTTAGGCAAACACATATGACTATTTACAGCTTAAGAAATCATGCATCGTAACAAGTTATTTTTCCCATTACTATTTGTGGGACATCTGATTGAAGTGGTTTAGACATCCCTTTTCACTATTTAAGATCAAGTGTTCCACATTTTTAACAGTAACATCATTATATCAATCACATCATCACAGAGTGATGACCTATGGCAAAGCTGAAATGCCCTAAAGAAGGGCTAGCACTTTCAGGAGTGCATTCTCACAATAATCTACAAATGGTAAAATATACCATAAACCAGAATACATTCATTAAAAGAATGTGAACAATCATCATCAGTATGTTATTCAAGGATGACCAGAAGGTTAAGTGGACAAAGAACCCAGAGTTTTCACAAACCCTCCCTATAATTTTATATAACAAAACGGATATAATAAAAAATCAGAAATATTTTTATAACATCGATTTATATTTCTACGTGTTGTGAAGCAAAACACATTATTAGTCCAGCCTTCACAAAAAACACCAAGATATAATGAAAGGAAAAGGCCCAAGTAAGCTGAACTTGTGTCACCCACAGGCTCCAACACAAAGGCGGCCTTAGGGAGATGGCCGCCAGCAGGGCAAGGGAGGTGATCCCTGCCCCCTCCCTCAGCCTTCCTGAGGTGAAAGAGCTGCTGGAATTCTGGATTACAGGTACCTTCATTAAAACCAATGCTCCCACAGTAAGAAAAACAAGGTGACTCTAAAAAGCAGAAGCAAGAAGAGGAGAAAGAACTAGAAAAGAAGAATAAAGCAACACTTCTGTTCGCAGTAAAGCTAGTTGATAAAAAAGCAAAATTTAAGAGGGCTGCTACTGCACCTGCTCCTCACTCTTCCTCACCTTAAGGGCTGGAGCAGAGCTCCCAACATGACTTTCCAAAAGCACCTTTAATCGATAGCTGCAGCACCCAACAACTGTCCCCTACGTAACGCCCACAAGATCCACCACAGAGCCCTAGCGCGGGCACGTGAGGCCCCGCGGATCCAAGTATTGATTATCTGCAGCACACAGCTCCTGCAGGACAAAACGGACCTGTGCTCACAGCCACAGTACAGCATGTTGTAAAGATTTTACAGTGGTACTCCTATTTTATATCATGTTTTTAGCTAGGATTTCTAATGCAGTGCTGCTTCCACGCCATGGATCTTTTGTTCTATGAACCAAGAGAATTTCACATTGAAATTAGCAATGAAACAAGGCCCTAATTCATTTTAAAATTTCTCATTCATCTAACTACGTGCTAGCATTTTTTGCATTCTAACTTAGAAAAATACTTTTCATACAGTAGATCAAAACCCTACATGATCAGGGCTTCGAATATTCTAATGAAATAGATGGCTGCAGACTTATGCCTCCAAGTAGGAGTCTTCACTCCAAGCAAAACACTGCCAGCATAATAAATACAGCCTTCCACAGAAGCACAAGTAAAATCACAACATCTTTCTTCTACTTCATGTACAAATAGCCTTCAGTAATAACAACAATAGAGTTTCATAAGCCTGGGCATTTTAACACTATTAGAATGGTTAAGTTAACATCCAAATCCTAACATTCCCATCTAACGCTTCAGATTTTGCATAAATTTACATAAAATGGGAAAGCAGTCTAAGAGATATTTAAAGCCATCTCCCTTTTATATTTTTTAAATAGAAATAGTCATATACCAATACATTTTCTGAAGATACAGTATTTCTCTAAAACAGCATGAGTTTGCTTATCGCTTAACAGAAACTGCAGACACCTAAAGCTAAACAGTTTAAACCAGACAGGACAAGGTAACACAACTGAAAACTTCTGTAATCAGCAGAATACAAATAAAATTTATCAGGATAACTTGATGGTTAACTCAAATCTCATAGTGAACACACACGCCACATGTCCAGCAAGTCTAGAATATATACAGGGACGAGATGCTGAGTAAATTTCCAATTTGCACCACTCACCCCCCAAACCAAGCAGACAGCTACAGCACAGACTTTAGGCAAAAGACTGTCACAAGAAACACCCAACACCCCAAGCCTTCCTCCTGCAACCACCTTCCTCCTGGAACATGCTAGGCCTCCCAGGCTGCTATCCAAACATTACACCCGACCTGAGAAGCACACTAAAAAGAAAAGGTCTCAAAATCAACACTAATGATGAGTACAACAGTACCTGTACTGAACTACCAAAGTAAGACTTAATTGCATCAAAGAGACAAAACAGTAAGAAAGGGGAAAGGAGAAAGGCTGCATTTAAGAAATAAATGTGTCAAAGAAACAGCAAAGACACCATCATAAATATAATTGTTTTATTCAATTCAATTAATTTCTTTGATTGAAAAGAACTTCACACGCACGCAAAAAAAAGCATATTCAGACTAGACTGAACGAAAATATAATACAGATTTTGAATGCAGTCTTCCAGCCAGCATAGGCAGAATCTTGAAACAAATTCTTCCCTAAGGAAAATGAAGCATTCAGCTTTAAAAATGGTAGTACAATGACAACTGAGAAATTCCTTGCTATGAAAGACAAAGTTTGATGATCTAAATCTTAACCACAAAAACCTATGTTCAAAAGAAAGGTCAAACACTCTCCTAATCCTAAAGCACCAAGGCAACACCTAGTTAAGATGGTGTGATCTCTACCCACCATGAAAATCAACAGAATTACACAACTGAGATAGTAAACATATGTCTACTAATCCACTCTGGAACATGTAGGTGCACACAGACTTGGCAACTCGTTCCTTCACCCAACTCATAGTGGCATTTATTGCTCAGGAAGCATAGCAACACATACAGAAAATGCAAGTGGCTGTCCATGAAGAGAATCTGGAATTTAGGACAGAAATTTTATACAGAACAAACACAACAGAGCTATATCTTCAGTTATCTTGATACGCTGCGCTAATGTTAAATTCTCAAATGAGCTTTAGGGAGAAGGATGTTCTGTTTACACTAAGGCAGTATCTAGTTATCTCATATATTAAAGCCTGCACTGATTACTGGAGAAGCCAAGAGGCACATGAATATGCAACAGGAAGAATATTAGAGTGCAGTTAAGTTCACTAGTAATAAAAATTGTCTGAAAAAACAGCTTACCTACACAAATGGCTCTTGCAAAGTAGTCAACTATAATAACTGTGTGAACAGTCATTTTGCTGGAAATACTGGCACCACAAGTATTAATACACAGTTTGTCCATTTGCACAAAATGCAAAACACCAAAGTACATAAAACACTTTCTAGGTAGGTTATCTTGTATAGTAATATGCAGTCTGTCAATTTAGAGTAGCTACATCATATATTTGTTGCTACAGAGGAGTTTCTCACCTGCCAGTAACGAACTGTAATAGCAATACTCTTTCTTCCTGAGTTAGTTCTTCCACAACATCCCAGAACCACTAAATGAAAAATAAGTTAATTTGCATTTTCCATTAAACACTCACAGTACTTGAAAATATAATGATGAAACAACAAATGGGATATTTGTGTTTGTTATTTAAATTATAAACACTTTCACATCCAACTCATATATCACTAAGTCAGTTAATATAGAAATGGGGCACAAAAAAGGTCCACAGACTTCAACTGACATAAGCTTTCACAAAAACAAACAAATAACATAACCCTCACAACTTCTCATGGTTTAACATGCAATAATCTCCTTTAACTGAAAAAATAACTTTACCTGAATAACCTGATCTCCTCTCTCATAGCCACTGGTGTATTCTGTATTTTTTAACCAATCATTCACATCAATTTCTGGCATTCCAGACAATAAAAGCTCCTTCAGAAGGGGGAAGAAAAAAAAAATCTTGATTAGTCTCCATGGGCAACTTCTAATTTCAAGTGCTTGCTTATACTAATTAAAAAGTAATGTGTATAGAGACTAAAATGCTTTTTTCAGCCATACAGAACCACTTGTTAAAAAACCTACGACTAAATTTTAAATATAAAAGCATTATGGAATTCAGATCATTTTACATGAATTGTCCAGTCTAAATACACACACACAATCAGTAGGTAGATACAAATACACACAAGCACATCAATAGATAGAAATTATGATCAAAAAAGTTGAAAAGTTGAAATAGTTCTGAATGTTAGCATGACTTGATACAAAGTTTCAGTTATTTACAAAATATCCAACTATTGCAAAAAATTATTTGGAATTTATCCTGAGACTCAGAAGCATCTCTTGACTTTTGAGTAGCTTCTGTCTTCCTGAAAGAAAATATGAAAAGGTTTGAAGGCCACAACATTCACTTCCAGGAAGATGGCCATACTAAGTGGCTGGAATAAGCAGCAGTACTTGCTTTGATAACCTCACTGATCAGAGGCAAAACCAAAATGAAGGATATAATGTGTTTCCTTTCAGTGTAGCGAGCCTTACTTCTACATCATTACATTACTGATAAAGTGTGCTGAACAACATCTTTTATAAGCAGCATAGGCATCTTGCTTACCAGCTCATATTCATCAAAAAGCTGTATCAAAGAAGGCGGAATGAACATATGGAAGCCTTGTAAGAAGGCATTTATCTGAGGTTGAATGGCTCTTGTCATTCTAAGTTCAGTGACGAGCTGCACATACTCAGCCTGCAGTGAAGGAAACGAGATTGAGACATGCAGAGGACTCTACACGTGTGCACTCACACACCCAAACACAGACACATAAATGCAGCTCTCAACAGAATACATATGCTTGTCTCCCCCATCTTGGAGAACCCTAACAGATTATATTATTTATTCCTATAAACTTTGATATCTTAATAGCAATAATTTCAATTTTTTTGAAGAAAGTCTTGAAAACAATCAGTTTTTAAGTAGGAGGGAAAAGACAGAGAGAAAGAAAAGCATTTATACCATAAACATGTGAATAGCCACAATATAGCCAGTTTAGAAGCTCTGTCCCCTTTAGAAAGGGTTAGATCAGCAAGCAAGAAGGGGGGGTCTACCAGAACTTTGCTTTTGTTGAAAACCAAAAGGCCTAGAAGGTAGTTAAAAGGAGATTTTTTTTAAGACCAACTTAAAAGTGCCTGCACTAAATCAGCAGGGTTTTGTGTTAAGCTGTAAAAATAAATCTTAGTTACCCTGACAAAAATACATTAGTCTAACACAGGTTCTTTATTCAAAAAAGAGACTTCTACTGGATTTCTATTCTAGAACTATTTAAGATACTCATTTTCAAAGTAGTCCTTTTTCTTCCTAACCATGATTTCTAATAATGAAATAATAAAAGACAATTCCCAATAAAATTATCTAGAAAAATAAGTTGCTTCAAGACAGCAGTTTTACAATGCCTGCTGTTAAAATTAGCAGTAAACATGAGACAGTGCCATCTTCTGTACATTTTGACTATAAATTTACAGCCTTAACATTCAAAATACCAACCAGGGTTAATAGCTTAGAAGCTACTGTAAGTTAGCTGTTTTTAGCACCCTTAAAAAAAAACTAAACTAAAAACTAAACTTTAGTCCTACATAAACTCTATAAACTCTACAGCATCTCTAGCATTGATTCACCCATCACAGATATGTTCAGCTATCTTTTTTTATCCGTCTCTCAAGCTAGCTTATGTAGTTCTGTTAATTTCTATTAATGATTATCTTCAATGTGAAGAAACTTTTAATTTTGTGCAAACTGACAAACTACCAAGCATTTTTAAAATGTTAATTATGAAAACATAGTTTATTTCAAGTATTTCTATTTTAAATACTGAGAAGTTAACAAGAAATTCCTCAGGAATTTTTAGCTAGAAACAAGAATCTGTCTTTGCCCTCTCCGATAGGTAATAAATTATCTGCTGCCTTGCCAGTTGGATGTTTTACCATCTGTATCCTTTCATCAATAACTCTGTAGGAGAGGATACTGAAGAATGAGGCTAATAGATGCTCCAGTTATTGGAAGGACACTGCAGCTTAATGGAAATGAGGATTTAGCATACAAGAATTCAGTGCCTTCTGCTCTGACAAGCTAAAATTTTGGTAGAACAAGTGCTGACGCCAAGTGGTCATTTACCAATACAGCAGCCAAGTTACTAGCAAAGTAGAATAAATACTGCATATACTCTAAGCAAAACTAAAGAAAATTAAGATAAGGATCTAGACATAAAGATGAAAATGGTCAGCCATAAAAAAAAAAAAAAGCAGGTCTACCTATGGCACCCCTGCAGCTACTCAAACGTATCTGGCTAGAAGCTGGAGATTCAATTAAAGGATGCCCATCTGAGATTTCTGGATGATCTTCAAAATTCAATTGCACTATTTATTTCTACTTCGTTTTTAAATTAATAGTGCAGACAATTCAAGGACTTTTTTTTTTTAAATGCTGGAATACGGAACTGTTACCATTCAATTAAACTGAAAACAAAAGTTATTTCCAAACACACTGCATAAAACTTGTACAGGGTTCAGAAAGCTTCCTCCAGGACTTTCAAAGCATTCCATTCACCAATAGCAAAACCATCTTAATTTCATTCTACTCATATATCATCTGCTCACTGACACCAGCTAAACAGACCACCAGGGAGCTATTTTTTACTTATTTCTATGTACATACACAGAAACATATGCACAGCCCATCTATATGTACGTATATGAATAGTAGAAAAAAAATAAGTAATTTCAAAAGTAACAATAATCCACAAACATTACTAAATGTATAATTCAATAAAGACTACTTGAGCAATCTGAATTTCAGCTTTACTAAAACTTTTCGAACAACAGATTAAGTTATATTACTTGAATTAGAACTGCATATTTTAAGTAGAATCTGGATAGAAAAAATTTACAGTCCTTATTGTTACATACTAAAAACTAATCAGTCTTTCAGTTGTGGGTATATAGCACATCAAGCATGAAACAGAGCACCAAATCTTAGAAATCTCTACCCAATTAGGAGCTCTTCACATTTTTTCTTCCTGGACCCAGGCACTACAGGGTGAACACGATATATATAGTTAATAATGACGTTTAGACTTCGATTTAGTTTTTCTGTAGCAAGCGGCAGTAACATGTTTACCATATGTTTAATATACAGAAGCAGCATACTTTAGATTTGCTTTGGTAATACACTGAAATAGCAGATCCCTGAGCACAAGATGTCTATTTCCCTAGGAAAGCAGGTGGAAGAGAGGGAGGAGAAGGAGGGAGAAGGGCTATTCTGTTACAATCATCTGTTTAAGTGCAATTCAACTGTTACGCTGTTAAATCATAGCGCTGTCTCTCCACTGCCTCTCCACTCTTTTCAAATGAATGTGTTTTATTTACTAAAAAGAAAATAATATGCACTGTTAAACTACATGAATCTGATTTTCAGACTGTAACTACATGAAAACATGCAGTTGCATGAAAAGTGAGAACGTGTACCCATTTATTCAGTCACTGGTTCCATGTGTTACTGCAGAGCAATCCAGTAGTGTCCCAGATTGCCTTAGGGGGTAACACACTTTGCAGAGTTACCCGCAACTCTATTTTTGACAATTTTGACAAGCTACAGCTATACCTTCCCCAATATTTGCAACTTCCAAAATTAACTCTTTTTTAAAATTTGATCTTATTTTCCTTCCAATTATTCTGACAGAAAAGAGACCTCAAACTTGGAAACTTTATTTATAGAGATTTTTAATAACAATACCACTTTTATAACATGTTATCCTAAACAAAGAATTAACAGTGTTGAGAACTTTTTGTTTTCTTTTGTATGTTTCCTTTAAAATGGCCTATAGTTTATGCTATCAGTTATTCAGAAAGGCATCCAATTGCTTTTCTTATACTACCAACTTCGGAATAAACCTGTATACTCACTTTGTTATCCTGTGTAACAAGTATACTTGCACCCCCTGGCTTCAGTGGCACCTCTTCCATTGCTCCAAACACATCAGTTTCAACAGAGAAAGTCAGTTCTAAGCCCAAATCACTGATATCATTATCTAAAATCCACTGCAAGTTCTTTGCATATTCTGGATCAATAGATGCTACATCCTGATAATTTACTGGTATACCTGAGGAAAAAAAATAGAACAAATTGGATAAAGCTAAAAAGGGTTCCAACTTAATACGTGGTAGAAGATTGCCCTCTAGAGATGAACGTGAATAATGCAGCAATAGAAAAGGGAAAAGATTCATTCACCATTCATTAAAGCAGAATTCTACTACTTACTCTATTTTAGAAATATCAAAGAACAAAGTATACTTTGTGTATGTGCCCCCAACACACTAAAACAACGTTAACCAACAAGTTAACCATTACACCACAACAGGTTGCAGATTTTTATGACAATAATAGATTTCAGTGAAAGAACGTATCTGTATACTCAATGTTAAACAAATCTCAAAAAAATCTGTTTTCTATATAGCTTTTAGAAACAGAAATATCTTATTTTGCTATTCAACATCTCTTCCCTCTAAAGAGGCTTTATAATATATGCAAACACAAGAATTTTTTTTTTTACTTATATTTCTTCTACTCTCCAGTCATTATCTTTTAATTCATATTTGCTCTCATTGGGAAAGAGAGATGTACATAAATTGTGTTTTACCAAAATGAACTTGAAAATCATTTAAAGAGATTGAAGGATATGCAGTTGCTAGATTCATCTCCTCTGGCCAAGTGCAGAAACCACCTATTTGCATTCCCTTCCCAGGCAATGGCTCCTCAGGACAACTACAGAGTAAGTGGATAAGAGCACCAAATGTTCTTCCTCTGCTTAAACAGAAGACAGACAAACAGGCAGTTTGAGAAAAATAAAATAAGAAGCCTTGCTTTGATTATATTTCTGTATTCATAATAAGAGTGCAGATCTAACAAGCAAAAGGAACTCTGGAATGTTTGATTTAATAGGACAAAAATAAATCATGGTAACTATATACCTAATGTGTTTTAAGGTATACTAGGTGCTAGTTGGATTATTACTTAAAAAAAAAAAGTTAGTGATCTTCTCTACCTAATTTTGTTACAGAAATAATCTCAGTTCATCACAGCAGATAAAGGTGATGTACCCACCAAGTTTCAAAAAAGTGGCCAAAGCTGTTCATTAGGGTTTCCAGCTTCTAATTACGGCACTTCAGGTATGTTGACCAAAGAGAAGAGTTCCTTTGAAAGAGGTTCACTATTTGACAGATACAGGAAATTTTAGCACAATTGGTAGATTCAGTGCCAACATTAACAGGAAAGTCTAGGAAAAAACAAGGAACGTGAAAAAGCAAAGGAAGGGAACAGCCTCAGGATCCAAATGGAGTTTTTATACTCTATCACATAAGGCCTCTTGAGTAGCTGAAGGGAATCTCTATTTTGTCTGTAACGTGCTAATCTGTATTTGGAATGAAAAACAATTAGCATAATCCCTGGCTCAAACTGAAACAAAATAAAGTAAAATAAGCACAAAAAACCCTCAGGAGAAGCTGCTGCTGTGAAACAAATTCCTTAAGCAAGAACAGAGGAGATAAACAAAGCTGAGGGAAGAGACCTTAGAAAAGCTTAAATAAATCATTGCAATGGAGGAAGAAAGAGCAACTACGTCAGAAAGCAGAAGTGTTACCAGGCTCTGAAGACTGAAGAAATTAGAAGAGATAACAAAAAATGATGAACGTTTTGAACTTAAAGAAACTGAATGTGCACAACCCTCTTGAGTTTCAAATGCCTGTTAACCAAAGCAATAAGACCTTACCAATCCCTCTTCATAACCTCTTGCTAATAGAGACTACATACGGCTGCTCAGTCTGTAATAGCCATGAAAGTATATATGGATATCCACATGAAATATATGCATCCATATATGTATCTCATGTATGTGTGAAATACATGTATATATTCCATCAGAAGAGAGGCCATCTTTCCTTTCAGTTGCCAATTGCCTGTTTGCATGTTACACCAAATTTTCACATAGCAAAACTATTCTCTAGACATCTGGATATGAACAAAAAGAACAAACACAGTAACCTGAAATGAACTCCAGACAGCCCAAAAATTCAAAAGTGGAAGACATCTTTAAACTGAGAATATAAGAATAGGTTGAACAACTGAGAATATAAGAACAAGAGATGTATATTTTGATACCTTTTCTATGTTAAGATCAATGACTAAGGAAGCTTCTGTGACATGGCCAAGGTGATGTTGTTTCAGCCTGCCTATCCTCCACTGTTTCTCTTCCAGTACAGAGCTAAAGGAATCCTAGTCCAGTCACTGCCCAACAGCAGAGGACAGTTTTAAGGAACAGAATTTAAATGCATTCCCAGGCTCACGTAAGACGTTGACAAAGACAACTATGTCTATCAGTATCATCAACATGTCTGTGACAGCATTAAGGCCTGAACACCTTCAGAAAGGTGACATATTAAACTTGAATTTAAGAGCTCATTTAATGAAGACTCAGCAAACATCACTGAAAGACTGCAGATAGACAGAATGGTTACATTAAAACAGAATGAGAATCCCTGGAGAGCCCTGCTAGGTCCTAAAGAAAGTGCTTCTTGGGAAGAGGAAGGACTTTCTGCTTCCAAAGATGATTAAGGAGTAGCATTAAAACAGAATAGAATTTGCCATACTAGTCTGCCTTTCAGACATTCTCAGTTAAATAAACAACACTAAGGATTAAAGTCTCCTAAATTATATGGTTGTGCTTTAGAAAGGTGCTTTAAAAAACAAAACAAAAAAAAATGAAGTTTGACATATAAATTGAAAGATTAGCTATTTTTCTTAAAAGTTCCTAAAAGTATAAAATTCTTATATACCTTTGCTAATGTATTTCTGTATTTTATAACATTTTTAGAGATGCTTAAACTGAAATAGCAATTACTGCCATATTATGCTGCAACTCTGATGCTTCTTTTCAAAGATTCTCATTCAATTTCAACATACACAAAGGAAAAAGAATCACTGGCCAAAACATTCCAGTAACTAATAGATTACATTGTTCAGAGAACTAAACAAAATTTTAATAAAACCGTACCAAGAATATGTTTGTAGAATGACCTTGTGAAATAGATGTTCACCAACTGCCTGTGATTCAGAGCTAACCCCAGGATCTGGCCAGCAAACCTGAAGTAGTTCAAATGATCTGGATTTACAGAAGAATTGCTGTTTGGCTGGAAAGTTGTTCCTACAAAACAGGAAATTATAACCCTCACTACTATATGTTCTATTTTTTTTTCCTTTTTTAAACAGTGACATTCATATTTGTTAAGTACTCTAAACACCTGAAACCATGGAAAACAGTCTATAGGAAATAAAAGGGTACAATCTTCTTCCATGTGTTGCATCACATTCTGACACTACAGGAGACAAAAGGTAAACAGGTTCCATGTTCCTGATATCTTTTATAGCTTATTTTAGTAATTTTATTCTTGCAGTGATGACATTTCTGACTCATTTCTGATTTCATTCTTGACCTTTTGGCAAAGTTTTTGTTCAATATCTTTTATTAGATGAAAGAACGGTAACTCCTACAGAATACATAAATGAGCACAAGCTCTAAAAAGTCCTACTTCTGTTATTTTTACTATCAATAATAAAAGCACTCAATCTAGACTAACATCTGAAATGTGGAATTATTCAGAACCTATTTGACTCTATATCACATAACCATCCTATTATAGCTATATCCATTATTACAACTTATTCTGTTCAAAGAAAATCATAATTTTATCCTTTACAGAAGTCTGCATTTTCCTAGTAAAGCATATGTTTTATGAAAGTAAAATATATTTGTTACAGGCCATCCGTAAAGTCCTCTGAATACACATGCCCAAAACATAGATGCAAATAAAGTTGAGACTCAATATTAAGTAACAGTGGACTGTGAGAATAAGAAGCTTCTTTATATCATTATTTATATCATTATTATTAAACATATTTTACACTATAAGACTAACAATTTCAGAGCTAAGTTCTGCACAAGTTACTTTGTCATGCATTCAGTTAATATGCTCTACTCAGAAGGAATGCATCAAGTGGTTTTGGATGTCTGTTTGGAGGGCGGGAGGGCAGGAGGGTTGTTTGAACAGATTCCATCTTGCCCTTAATACAGCTTAAAACTATTTTATTCCTACTACTCAGCATGAAAAAATTGCACTTTCTATACAGTGTCAAAGTGATAAAAAATATTGGTTAGAAACAGCATGGGCACACTAAAACCAACAATTCTCTAACAAAACAGAGGGCAAAATTAACTGAACTTCAAATGAAATATATATATATATATAATTTGCATTAAAATGTATGTTGAATAGATCATTTATTTACTTACAAAAATACTTTTCATTTTTTCTATTAAAAAAACTAACAATCTTGCATTCTGAATCAAGTGACTTTTTTTTCTTAGACTATGAAAATACTTTCATAAAACAACCATTTCAAATTTATAAAAACGAGACAGAGACATACCATCAGCTGACTGGGTAAATAAGGCATAATCGGGATTAACTATTTCACTGGATAAGATATCAAACCACTCACGCACCACACCTTGTCCCTGCATATTGAAAGAATAAAACAAAATATTAGTACACAGAACCTCCACTGGACATACAACCACACACTTCTTAGTGAAGCGTTCTTTTAACATCAGGATTTAATTTGGAATGATATCTGTGAAATATTGAATTGTTATCCTGCATATCATCAGCATTAAATGACAAAGTGTGTTTTTACCCACCATGCCTTCTTCTCCATGGAATCGGACAGCAATCCCCTGCTTTAGTTTGGCACAATTTGCTTTGGACACAACTTCACAGCTACTCCTAAAAATAGAATCTAAACATGAAGCAGCAATTAAATTAGTATTTTCATTTATTGTCTTAATAAGAGTATGCATTTCAAGAATGTATTATTTTCTTCATAATGCAATACCTCTATGAACCAAAAGGATGTCATTTTCATTGACAGGCCTGTGCACCATGTCTGAATCTGGCTGTCCTGAATGTAGATGTTCATAGAACCATTCACAGCGATCTTTAAATGGCTACAAAACAAGCAGTAAAACATTTGTAGTATATTAATCAATTTTGAAGCTGGTAATAAGCCAGACACTTTAAATATTAAAATCCAGGGAGGAGTTCTAGAAAAAGTAATGAATTGACAATAAGCCATAAATTTTACAAAGACTTCGCAAAAAGAAAAGAAAGACAATTAAGCACAAATATCATTATTACAAGCACATAAAGCACAATTTGAAGTATCAATCTAACATTACGTTTCTGGACCCTGACAATTGAACATATTTGCAACCAATTAGCTTGCTCACAAGTTCAAAAACGTAGAGATTTCTAATGATTAAAGTTTTCTTTGGAGATCTTCTCCATGTTACCACTTAAAATCAGAATTTGCTTATCCTTTATGCAGTTTCATAACCAGTCATATCTGACTATAACAGGTACTCCCTAAACTGAAAGAGATTTACTATAAAATTAGCATCTAAATATGTATTTAAAACATCTGCTTTGTCCTACTTTATGTTATGGCATGTTAGTCAGACTTTTAGCTCACATTCAATCCTACCTGATCTACAGAAACCTAGCTTTAACCAGTTTGTATCATTTATTTATACAGATGCACACAACTAGATTATTCTCATCTTGTTTTTCAGGTATGTCTGCAAAACGATTACACACGTGTCTCACTGCATTCTGAGATGTACAAAGATGTACTCTGTGCTGACTTAAAAGGCTACCTCGTGTTTTGGGAAGAGGAAAAGCCTAGACCTTGACTGCTTGCTGAATATGGGACAAAAAGACTGGACCATCAGTCATACAGAAAAGATTAAACTTTGGAACACAGGGGAAAAATAGCACAAAAAAAAAATCTTACTGCTGGGCGGGGAGGAGGAAGATAAATAAGTCACTATAATGCTAGAGTGTTAGGCAAAACAACAAACTTTCATAATGAGTTTTTTGTTTGCTAATTTTCCACTTCGTTACAGGAAACTGAGAGCAACAGGCTAAGGACTTTTCTCTACAGTGGCTTTACCTAGAACAACTCTTCACTTGAGTTTTGTGTTAAATTGAGAAGTGAGCTTAAGTTATGCAAAACATCAGAATTGTTTTGCATAGGAAAAGAAAAAAAAAGGAGGAAATGGTAAGAAACGGAGCTAGGGATAACATGACAGTATGATATTGCATGAAGGAGCTGTCACTAATTCAGTTATGGTGAAATCACGTTGATAACAGTGTACCTGCACTCCAGTTTGTCTCAGAACAAGTCAATTAAGAAAAAGGATCATTTAAATTAAGAGTTGAATCTATTGTATATGTACAAACAGTTCTAATAATAGAAAGTCATATTCTTTAATGGAAAGTTGAAGTTAAGTCTTATACTTAAGTCTTTCATAAACGAAAATGGACTTTTACATGAATTGAAAAGACTTAAAATACAAAACTCTTGCTGCCTTGTCTGTTTAACTGATGATCCAAGTCTTTCAACATCTCAGATTCAGAATCAATGGAGGTCACACTTAGCCCTTCTGTCTTACCTAAATGGGCTTTTTTAAAATGCCCTCTTTATATTTACAGAATTTTTAAATAAGCATTTCTTAACATTTACCTGTGCTTTTATGATGTGCATAAATCTGGACATTAGTTCAGGACACTCAAGAAGAAAATGAAAATGATCAAAAATTATTTTGGGGTTTCTGAAAGAAAAATATTTTACATTAGATGCCTAACAGTCACAGATCACATAATGCTTCATGATATACCCAGCCTATGTGAAGAGACAATTTAATTACTCGGAACTTTACCACAGGATACTTTTAGCTTTGTAATGTTTTCCTAACTTCTGTTTCCAATGACTGATACTACACCATCCTTTGTACATGAAATATGTCTCTCCAGACAGAAGAGGATGAGCATCTGGCCATTCCAGAGGCACTCTGGAGGCAGTCAAGTATACAAAGATGGTTTAGACTTTTAAAAAAATCATTATGTATAACACACATGAAGAAGGAAAATTTTAATATGCCTCAAACTGGAAGATTCTATTTTCAACAAAGATGAGGAAAAAAAAATCTGTCACGAATATTATTCTGTTGATCTGTGAACAAGTTTTCTTCACAAAAGCTCACAAAAAGTTTGCTTATATATGCCAAACAGTCCGCTTAAGCCTCATCTCTGAATCATTAAAATACATCCCCTTGATTTGACAAGACTATTAATGTGTATGACACATCTGTAAAGGCAATAACCTAAAAACACATCTCAGAAAGAAAAAAAAAAAAAGAAAAAAAGAAAAAAGGGTTTGGATTATTATTCACATATACACATTCCTTGAAGCTTACCGGTTAACAAAGCACTTAAGGACATCATCATGTTTACAGACAAATTCTATAAAACGAGGCGAGGTCATCCTGTTTGAAGGAAAATATAAGATGTTTTTGTTTAATGAAATTCAAAAGAGTTTAAATTACATTTAATTTTTTTTGTAAAATGCTATGAAAGTAAGAACATATATATAAGAACATAAGATAAAAAGAGAAAAAAAAAATGCACTTCATTTTTTTGCTGTTTGTTTGGATGTTTATCCTAACTGGGTTTGATGGAGATTTCCAAGACAATAGCTAAGCTGGAGCTCCTTATTCCTGGTGGGTGAAATTAAAAGTCCAAGTGCATAGGTGCTTGTTGAATGTGCTGATCTCCAGAACATCTGCAGGGAGCGGATTGTCTGGAGTAACCCAGACAAATAATACTTGCTGCTTTGAAAGCTGTTTCTTCTCAGAAGGCTTAGCAGAGAAAGAAAAAGCCTTCCAGGAGCCGGACTAACCAAGCGAGTTGTTTCACAGCAAAGTAAGTAGAATATTGCCTGAATTTCAAGATTCCTCAGGGACTTGATCATTGCACCACACTTGCCTAATCCTCAACTCAAGAGGGTCAAAGGATCCTCTCCCTGCAAGGGCAGCTTTATAGTTCACAGCAATTCCATGTTTTACTCACAGCATACCAAGCAAGTTCACCTGGCAAGTATTACCCCTGACTATTCTGGACAGATGAGCTCAGAGGGACACCCATTCTTTTTAAACCAATACAGAAGATAACAAAATGTAAATTGTAGCATCGGTTCCACACAAAGTAATGTTTGCCAAACTCGGGCAAAATTCCAGCGAGGTGTTACTTTGAGGTGAAAGGCTTCTCATTAGAATCCTCTGCAGCACAGCCAAATGAGCATTGCTCCAGCTGTCCATTTTACAAATTCCCATCTTCTTTTCTGAGCTGTTATAACTATTTTCAGATAATCATGTTAAATTTGGAAATAATTTCACATGATGAACCAACAGCAGAAATGGCCAAATTTCAACATCAAAAGGACATTTCCTCCAAGTATCCCACAAGATTAAAAAAGCCATTAAACATTCAATATGAAGTCTGTCTCCTTGCAGTTATGGTCACAGGCATTAGCACTACGGAAAATCTGCTCTGTTGTTTGGAGGTGCCATTAGAGCAGGAAAGGAAACCATTCAAATAATTGCACTAGTGAAAGCATTAGAAAGAATTCCCCAGACAGCCATTAATTTCATCTAGTCAGCACCGACATTCTTCCAAGAAAGCATATATGCTTTTAAAAATACAGGAGTTTAGGTAATAAGCAGGATCCTCCTTACCCCTGAGGCATCTGACAGGAGCAGCACATATAGAAGGCCTGAATGACAGCACTTAGCCTGTTGGCTGTCATGGAGACAACGTCCTGGCAATCAGCACAGGCCTCCTGCTTCCCGGCAGCATCGAATGCTTCTGAATCCCCACTGTCAGCAGGTAGCTCCTTGCTGCTCTCAGTTCCTGCAGCGGCAAAGGAAGGAGTGGGAGCAGCATCCCGGTGATCTGGTCCCTTCTGCTTCAGCAAAATGGAAGTAATGTTGGCAGAGTCCCTTTTGTTTTTCATGAGTTCTGTGGCTATCAGGACCAGCCATTCATCTAAGGAGTGCCAGAGCAGCTCCAGCGGCTAAAACAAAAGCATGCAAGACAGAAAAAAGGGATAGATTTACATTAGAGAGAATTATCACATCATTAATATAAAGGAAAATAAGTATCATGCATATTGGTATTTCAATAATACTTTAGAAGTCATGTTAGAGAAAGGAATCACATACTCAAAAAAAAAAAAATCTTTACTTGCAGCCAGAGAGTACATGAAGATAAGTTTTCATATAGTAGGAAAACAATCAAGTAGCATATGGACTAAAGACAAAACCGTTTAGCAAAAGCAGAACACTGAAGTAGTAAACACAACAAAATTTGGCACAACTCTATCGTTATGCATTTGCTCTCAGGTGAAGGCTTGCTAGAATGGAGAGAAAGGACTGAAAATCTGTTGCTTTCCCAGGAGTATTTCAAAAAACATGAGGACTGACCACATGGTTCTCTAAAGAAGTTTAAGGGGACATTTCATATTAGTACCTCTAATGAATACAGGGATGCTTATTCGACTGGGAGGTAAAATTGATAAACGTTTTTATTATGATTTTTACATTCCAAAATGTGAACATCTAATGCATTTCCTTGCCGATATATTACTGTTCCATTAACACCTTTCATCAATTAAAGCATTTAAAGACCAGTAGATTCTAAAAATTACATTCTCAATTTCTAAAGCTGCCTTTAAAGATTGAGAGCTTTTTTCAGCATACAATAATGTAAGCCTGCGTCATCTGTGACACCTAGCAGCCATATGCTCTCAACAGGCAAACACTGGGCATTCAGAATATCTGCTGACATTTACTTGTCCAAATACTCCAGTGCTTCCTAGTTTTTTAATTTTAAAAAAGTGGGGGGGGGGGGGAAAAAAAAAGAAAAAAAAAAAAAAAGCCTTGGGCTCCTACTGCCCACATTTCTCTAGATGGTACTCTGAACACCTCCAGCACAGGCAGCATTTTCTGCTTAAATGTCTGCCATACAAGATCAAGCACTTGGCTTCTTTCCAAGAACCACCTGCCAGATCTTCACCACAAAATACAATGTAAAAAACAAGCATTCTAATGGAAAATAAGATTTATTGAACATATGGAAGAATGAAAATGCAGCTGTGTTCGTACATACAACTTTACAAGAAAAAAAAGTTTGGTAGTTATTTAGCAGAATATCCTCACCTCTCCAATAGTTTTCTTCTCCCAACACTTTCATTGCTTAGCCTGCAAGATGCTTTTTCTACTGATTTCTAGGGTCTTACCCTTAATTTCCCCCACAGGCTTTGCAAGTCCTTCAGGACTCTGATATCCAACTTCTTTTGCTAAAACTAGAACTCCGCAGATCCTTATTACAAATTCACTCCCAAGTGTAGTCAAGCCTAGTGACTTGAATATTTCACTTGCTTTATTTCCAGTCCACCTTCAGAGCATAAAGTCTCTCTGCATAGCGCCATAAGAACCTCTCTCCATACTGCCCACCACCTTTATCCATGGCTGTCAGCATTTTACACCTATCTCTACAATTAGCCTTTTTCATTTCTGTATGGACATATTCAATCAAATCATTAGGAACTTCCCCCCGCTCCTCAAAAAAAACCTGTATGTCAGCATTCTTCTCTTGATTCTTATCATGAAGCGCATATGAAATACAAGCTTCCACTCAATCTTGCTTCAGAAAACATTTTTGGGGACTGCACATCAGGGTCTGATCAAGTACAACTCTTCTGCAGCTGCATACCTAATGTCTCAAATCTAATAACTTAGACATGCAACAGCCTTCTCTTTACTGGCCTAAAAATCAAGACACTGAAGACAAAACCCATATTCAAACTGCCACATTGGAGCAAAATCAGGTGACAGATAAATAGATCTTAAAATTTGGATCACCAGTCCATAAAGAGGTTCTGTCACAGCAGACAAGTCAACTTGATTCTAGAAGTGAAGAGTACTGGCAACGAGAGGAAAACATAGGCGTCCATACTTTTTCAATTGAAGGTGATTTTGCAATATGCTTTCCTAATCTTATTCAACACAAGGAGAATAATTTCATTTGAGTTGCAGTAGGTTTTTCTTTCCTCCCTAAGTTTGGTCTACAAATTCAATGGCTATTTTGTTTCTAACAAGACTGGTATATCAAAGTATGTTTTAATTTGCTAATAATGCTACTTTAAGACATCTAGACAGGCCCAAATTGAAAAGGCCTGCAATGAATTACATAGATGGGACTTCAGAAAAGCAGATATGTCATTTTCTTGTCCAGTCAGAGATTGAATTCTTCAATAACCTGATCAAGATGTAGGCACATTTTCAAATATTTCCAGGCTGAGTACAATACAACCTAAGAGGAGTGTGTTCAGATTGAAAGAGAGAACTATGCATTACAGTTTGGCTAATGTTCCACTGCATACTTCACAAGATCACCAGAATTTTTTGCCATCGCCCCAAACCTGCCCAAAGTTTCTAAGATGATTCCTGAAAGAAGCCTGTATTGAACAACAAATTAGCTTCCTACATACTTAAGTAGGACCATATCTAGAGGTCTTCGTTTGTCAAGACAGGCAGAAAGGTAAGGTCATTTGCGTCATTTGCATTACACTTTCTGGTGCTCAGGAAAGAGCTCAAGGAAAGTCTGATGTGGCTCATGATCCAGCACCATGAAAGACTTTTCCTTTATAAAAACTGTAGCAAAATTCAGATTACCTTGGAGATTTATCCCTATAACTGAATTCTACGACCAGTGGCAAAATCCATTTTAAAGGTACTTTCCCACAGAGCTTTCAGTATTGAAAATCAGAAAGTTCAAAGTCTTTAGCTTTCATGAAAAAAGCTCCATAATGATTTTTTTAAAATATGGATTAAAAATTTGTTTTGAACAATCACCTATGGTTTCTTTAGTCATTTGTACTTAGAAGTTACACAGTTTGCATCAAAAAAACAACAGAGTTCAGGTCCACTGACGTGAATGTCCAAATGTCCCACAGCACCTGCTGCTACTTCTTTTAATTAAATAAAAAAAAATCCTTTTACCCTAGGTTAAAGTATCAGTACTGAACAATGAAGCAAGGTCTTCAAGTAGCCTCCATAACACTGTAATAACCTAGTGATATAGTTGGGATTCTTGTCTCCCTTTTAATACCACCGTATTTCAAGAGACAAAAAGCAAAAGGAAAAGGAAAGATGAGAAGAAAGGAATGTAAAGTCATCCAATGGACTCAGTGTTATGTCTAATCCCCCACTTTCCAGTTATTGTAAATCCAGGTAAGAACAAATTATTCTGACCAAACCAGTGTGCCCCACTGCCAGTAAGCCTGCCAGTAAGTCTAGGCTTATATTTAAGACTCAGAAATTTGAATGACTTTAAGAAATATCACAGGAGAAAACACTGGAGGAACTTCAGCCTCAATTTTTAGACTCCCCAAATAAATATATTCATTAAAAAAAAGCAACAACAATAATAAGCTTAAAGCCAGCCCCAAAATTTTAGCTAGTATAACAGCAGTATATATTTTGCTTGTTTATTAAAAACCATAAACATTGTTTTTATATGGTTAAGATTACTGATATTTTTCTGGGACAAGGTCAACTGTGCAATACAAGCCTTCTGCACTAGAGTTAACTCCATACCAAATTAAGAAACAATTTTTCAGCACACAAAGTAGTATGGCCAGACAGCTAAGTGACTTACCCAAAATACTGCTTGTTTTGCAAACTGCAGTTCAATAATTGTCATTTTTAGTGAAATGTGAAATGATACAGAGTTGAAAATCATGACACCTGGCTTTTTGCTGTTTTGGAGTGATAAGTGAAAACTAAAAGTACAGAGATGAAATCTGCTCCTCCTGAAGCCTGGACAATAAACTATAACAGACTGCTTGTACAACTGTCCCACCATAGATTTGCCTTTATTAAACATGCTGAGCATTTACTTGTTACCTAACCTGGCATGTTTTAGCGATTTTTCTATGAGAAAAAAAAATGTGCTTGTTTTCTTGAATAAGAATTAATAAATAATAAAATCTACCTATATACAGCTATATCTACCTCTACAGCTGTAATTACGTACTGACAGTATCACCTTACATGAACTTTATCAGTGTAGCTCTATCTTAAAATTAATTAGTGATAACCCGATGAACACACCAAATCACCAAATAAATGCATTATTTGAAAACAGACCATTTTCAGTGTTGCAAAAAATGCTATTAAGGAAAATGCATGTCATGTAATTACTGACATATACCTTTTGAGATATGAATCCTTCTGTGTAAGATAATGAAAGCAGACAGGCTACAGTTCATGCTATTTAGGTACTCCTCACGAAGACATAAAATAAACTTCCAGAAATTAAGCACGTAAATAGCTAGCACCTAAAGCAAGTGCTAGAAGGCATCTATAAATGAATACACTTCTGAACGTAGTAGTAAATTGGTAAGTTTTAAAGTATTTAGTAATCAGATGAAAGAATCTGGGGAAAAAAAACTTCACAATCAAAGTGCGAACAATAAACAGATTAAAAATTCAATTATTTCTATCCGTCTTATGAATAAAGATAAAACTGAATCATAAGAACTACCAATCAACCTCTAAATATGATTTTTTAAGTTACATTAATACAATCTATCCTACTGCTTAATATTAACACATTTTGAGCTTCCTGAACTATTAAATGTAAAATTAAGAATAAAAGCAAAGTTTATGGAAAAATAACTGCGTAACTAAATCTTCAAGTATCTAATAAACAATAAATTAAACAAGAAATAAACAGAAATAAAATTATGAGATGTGCGTCAGCAGTTAAATGATTCTAGTGGAAAAAAATAAAGAGAAGAAAAGAGGTAGACTTAACTTAAGAAGGGATAGGGACATCAACCAAACTTACTTCCTGTTCATGAGATGTCTGATTAATGAATGCATGCTTTGTGAAATTCATCTCTTTAACGTCTATCTTCCTAACAACATCATATACTTTTCTGACCTTGAACACCTGACTTCTTGGAGTTTTATTTCCATTGTAGCCCATGTCATTTCCATTACTGGGAGAGGATGGGCCAATGCGAAAGACATGACAAAATATCCTCACGATCCTTAAGAGACTCTTCATTTGAGCTTCATAATTACTTGACAAGCTGGGGGAAGAAAATTGAATATTTAAGTTTGTTTTCCAGATGAAACAATTTGGTATGTCAAGGAGTAAACAAACTAATGATAGGGTCGGATTTGCATGCTGATAAATAAACAACTAGAAGTTTTAACACTAGTAAATTTGAACTTTTATTCCCTCCACCAGCCCAGAAAGTCGAACAAACACTACGCTTTTATTAACATCTACTCATAATTTGAATAGAAAGTTAAACGAAATGGCAAATTCCAGACCTTGCACAATACTTGATTTGGTTTTATGCATATGTACACTTCCTACGACCCATAAGTCTGAAACAGGATTTATTACTACAAGGACCCTAATATATGAAACATAAATTTGGACAGTCAGTTGGAAACGTTTTTCAGTCCAAAACAGAGAGCAGCTTTCAGGTCACTGCTCAAATTGCCCTGAGCAGCTAGATATTCTGCCACATCACCTATTATCCCAAATGGCTCCCTACCTGCCTCAGTCAGGTCAGAGATGAGGATGATAAAAGTGGCACTGTTTCTACTTAAGAAAAACAATCTTAATGATACTACACAACAGCACCAGTAAGTTTTATTTATCGATAATTTAAAAAATTACACCTTTTTAGATGGGCTAGACAACGCTGACCTCTAAGAATTCCTACAGCATGAGTACAGCGCAGAATTGAAAATGCCTATGTGTTAATGCACAATCAGAACCATCTCAAGTTCAACTTACTTTATTTTCCTTAGACAAGCAGTAAAAATTCTACGGTTTGAACACAAAAAAAATGCTTGTTGTACAAAACTCAATCAGTGAGTATATATCCAATTCTATCCTTAAAATATTTGTAAGTTTAAAAGTATACTTAATTATATGATTAGCATATACCAGAAAACAGATACCACAGAAGATGCTGTAGGACTCTGATGAGATGCAAATTGTTAATTCACAAATCTATAAAACAGCTAGTTTCGGTCTACAGAGACCAGATCACAGAATTCTGCTTCTGAATAGTGCTCCTTCCTCTTTCTCCTACAGGCAAATTTGCAGAAGCATCTTAGATCTCCCAAAATATAAATACCACAAACATAGCGCCTTTAGAAAAATTTAAATGGCATCATTATTTTCTAACATCACGTATGTATAATACTTACTGCTGAATTGTTCCTGGGACTATTTGTAATACCACAATATCTTTATCATCACTTTGCCCCTGCTATGGTAAAGGGGACATAAAGGGTAAAGAAAATAACTTACTTGCTTACAGCATTTTAATGACTGCCGGAGAGGTGTTAATAAAAATAAACACACACTAAAAGCATTTTACCAAACCGATACACAGAATACATCATCTTATTATTTACATTTTGACCAGAGAATATTTGATTAAGTCTGGATAACAAAGCAGTACAGAGAGTCAACAGTGCAAAAAACAAGAATATTAAAGTCTCCCCCGCCCCTGCCAATCAGGAAACTTGCACTATCTAGTTCAAAAGTATTTATATTCACCAGAGCACTGGTCACAGCTATAAATTAGAATTTGGAAAAATCTTATACACAAATGGGGTCTATGAACACAAGACAAGCATTGGAAAAAATGCTTACACTGAGTTTTAGCATCTCTCAGCAAGTGTTCTCCCCATGACATTCATAAACTGAAGAAGGTTCAAGTGCATTTAATAGTTTCCTGATCCTTTTACCGGCATATTTATAAGCACACAGCTAAATCAAACCTAAACCAGCAAACCTAAATTATGTCAAATTAGAATTATTTCTTGGCAAAAGGAAATATTCAACTGAGTCTAACACTAAAAAGCAAGATCCTCCTCATCCAATAGTCTACTGGCACTCCAGACTACCTGCTGTAAGTATTACAAAAATATTTTAGGAACTTGGGATCTAAAAAACAAAGAACAATTGGCCGGCAATTATCACACACAAAATTATCTTTCTGGTTGAGATAGCTCAGCTACGGAAGTATCATTACTTGAGGCTGTCATGCAGCACGCACATACTATTACTTACAGGAAGAGGGAAAGGGCAGAAAGAGGCCCATCCACCGAGTACTACCTTCATTATCATTATGCTAATAGCAAAATAATTAAGAAATACTTAGCTGAAGCACAGGTTGAATCCTCCAACACAGAACAGAATGAGGATAATCAGGAATGCAGTTTTTACAAAATTGCATCTTTTAATGGAAAAGAAAATAAGCCCATTTTCTTTGAGACATACTACAAAGTATCAAATATAAGTGGGCCAGTAAGGAGCTCCAGCTAGAGGTGTCTCTGTTAAGTGCCTTCCCATCCAACACAGTGCAAAGCTTCCAGCTTGTCTCTAACCTGAGCTAGTTAATCCACACTTGGAAATACGTAAATAAAGACCAGCTCAGATTCAGAGACAGCACAAGTTCACATATACATGTTTCAAGAACTTTACTGAGGAAACTTGACATTGCTACATATAATGGAATATCAATAAATCAAATCTAAACACAAAGCAACCAATTTAATTTATCCTTGAAGATACTGAAATAGAAACAAATATTGCCTCACATGATCTAATACAGCTCCCACTATTGCTGACAATGTTCACACACAAAGTAACCCTTAAACTCTTTCCTGGTGGGATAAACTTTAGCACCCTCTCCAGATATAGAACGATCTCTTCACCTTCACTTTTCCCCCCCAAAAAAATCCAGGATGTTTTACTATGGAACTTCTATTATGCTTACATGCTCTTTAGTCCTTCCAGAAAATATTTCCTTAGCTTATAACAGGCATAAAGCTTAAAACAAATCCTGCTAGCTATGGAAAACTGACAAATTCTACTGTTCAATGTTTCAGTAGACTGACAGATGACGCGTTTTATAGGAAGCCCCTCAGAGACCAAAAAAGCTAGGAAAGAAAGCTAAGAAAATGCACTTGTTTATTTTAGGTGCTTTCCAAAGTAACCGCTACCAGCGCTGCTGAGACACTGTTGGATACAGTTTTGGTCTGCTGCAGTGCAGATGTCCTTACAGACAACAATGGGGCAGCAGATCTAACAAACATAAGAGAAGCCTGAAGTAACAAAATTTTTCTCAAACATGGAACAAAAGGAAAAAAAAAAAAGAAAGGAAAAAAAAAGGCAAAAAGGGATTTTTCTTCCCCTACAATCCAAGTTTCTACTTGCTAGCAGCTGCAGGAGGAGAACACCAACTTTCTCCCCCGAAATCCCTGCGAAGGCAGTAATCTGGACAGGCACTGTCATACACAATCAGATTTGAGACACATCTACTCCAGCATGCAGTCAACAACAGATGGCTTAGAGTCTTAACCCTATTAAGTTGCACCAGGTAGGTGGATAGTGAGGTAGGTTAGCATGATCTTTTGACACTTACCTCAGCAGTTTGTGACCATTTGTTGTTGCAACTTCAGCAAGACTTGTTAGGATTTTATGATACTGGCTTTCACTCTGCTGAGACAAGTGTTCCAGAACTTGCCGTAACTGGAACATTGAAACAGAAGAAATCACATAATGTCAAGGGGTTGCATAATGTGACTTAAGCTTGACTTAGATCACTAGCGCCCTTAGATTACTAGCACCCTGTGATTTTCTAGAAATGTTAATGCAAGCTTCTCTATTACCCAAAATCCAGTCTAACCTAACGTTCCATTACATCTTTCCAATAGAGGTTTATAGAACATGCATGTGCTTTACAGTCAGTTCATGCACTATAGGATATAATTATTTTATGAGTGCCAAGAATGCCAAATATTTAGCCATACAGTGTTAACTCACACAACCTATTTTCATCTGAAAAGTAAATGGCATGTGCTTTTTTCAGTACCCTCCTTCAGGTAAAAAAGTCATATCCAGTTAATCAATAATTCCTCATAATTACTGCCCCTTTTAATGCTATCATTGGGCTCACAAAGACTAGAGACTATCGATGCCCAGACACTACTCTGTCTTCAATTCCTTTGTTCTATACTTTTCTCTCGTTTAAATATGTATATATTTTTTTCTCAAATAAATGAACTCTTCAGCAACACTGCTCTTCATGCATCCCTATTGTTTCCTCGCTTATCACACACTCATTTTCAGAGAGCTTGGTAATCTTTCTCATAGAATTACTGAAAAGTGGGATGAAAATGAATCTCATGAGGTCATTTAGTCCAACCCTTTGTCCAAAGATAGGAAAAAATATCCAGACTGACTTGACTAGCTTGTTTGGCTTGCTTTTAGATCTCTTCAATTCTGGAGGCTCTACAGCTTCCCCACATGATTTCTTTTAATAATTCACTATTCTTAACTATTTTAGAGTTTTTCTCATGGATCTCTATCAATACCTTTATCTTATTTACTGTAAATGTTACTTCTTTGCTCTTTTGAGTAGCCTTTCACATATTTAAAATGACTAACAAACTCCTCCTTACCCAAATCTTCTTTAAGCTAAATAACTTCAGTTCTTCAAACCTTTTCCTTAACATTTCCTAAACATTTCCTATGTTTATAACTTTATTAATCTCTTCAGCATCTGTGCAATTGTTCTTCATCTTTCTTTTACAACAGTATGTTTTCTCATTTATAGTCTTTTTTGTTCCGTGGTTTCCATTCTTTACCTTTTACTTGAAAATCTCTACACCACTTCCCCATTCTTCTAGAATTCCCACCTATCATCATCTTACCTTGTAAAATTCCAGGCAGGCTCAGAAATGTAAACAATGTTTCTATACACACACCTTTGAGTACTCAGTCTTACAATGGAAGCAATAAGTTTGCAGAGAATAGCACAGATTTCAGAAATCTGGCAAACCAAGCTGAGTGGCAGCCAGCATCTCACCGCACAACACCAAAAGATCTTTCTCCACTTTCATCTAGGGCCTGCACAATTCTTTGCAGCTATTTTCAAGCAAGTAATATATTAAAAAAAAACATGAGTAACTGGATTTGGAAAGGAGAATAAAACCATCCCATACTTTCTTCTCCCTAAACAATGAATCTTACAATGGAAGCAAAAAGTTTTTTTTTTTTTTTTTTTTTAAACTTTTCTCTTGCTTTACAGCATACTAACCGACAATAATGAAATAAACAGGGCACAGAGAATCACTGAAAAGGAATGGTTTGGCAACAGTTTCTTATATGGCAATAATAGTTGCAATCTTTTACACATCAGCTCCAAAAGCAAATATGCTCCCTCCAAGTGTCCAAACCCAATACACATTCTGGAACAGTTATCTGCAGGTAGAACCTGCATGAAGGAAAACGTGCCCCATCACACAAAATAACTACCTATTTAGAATGCTCCACTAGCATCATTTTTATGGCAGCTTGCAAGGTCTGCCCTTTCAGTTCTCACACTGTCTAGATCGTTTTGCTAAGCACACAAAATTTTAACACTAGATTAAATGAATTCTACATTTAATCCCAGATTATCTTGTCTAAAGATAAGTTAAGAACATAAAACACCCATACTAAACAACCAGATCTCTCAAACACAGATTTGTAGCTATGCAACACATAATAATGTATTACCATATTTTCCCGTAAATCTTCATTCTGTGTCATTTGAATTATTGTCTGGAAAAGTCGAGGATGGTATTGTATTAAGACTTCACAAGTCTCTCCATATCCGCCCTAAAACACAATAATTTAAAAAATTTAAATAAAACCCCCAAGAATTGACATTTTATAATGCTGTAGTGTTAAAATCAACTGAGGAGTGTGGATAGCTTTAAAAAGTAATACTAAAAAAAAAAGTTGAAGGCAGAAATTGAAGCCTAAAATACACCGAAATTCAATGAAGTGTCGAAGTTAGATATCACGCAATGTTTCAAAAAACATGGACCGAAAATCAAATTCTTTCAGTGCATCAGCTCATGCAGATCCCCTCTTTCCCCCCCCCTCCCCCCGCCCCTTATGAAGCTTTAGAAGGCCCATACTTCACCCTGGAACAACATTTCCTCTGACAATTCAGCAGAGATTAAGAACAGCGCAAAATTTGGCTCACTTAGTTCCTCTTCCTAACATCAACAGATGTCAACAGTCCAGCTAATTACATCCAGAATCTAATCTATCAAAACATATGCTTTTTCCAAACACAGCACAAATCTGGCTTGTTAAAGGCAGAAATTGGATAAACTCATTAAAGGGTTATCAAACATTAAAATTATTATACAAGTATGATTCCACAAATGCTTCTAAATCAACGGCTCTGTCCAATTTCCCTGAACGTTTGGGGAAAGGGCTGGATTTTTTAGCCCATCAGGAATTGTAAACATGGAGAGAGAAGCAGACATTTGAAAATGCAGTTACAGCAAAGCAAGGCATCTTTTGGACACATTCAAAAGGCCTCGTCTATTTTTGATGCCTTATGACACCTCAGGTTACAGGAGATGAGAGCAACAGATCTTAACAAAACTCACCAGTTTTATAGATCATCTCCTCATTAGAAAATAATCACCTTAAAATAAAGTGTAATTAGATCTCTGACTCAGGAATTCTGCTTCAGAAAACACATTGCCTGCTCGTCAGGTAGAGCTTTGTTTCAAAGTTGCAATTTTGATTTTTTCCCCCTTAAATGATTTACACACCTCCTATACCTCCCTCTTGCATGCACTTTCTTTTCAAGAAGAACAATACGGTATCAGATATACCTGCAGTTGACTGTCACTTCAGAGATTTTTACAGGTTAAAAACAAAAAACAGTAATGACAAAATTCCTTAAGCCTTGAAAAAAAACATGTATGAAATCCTATAACGAATAAGGAATTAATTTCCTGAGCGTTTCAATCTAGCGCAAATAGCTAAGAAAACTGAGAATTAAGAGAACAACGAGCTTTTCTCTTGTGCTTGTGCTTATGACCAATTCCCTGTTTTTATCCTCCCTCTCACAACGGAGGGCTTACACACCGAGAACACATGCACTCCCTTACATGCTTACGACCATACACAGATATATTCCAATGCTCTAAATAACAATATGCAAGTGAGCATTAGAAAAGGGAAGCTGTGCTTTCTTTCATTATTATGAAAACAAGCACATTTTGCAAAGTAAAGGATTCTTCCTTTGATATGCTCACATGAAATATCATTGTCAGAATCCTCTAAATCATTAAGTGGGATTCCACTAAAGTAGCACAGACTTCCTGTAACAGAACATCTAAAGATCTCACAAACACCAGAAGTAGGGCTTCACTTCAGACAGAAAAGGCGGCGAATGATAGGTCATTCTCAAATGTGAGGAAAATATTCCACATAACAATGTTGAGAAAACCTCAGATTTCATCAATGGAATTTCAGCAGAATCCTTTTAACAAGCAACATATCAGCTGGACACTCAAAACATTTCAATGTTTATTAAGAGGAAAGAAAAAAAAAAAAAAAAAGAAAGAAAAAGAAATAATCCATCAGCATACATAAGTAATACCCCTAGAAAGGCTGGTTACTTCATCAAAGCAATCAAGAGAATCTGTCCCGCCAGAAGAATCAGAAATAAGGACTAGAAACAAATTGTAAATATATACAGTTTTGATAAACCATGAAAACTACCTTAAAAAAAAAAAGAATTTTTAGTGTTAAATTCAATCTTGTACTTCTAATTATTTCAGGCATTCTACCAAAAGTGACCCAAAGACAGTAACAGGATTCTCTCCTGTTGCTGCATGTTTTTTTAATGCCATATTTACACACTACTAAAATGATACACCACCTTTTTTTTTTCCCACCTGCTAGTCTGGAAATGAAAATAGCTGGTTTCTTTGCTGGCTAGCACCAAGCTTACTGCAGACAACCAGATACACACTAACTAATGCCAGCATGAATTCTGGAACCTGACACCTTAGAATACTTAGCGAGCTTGAAATTCAAAATTATTATTTCTACTAAGAAGCCCTATGCTTAATTTTCTAGAAACAGGTCAAAAGTAAAGGAAAAAATATAGAGACTGAAGTTGAGGATTAAAGCTTTCCCACAGATATAAAGAGGAATGCTGCCAATATAAAGACCGTCCGCAGACAATATATGAAATAAAGTTTTCAGAATTAAATATTCCCAACAGCAGTCATTACCAGATAAATACAGCTACCTCAACTACACGTTCTAAGGAAAATAAGGAATTTTAAGAAATCACACAGATATAGCATTTAGAATACCTTGGAAAAGTAGCACAATCAGCAGCAAGAAAGGATTTTTGATTTGTTTATAGTAACATTGCTTTAAGAGAAAAGAAAAACCCTAGTTAAGGTAATAAAAATTACTCCTTTTTGAATGTCTTGACCCCTTACTTTGAAGCGTTAAGCACATGCACACACACAGAGCTTTTTACCATTAGACAAAGAATTCCTAAACTTCCTAATCGTAACAGTTCTGCAAAAAGTTTCTTTAACTTCACAAAGTCTTTAAAGACTTTAACGGATCCCATTAAAGATTTTTCCAAACAAACTGGAACCACTCACCTAAAGGCTTAAATTTATTTTTGCAATTCTGTTTTGCAAAAGAACTACAATCTTTCACAGGCCTTCAAATTAAACAGACAACATTAATCAGCTACAATTGGATAAATCAACAGAAGTTCACAAAAACAAAAAGAACATTGCTCCCTCAATACCTGAACGCAAAGATCCAATGGAGTAACACCATTCTTGTCTGGTAAATACTTGGCTCCTCTCATCAAAAGGATTTGCGCTGTGTCTCTCTGACCATGACTATTAAAAACATAAAAAAAGAGTTAATAAAGCACTTCACCCAAGAGTGGTAAATCTGTTTCTACTTTATCCAGCTAACAAAAAGTAAGTAAGGTAAAGTTGATACCAAAGACATACTAACTAGTGCTACATCTACAAGCTTTCCAACTGTGTATTAGGTCATAAACTAAAGCAAGCCATAGTTGCTTTTTACATAAACTCATATTTGACATACTGGAATATCCAGAGGCCACCTATGCTAACAGTTCCGAGAGATCAAAAGACAAGCAACAATTAACAGCTATGGGCCAATAGGTGTCTTCATTGGGCTCTAAGCAGCTCCTGACTGTGCTCTCCTCTTCCATGTCCTTCCGGGTCAGGAAACCAACAGATTAACCTAACATACTATACTTTTGTCCCAAGAGACACTCAGGGTCAGACAGCAGAAGAGTCAGCTGGACTGAAGAGTCAGCCTTTCTTCCAGGGTGGCATCAACTGGTATTTCTGACAACAGCAGATGTTTACTTCCACTCCACCCTGTTCCTTCCACCTTTCCAGTTCCTCCAGTGTTTCATTTCCCAAGGAATACCAGTTAGTTCCTGCAATGCATTCCTTTGTGACAAAAGGCATCAGGCTCAAGCAAGTCACCACCTTCCTCTGGAGTGGGCACCAACCCCGGCTCCTACATTAAAGACCCAGGTGCTTGACCAGCTAGCAGCCATTTATTCTTCTCTTTCCTTCTCTGCAGCTGCCAAGCAGCACCACACACAAGCTCCAGAGACCAGAGCTCCCACAACCCAACCCCTGGCAGGCCACCAGGTCGGTCCATTTCTGCCTTTGTTTACATTAGTGCTTAATCATAGGTGAACTATTTAACCTGTAACCAAAGCACAAGGATTACAGAATTGTAAATGTTCTAACAAACAGCTGAAAGGCTCCAATTAAAACAAGACATCATTAATCATATGTGATTAGTTTTGAAATAAAACTAAACAATGAGGAAAACAGAACTGACTGGTGACAGTATAATTTCAGGCCAATGTTACATCTTTAAGGCACATATATACATTTCATGACATATATAATGTCATATATAGTGACATAATGTGCATTAAAGAATAGTCAAACTTACCCTCTGATTTTTTTTAATAGATTGATGAATGTTATTCATCATTAGCCTAACTACTCCTACTTCTTAACATACATACAGGGTCTTCCCATAAAGACAATACCAACAAAAAAAAAAAAAACACCCCAATAATTTATGGTATTTTAAAATGCCTGGCAGACTTTTATTTATGAATGTTCAGGGAAGGAAGAGGCAGGAAGGTCACCATTGCTTAACGAGAGAAGTGTTTGCAAAGAATATTGACCCAGTACAAAAAGCTTGTCAAATTCTTATCTTAAGAATTCACTGATTTTAAATAGCCATAGAAAAAGAGAAAAATGCTACTCAAAATATTCTAGGTTGGTAGATCTCATTTTTTTTCCAGAGAAAAGTTCAGTAGTCCAATTTATGTCTCATGCCAGAACATGCACAGCTATGTACTCAACATGTCTGTTAGAAACATGTATATCAGCCTCCAGTACTAAGATCAGCATTTAGATAACGCATCGAACTAAATCCAAACACAAGGCAAGATTAAATACAAGTCAGCTTTGACGTTTCCTCATTTTTGTGCTTTCTAATAATTCTGTTATTGCACCTGTGCACTCCCAAAATACTCAACTTTTTATTTTTTAGTCAGCATTCAGAAGCTAGGAATACAATACCTGCAAGCGAAATAGAGTGGAGTTGCTCCTGACACATTGGGCCTGTTGATATCTGCACCGCTGTCTAGCAAACATTGCACTGTCTATTTGGAATAAAAGAAAATATCAGCATTAGATATCACCAGAAACACCTCTTGGCTTGCAATTATTTAGTGTCATGTGCATCTAACTATACTCAAGGATTTAATTTCTGGTAATGAATCACAAAATCAAAATTCCTGAACACTAGATGGAAAATCATGGCTGTTACTGCTCAAAGCTGTCTTATAACTTCCCATTTTAATAATGATGCCTTTAATTGAACTTCAGATAATATCAAAGATGCCTGGAATTAGTTGTTCTCATAGAACTGTATGCAATCCATACCATTTACTAAGTCAAAAAATAGAATTCTTCGTATTTCTAAACATTGCAATGGGAATAAAACAAAAACTAAAGCAATATCCAAATTTTGGCAACTTTAACGTTTTATAAGGTTTAGAAACTTACTGTCTTGTGGCCATTTTGACAAGCTACGTGAAGCGCTGTTTGTCCCATTGCATCTTCAACATCTACATTACTGACGTGTTGTACAAGATCATGAAGCAATTCTGTTCGTCCATTCACAGCCAACCAATGAATCTAAATACAAAAACATATATGTGTTTCCTTTAGCAATGATTTTAGTTAAATATAACCTTAGAACTGACTATACGTCACAACTTTTTCACGAAGAAAAGCTTTGAATAAGATCATCATATCACGACTAGATATTTGAAACACGCCTTGATTCTAAAAGGTACTAGACACACTTACATGAAAGACAGAAGAGGCTTAAGAAATCAGTCTTCAAAATTTGCATTTATTTTAAGAGCCCCACTAAAATTAGAAGTACTTACTGCAGTCAACCCTTCATTATTACAAATGTTGACATCTGCACTGTATTCCAACAGCTTGCTCATACATTTCTTCTGCCTGAAAAACAAAAGAAACAAATAAGACAAACAAGAAAACTAAATTCTAGTCATGCAAAATGATTTACAAGAAGCGAATATCTTCTCAGTCTCCCCGCCCACTAACCCATCACATGTATAAATAAAACCTTTCAACTGTGGTTTATAAGGAGTAGAATACTGAGTATTTAAAAAAGACATAATCATTAATAACACAGGAGATTCATACAATGCAAATGTGGTATACCACATCAAGTGGGGAGGGGATGATAATTCTGCAGACAAATAGTTTTGGGGAAAGCAGAGAAATACTTAAGCATCTTCGGTTGAGCATAAAGTGCACCCTGAAGACAAGAAGCTAGAGTTCGAATAATGGAGATCCATTAAGTTCATGACCACCACTAGTACACATCAGTGAACATGTGTTCAGTACAACCACCACACCATTATTTAGAGAGACACTCACTGTAACGCTAAATAGATCCTCGACAACTACAACTGCCTTCATAAAACTGGAGGTGTCTTTTCTATTTCATATATTGTTGGTCTATTAATGCTTGCTAGTTCTGTAAACGTTTTACCATTAAAGAGTGATTCTTACATTTTCCTTTTTTTTTTTAATCTTGTACCTCTCTCAAACCTTTCTTTTATTTCCCTTCCACATAAATATCTCTTGTATGTGAATTTCTACATTTGATCACATACCACTGTGTCTTTCTCCCTTCTCCTACAGATACTCTTTCCACATAGGACCTAAAAGCCACTAAATAGCTCCTACTCCTCACTTGAAATATCTGCCCTACGATAATTCAGTTACTGTACTGCACACATGTTCTAAAATGAAAAAATAACCTCTGTTTCCATGTACTATAGTTTGAGAAATAAAATCTAAAAACTTGTCTTTATAAAGGCTTGATAGGTTTGCCGACTTTTACTGAAAAGAAATGTAATGTGTCACTTAAGCAGATATTCAAAAAAGCTATCACTAGCCTTCAGAGTTCAAATCTGGTTTATTTTTAATATTGTAAAATTCTGCTTTAAAAAGAAAAAACATCCAGTTGAAAAAACAAAGCTGATTCAAGCTAAAGCTTCAGTCTAAAGAAGCTAGAGCTTCTCACAGGAAAAACAGAAAAAAAAAAAAAACAGAAAAAAAAAAACCACTTTGGCAAACCAAAACAAGAAACTGGTATTTGTCTCAGCACCTAGCAAGCATAATGAATGCATTATGCTTAACGAATACTTCCACCTCTCTCCTTTTTCATTCAATTCAGAGTCACCTCAGAAATAACAATGCAAAGGCTTTCCAGAAGTAGCAAGTGAGAAGCAGTAATCTAAACGTAAGAAATATGTACAGATAATAGTCAAAGTCATGATGAAATAGATGGTGGAAGAAAATAGATGGTGGATGGTACAAATGGAGCTCAGCAGTACAGATTCCGTTCATGTGAATTTTGTTTAAGTCATTTAATAATATTAAAATCTTTTAACAAAATATACATCTACTCCCAGAATCAGCCCTTGTATTGCAGATAATGTTGAAGACCACCTTTCAGCTGGAAAATATTGCAACTATATACTTCAAGACAGAAAAACAAATGTATAATCTATTTCTCTCTCTCTCTCTGTATATATAGAAAAATATATGGTATGTATTGATGCTTATTTCTGCACCTTCAAGTCTAGTTCTTTTGTATCGGACTTATATTGCATAAATTGCATTCCATTCCTTCGCAGATGACCACTTTTAAGCATTGTCATACACACTAACATCTCTCACTCACTGCCCCGACTTGTGCAGTATGTTCTCCTACAAACTTCATATCTCACAGGAGCCTTTAAAACTTGGAACAGAGAGACAAGTACAAAACAAAAACTTAAGCATTTTTACTGTAAAAGTCTTCTTTCAAAGGTGCTTTTTTAGACAATCAGCAACATAACTGAAGTTCATTACCAAATACAAGGAATTACCTCATCACTTTCCCTCCTCCCCTCTAACACTGTAAATTTTGTATTCTTCTCCCTGCAGAAAAAGTTCCCTTGGAAATATTTTCTTGGTAACAATATGGACAGCAAAAACCCTTTCAGTTTTCTCTTCTAAGTATTTTCTTAATTAACTGGAAGGTAAATTCATGCTTTGCTTGAAATAGAATCATCACGTTAGTCAAACATCCTCAACCATTCAGCTGCTGGTTAACAGAAAACATTAAAATAATTATATAATTATTGTCACTTCAGACATATCTGCTTACATATAAGAGTATATTTTGATTATTTAAAAGTTTTTAAATCTCCAAATTCACTGTAAAGGTGCCAATTCCCGAAAATAGAAAAAAAAAAGTGTTTAATCTATGCAAAAATACTACAGAACACATTAATTCAAGTGCGTGACGAACATTTTAAGAAAGAACAAAAAACATTTTTCTTACCCATTTCTTGCAGCTAAATGTAGAGGTGTGCATCCTGAAATATCCTGATAATTTGGATTTGCTCCTTTTTTTAGCAATAGGACAAGGCATTCAACTGATCCACAACTGAGAACAGATAAAGGGGAAAACTATAGCAAAGATATTTTAAAACACACAACAACAATACCAAGTACAGATTACATCCAGCACAAAAGGATGTTAACACGCACTGGTTTTACATCCTCATATTTCAAAGCTAAAATAAAAACACTTAAATATAGTAGAAGCTATGATCAGTTCTTACTAGTGAACAGATATTAACTTTCTGTGTGATTATACTGACTTCAAAACCCAACAAGGAATCTTTAAAACTTCAGTTTTAAATGTTTAAACTGAAAACTGCTTAAAAAGTGCTTTTTCCTCAACATTTGGTTCACAGCCTCTCATCTCCTTCATCCTTATTCTACTCACAGGGTGGAATGTTCACTAAACAACAATTCCAGTATCATTTTTTGTTAATTCCAGTTTTTAGAAGTTGCATTTAAAAGACTAAATAACAGGAAAAAAAATCTAAAGCTCATATAATTATTTCTTTTCTATTTTCTTAGATTATGTATCTATTTTCTTTTTACTTTTCGTAACAGAAAAGTTCTTTCAGATAACCAGTCAGCTATGATACAGAAACTTTTTATTAGATGTTAAACCTTGCTCCTGAACTCCCCAGGAGAAGGAGCTGATTACTATAAACATTATGGCTTCTTTGGTATTCCTCCTGACTGATTTAGCAATTATTACCAGTCTTATCAATTCCACCATCAATTCCATAGCACCCCTCCAAAAAACAGCCTAGTTATACAATAAATAACATGCAAAAATCGCACCTTAATGAGACACCTAACAGACAGCCAAGATATGACAGAATCCACAAGTTAGGAATAATAAAATACATTTCCATTTACAAAAGTAAAAAACAAAAAACATTTACACAGTCTCACACAACCAACAGAATGGCAACATTTCAAATAAGCTTTTCAGATGTAGGTTAAAATTAGCTTTTATTTCTTCTGCTAATTAAATTTTATATAAGGAATAAAACTCTGAGATATAACATTCAGAAAAAAAAGATATTTCTAAAATTGCCTGCTTAAAGAAGCTCTATCCTCCAAAACCTGCAATTGTAGAAAGCACATACACCTTCAAAACACGTCTTCAAGTTTCTTTTACAGGCAAGAATATTCAAGATACTTAAAACAGGACTCAAATATAAAGTACTTTTTCCTCAGTTTTAAGTCAGTACTCTGCAAAGTCATTTCAAAAACTATTTGGTTAATCACATATTACTCAGAGTGTTTCTTGAAAATGTAGATTTATCCCATCAAAGAGCTATAACAATACACACATATTCATCTAATAATTTCAGTTATGAAATAACTCTATCTAGGTGATAAATTTGAAATTTCCATTTAAGGACTTTATCCACGGTACAAAAAATTACTAGAGGTGAACAACCGAGTTTTCTTCAATTCAACACTGTGAGGAATGTGCTCCTTCCCCAGCTCAACCTGACTTCTCACAAATAGCCCTATTCAAGTGTTATCTACCACATTATCTGATCCTGGGAGTTGCCTCCCTGATTTCTTCCCTCACTTCCCTGTCAATAACAGTCCTGATGTAAGCTGCATCCCGATAGAGAGATAAGGTTAATTGTGAGTTCACCAATCAACAGTCATTCCTGAATTGAAAGAATGACTATAAGTCAATCACCCCATAAATATGGGGACAGCCCCAGAGCCCATTGAGCTCTCCTTGCAGGGCAGTGGGCTGCACACTGGGATCTCCCCCTGAGCAGGGACGCCTCTCAAGGATACTCCTCGAGGTTAAGAGATCCTTCCCACTACAGATTCGTGGCAACTATAGAGTGCTCCCTTTCTGAACTTGTAAACTTTATCTTGTAACTGTGCACAAATCCCTTACTCATAAACCGTTGACCAGGTTTGGGACTAGGATTGGATCCAGCCGCACCCAGACTCCTCTCAGGAGGAGTCTGGAAAGCAAGGAGGTCCAGTCTGAACCTCATGACCCAACAGGAGGGTGTCCTTGGCAATTCTGTGTGTGTCTCGAACCTCCATGCAGTAAATAATAGGGGACCTTGCCATAGAATTTCATGAAACCATTGTCATTATCAATAAAACCTATTCCTATTTCTTTCCCACGAGTGAAGTACATTGTCCCACTCACCCCCACCACCATTTGTTCTGTGACAAGCACATAAAGTGATCTGGGACAGCTGTTCCCAATGAGTATCCTAATGCTCCCCACTCATGTCAAAATACTACAAAAAAGCATGCAGCTCCTGCTTGGGCAGGCAAGACTTTTCTGAATCTAGAAAAGTGAGGGTAAGTTTGCTATTAAGTGCAGTGGCTACACTTCTCTTCAATTTACATTTTTTACTTTCTCTGAAAGTTTAACCTTTAAAAAAAAAAAAAAAGGGGGGGGCTTCCCCTACCTAGAGTTTGGAAAGTCATTTGATACCACATATACAAACCGTTCTCTCAACAGGAAGAAACTAAAAAAAATACAAACAGGAGTGTAAAAATAAAAACTTAACTGATACTACAGAGTTTTCCAGCTTACATTAATGCCTGAGCTTTGTGGTAATACTTTCATTGTTAACTTCTGGACTGGACTCAAACAAGTCTTACTTTGCTGCAATATGAAGCAAACTTCTCTTCACACGTCCAAATGCATAATTCACATCAAATTTTGAATTTGATAGCAGCTCTGAGACGGATCTTAAAACAGAGAAATAATTTATTTAAGAAAAAAAAAACAGTTCATAATATCCAAAGTATATATAGTAGCCTACAGGAAAACACTCTTTATTGTAATGATACTTCATTACAATTTCTTTTTCCTCCAGCTAACTTCAGAACAAGAGATCCAAAAGCCTTTAAGCACCTGCATATCAACAATACTTTTGCTTTCTTTTTACTACTTCCTTGTTTTATAAGGACAGACAGTGACACTGGGAAAGTGTTTTGATTGTAAGCTAGCTAGAACTGGACCAGATGGTCAAGGTATTTCTTTACAGATATGGAAAAGATCATCATCATTAACTTTGGTATGAAAAACTCCAAATTCGTGTTTTCCTTCTCAGCAAAGGCATCCTATACAGATATCCAGCAGCTTTCATAAGTCATAGGCAAAGTTCAGAAGGAAGACCGAAACATAAAATCATGATGATGTAGTGAAACACATGATATGATAACAAGGTACGAAATTTAAATGGAAACCTTCAAGCCTTAATGGACCATGGCATAAGTTAAGATAAAACATGACTAAACAGGCCAGACTGCAGGTAAAGTGGTGCTTTAGCCTGCAGTAATGAGCTGATCACGTAATTTAAAAACTTTGTACACAATATCAGCAGGGTATTATATAGCAGAACAAATATTTATCCCAGTTATGTATGTGATTTAAAATCTCATCAGTAGGTGCTACCTGCTTGCCTACAGAGCACAACAGAAGGCAACACCACTTAATTGGTATGACACAGCCCTCAGGTCCCAAGCAACCAATAATTGGGGAAGAGAAACTTCCAGAATTCCAGAAGCACTCATCTTACTGTCTAATTCTTATCCCATATATTTCTTAGCCAGTGACTAAGAGCTTTTATACCATCAATAAACCCTGTCTAAAGCATAATAATTTTTTAATTCTGAACTCCAAAAGGCTACTCAGTTAAGAATAAACAGAAATGCACAAATAGACTAGCTTCAGGTAGAAGATATCTCTGTGACCCAGCACAATTCAGCAACAGTGCTGAAAGTGATCTAGTAGCTGCAACTCCAGCAAACATGCTGTTTCTTAGGGCCTTAAGAAAAATAAAAATTAATTATTTTTTATTCATTAATTTAAAAAATAATTTAAAAAACATCTCTTACCTGTGCTGGTCAGCCATTACCATTGGCATCAACGTATAGACAGCAGTTTCATTATCTGTGTAAAAATAAATTACTCCATTACTCTAAAATAATATCTTAGGTATAAGAAGTTTGTTCAGCAACACTTATTCACCTTTTACAGTGTCTACGGTTCCATATATTATTATTATTATGATAGGTTTTAGGTACCTACAACTACTTTATAAAGAAAACCGGCCCCCTTTTCACATTCCAAGTCCAAAGCCAAGGAAAAAGGTCAGAACAGATAAAGATGCAGATCAGTGGTGGAAATAAACTGGCATTCAATTAACACATTCTCTGTCAGTACTTCTGCTGCAGGTACACTTGTTCCCACAGGAACTTGAAGACAGCATTTGGCAGCTCAAAGCAAAGTACACCGTTGGGAGCAAAGACACTTTCACTTGTGGAAAAGACTCCATCATTTTTTTTTAACTGTATGCAGGATTATCTTATAATATATCCAAATAAAATAATAATAATAATAATAATAAAATCGTGCTTGGGCTCTGTTCCACAAATTCATTGGCAGGGGGGGAAAGGGCCCTAACTAAAACAAAACACAGAACCTGAGAGCATCAATTAAATCTGAGCATGACGTTCTTCTGTGTTCTCACAACCATGCCCTACTAACAAACAGGGACAAGGGAAAAGAAATACACTTAACACAAATGCTTAAGACAATCTTAATTAAACTTGACTATTGTGCGAGTATAGTGATCTAAAAAGAAATAACAGTTAAGTTTAAATATAACCAGGACATAAAAGGTGTTTATGGTATAGTTACAACACTAAGCTCTCAGCTATTTTAATACAGCCTGCGCTGTGGGGCATATGCAGAAGTTTCCAGTTTTTGTCTGTACATGATTAAAAGGACTAAGAAGCCTCTATGATTCTTTTTGGCCTCATAGAACTTATGTCTAACCTAGCTTGTTTGCATTTCAAGGCATGAAACACCTAAACAAAACAAGCAAGAAAAAAAAATGCAAAGCTTAGCTTTCCTCGTACAGGGCCCTAACAATATAATCCAGGAACTTATGCCAAGTTCTTAATCATCCAAAAATCCCTGCTGGAGTCCTCTTCAGAAGAGTGATGAAAAAATAAATAAATATTTCCTGTTGGTAAGATCAGCTCTGTGTATTCACTGGCTGTAAGCCAAGGGTTCGCACGCACTTAAAAATTGCTTTAATTCAATCATCTAGAATCCTCTCCTGACAAAATGCATGTAATATTTTGTTTTATAACATAAATTGTCTTGCTTTTGGCAGAGATCACAACATCAAGGAGGATGTGCCAAAAGTACCCGTGTAATACCCTAATGGTACACAAAATAACCTAATGGTATCTGAAACAGGCACAGAAAGTTAAGCGTCTGGATTTAGCCCCTTCTTCAACATATGAAAGTGCCAACATTCCTCCCTATTAACTAAGGGCACTCTAGCTCACAGACTAAGAACAGAAAGCAGAAGTGAATTCTCCATCTTTCCAGTTAAAGCTATTCAAACACATGGGCAAAAAAGCGTTGTAATGCATGAGGCCAGAAACAGCAAAATCCATCTGAATCTTCTATGTCATTTTGTGAAATTGAAGAGCAACTACGCAGGCAGACACTGAAACTATTCACTAGAGATGAACAATAAGAAAAGGGTTGTGAAGTCTGGCGCTTCCTCAGCAACAGCTAGCAGTAGGGGAAAAGTCCAAAACAAAGAAAGTACAAAGAAAACACAATATTCTTCCTCTCCCTTCAACATTGGAAAAGGAAGTTGGGAGATCTACAGCCAAAGATTTGTCTGTAAAAATGAATCCCCGAAGAAAATACAAAAACAGAACACCACTTGGAAAACATAAACTTCTACATTTCCAGAAAACTTCTACAGGTACAGTCTTCTCACATAAATAACTACACTATTTCCCACAAAATTATTTTTATATTTTATATAGCTTATACAGTTTATTTCCATAAACTTAAATAAGTCCACTCTGACACTGGTATTGCTGCTAGCACCCGTTGACAAGTTTGGAGCCAAAAGATTTTCGCTATTACTGGCAACGGTGACTCAGAATATCTTTGCTGGAACAAAATTCAGCATTAGATGAAGAAAAGTAAGATCGTCATTGGTAGCACGTGGTCTACAAAGCACCAAAGTGAGGTTTTAAAGCCAGATAAAAAGACAGTGGCCCAAAAACACAGACCACCAATACCAGGCCTGGATGCGCCACAGGATCGCTTTATACATGAAACTGGGGTGCAAAACCCTGCACTGAGGTCTCCTTCGATGACGAGACACCGGGCAAAGGAGAAAGCAGACACCTCTGCTGCTGCTGTTGGCATAAATACATAGATAAAAAGTCCTACGGAGGCGGAAGCCGGTTTCCACCCCTCTGAGCCGCTCCTTGGTCGGCAGAGGCTGCGGCGGCCCCAGCCGGGGGAACCCTCGGCGCAGGCCCCGGTCCCGGCCCCAAGCAGGCCGCGCCGCCCCGCTGCGAGG
>NW_010577179.1:26250-51122 GCF_000705375.1 Tinamus guttatus | reverse complement strand
TGGGGAGAGCCTCGCGGTGGGGCCCGGCGGCGGGGAGGCGCCGTTCAACGGCCGGTGCTGCTCCCTTCGCCGGGGGTGTCAGACCTACCCTCAGATACGGCCCGGGAGTGTGTCTGGATAGCTGAGGCTCGCTGGATTTAACCTGGGTTTTCTTTCTGTCACGTTGTCCCAGGGGAAAAAGAAAAAAAAATGAAAAAGAAATAAAAATCACATAAACCTGTGGGATACTAATATTTCAACTTCAGTTTATAATGCTTTTTGTAAAGGTTTCTTGCCCTTTGAAGTGCTCGCTGTAGAGCAAATACAGAGAAAGGATGCTTCAGGAGCTTTAATATAAGAAAAAAAAAAGTAAGCATTTAATAATAGCAACTATACTGGCAGAACACACAAGAAGCAAAAAAAAAATCCTCAGATTATTTTTCAAGCCTTTTTTGTTTTGTTCAGTCATCACTATCCGTTGCAACAAAGCAGATAGAGACTCTTGATTCCAAACACAAATCGTTAAGATCTGGGAATAGACTAAAGAAAGATCAATTAGGTGCTTTCAAATTTGTGCTTTCAGAACAGCTAGGCATCATGAACGCCCTCCTAAAAGTGTCAAGACCTAGCTGAAGCTCATTAAAAAACATAGAAGTCATCAAGGAAACAGCTGTCAGCTTGAGTCTGTCAGTGCCAAACTGTGTCGATTCAATGTATTTATTTCTTTTCTGGCAGAATAATACATAGTGTCAAATCAGAAAAGTATTAAATGTCTGGTTATTTAATCCTCCCTGACTGAGGAGGTGGGAAGGGTACTTGAAAATAATGTAAAGTGGGAATATAAAAATGGAGGGATAACTGCAGTCCAGAAAAGTGTTTTACTTCACAATAAAAGGAAGAATTGTGTGGGAATCTTATTCCATGAAACGCTTTCATTAATGACTGAGTTAATGGAACAACAAGTATTTATTATGTATTCCAATTACTTTGACCTGGAAGGATTAAAATTCAAACGATAAATCAGACCAAAGATATAGAGTGGCTTCCATATAAAAGGTAACTAAGGTAGAATGTGGAAAATGTGGAAAAGCAACAACTAAGAGATTATGAAGGAGGCAGCTAAAACCACATGTGGTATGAAGAGAGCAAATGGGGATCTGTCTCCCAGCAGTAGGACAAGGAGGCACTGAACAAAGCTGGTAGCAATTAGTGTCAGAAGCAAACGAAATGAGGTGGTGCTACTGCAGTGCTCCCGAAATGACGTGATGACTGCCAAAAACTGACATCGTGACACTGGAGAAGTTAATGGAAGGAAAATGCATGGAAGACAGCTGTGTACGTAAAAGTTTTATCTGCCTCAGGAAGTTCCTTTGCAACTTTTATTTGGAGTTTCAGATTTAGGTTTGATATTAGGAAAATATTTCCTAACAGTAGTGGTAATAGAATAGGTTTGTTTGAAGACTCATGCAATTTCCAACATTAGAGCTTTAAGAATGAACGAGAGGAACAAAAATCGCAGAAATGATGTAGAGCTATTGATCTAGCTTTCAGACGAAGAAGTGAACAGTCCAGACGGGAGTCCCGTCCAGCCATAATTCCTAAAATTATGTGGAAATTAAATATTTATTACTTGTATCACAATAACACTGATGTATCTAAAACAAGAATCACAAAAATAAGCAATTCATCTAAAATTTTCAAAAAGAGCATTTTTTTAAATGCAAATACAGAATCGTTGAGGGAGAACAAAATTATGTAACAAGTTTTAATGTTGTAGTGAAAGGTGATGGAATGCTGTGAAAATGCCACCAAACTTTTCCATTATTCAAAAATAAATATCCTAAATATTCACAACATTGTAAAAAAAATACGCTTATATATGAGCTAGTACCATGCAAATTTCCTATATTGAAAGCACTAATAAGCTTAACAAATGAAGTCTTATTGTTAATATAAGGATGACATAGAAGCTTAGAAGGCATGTATTTACTGCACTCACTAAAATTAGTTATTCAAATGCAAATTTAATAAGTTATTAGTCAGATGTCTGTTTCTGCTGATTAACACCCACAAGCTATTATAGTAGACTGGAAAAAATCGTATATATTAAAAAGCCTACTTCTCTTTGCTAAAGTTAAAATACCTAACTAGGTACAGTTTACTCTTTTTTGACAAGTAAAAAACAAATGAAAAGACAGATTAGTGTCTTGTGTCAATAAGATCTTGTCTCAGATTAATACCTACTAGACAAGTGTTGGCTAGACTCCAGTCTACTTTAAGAAATTATCAGATAGCTTTCAGTCCTTGTATCAAATTTATTTTTCGCAATGTTTTTTGAAAGATAATTAAGATATTGATTTCACAGACAAGACTATGAATTTAACACACAAGTAATGATGAATGAGAGGACTTTGCACTTCCTAGGGATCAGTCTGGGTTTACAGATAGCAGATAAAAACAAAGTAGTCATTTAAATTCTGTAGACAGCCTTTAACAAAGAAAAGAAAAAGAACAGAAATTAAATGGAAGTCTGGTCTTAGGAAAAGAGTTTTCTAACCTGCCACATATCTTTAAGAAGTCTGCATACAATAACACTGCCTGGTTATCAAAAAGCTTCTAGCTACCCAAATGACAACCTGAACTCCCAAGGTGAACAATAGCAGCTGGGGGACTCCGTGTAAAAGACAGTGGATTAAACTACCGGGGGAATGCTAAGGGGGAGTGCACGGGCAGACTTTCAGTGCTGGAATTCATTGTCTCCATTGGCCTGGTGTCTGAATCTCAGCTTCCAAGAGTCTTGCAAAGCCATCTGTTTTCTCAAACCTTTGTTATATTTTTTGTAAATTATTTTTTTCTAGCTGTTAGTTCTACAGCTATTTACTGCTTTGTTTTTGGCTTTTGGAATGAAAATGTCCTTTTTTAAATTAATTATAGGGTAGCTCTGCTTCAGTAGCAGTTACTTGTTTGCTGTGTTTCAGCTTATCTGAGGAGAAAGTCCCTTGTGCTTCCAGCAGGATTATTTATACCAAGTGCCAGCTCCATCCTCAGTTAACACCAACAGTTTTAGCAGACCTCTCTCCAGGAGATCAACACAGATTTAGTGGTTTAGCTACTAACCTACTTGACACCTGACTTGACCAGACTGGCTTGAGGACACCTGGAGTTATTTCCCTTCCCTTGCAAGACTTATATAACAAAAGTGAGTTAATGGAAAAAAAATCAGATGAAAGTGTCTCAGGATCTAAGACTTTTAGAACTCAGAAAAGAAACATATATATATATAGTTCTGTTTTAAAATTATGTAAGAATTCTATACAATATTAACAGTCTCTACATAAGGAAAATATAAGTATGAATAGTGTATCAAACTCTAATATGTGATGAGATAATCAACAAAGGACTGTCTACTCTAAGAACATTGACTATTATTTCACAACTTCAGAGCTAAATATGTAGATTAAACTTTACATTTTATTCTCCAGGTACCTCAGTCACAGGCATCTGCAGTGCAGTAATCCAGGGCTGTAGGAGCATCCCTTTTAATTCTTAACTGTGATGAGCATCTCCTGAATATTTGAAGCAAAAAAGGGAACCAAAGGTAATTGCAGCAATACTATTTTTAATGTTTATTCAAATTCAGTTAGTGAACAAAGATCAGACTTAAAGGGTTTCACTAATTCACAGAAAGCTACAAGTTTTGTCTGGATTTATTACGAGGTGATTTGGTTATCTCATCCTGGAGACACTTCAGGGAGACTGCCCAAACCATCACGGTTCTCATTGGATCCTGTGGAGCGCGGGACAGTCTCACTTCTGCAGAGACGTCTCACCGTGGGACACGGGCACTAGTTGCAGTACTGTTGTGCTGCCTTGTGCTGCAACATGTAATCTACACATCAGGGCTTGCACTCACTTCCAGTGATAGCACAGCAATGTCGCCAGTTTTCGTAGTTATTCTAAAGTGCCTGAGTAATAAATAGGTAGCTTTTCAAGTTGACCTCCCATCCCTTAATGCTTGGACCATGTCTCCTAGAAATATTTCATATACACAGAGACCGGAAAAATTTTCATTAGCTTATTTATTTTTTTCACCAACCTTACCTGTGTTTTCTAGTATATTGACTAAATAAAAATAAAGCCCTTCAGCTCTTTCACTCAGCTTTTCCTCTGTACATTCTTCACACAGATCTTCAAAATCACAAGCTCTTTAAGCTTCTTAGCCTACAGCACTGAAGAAAGAAAAAGGTAAGCTGATAATTGATATTTCTGTAATTAAACCTCTAAGATAAATTTCTGGCACAAAGACTTCAGTGCACTTCGGATCTCACTTTTAATGTATTTTGTATATCATTACATTATTAAGTCTTAACAGTCTTCTTAGAACAGTGTTAAATCCAAATGTCCAGTCATAAATAGGAACCTTTGAGTATAAATGTAATATAAGCATAGGAACAAAATCAATGTTTGGGAAAGCACACTTCAGCTATATTCCATTGTCTGCCTTTAGCCAAAAAAAAAAAAAATCTTAAGTTCAGATTGGCTTCAGCAGGCCCTACTTAAATTATTGACAAACTATAAACAGGAATATTTGAAAGGAAAAAGAAGTACCAATTCCCTTCAGATAGCAAAATCATTTCTAAATATCTTTAAAAAGGTGAGAGAGGAAGATTTATTTTTTGCCTGTCACTCATACTGAGGGAGGAGGTAGTGTGATTGTTCATGCTTCCTTGAGGAACAAGCTAAAAATCTTATGGGGTACTCCAGATATGCAAGCACAAAGCCATGCACTTCCCCCCTGCGCTTCCATGAGCCTTGATCCTCTTCCCAAGCTCAGGAGTCTTGGGAGAAGTCCGAGCTCCTCGTGGAAGCAGCTCAACTGGCAGAGCTGTTTTTCTCCACTGCACCGTGATGTCCGGTACCTGCCCAGTCAGAGGGAGCCGCTTTTCCCAAAAGCCACATGCTCCCTGCAGGCTGCGCAGCTCCTGCTGCACCCGCCAGCAAAGCGAGGCTGGAAATGCTCCAGGTGTCCTGCACGGGAGCTTTCCTGAGCTAGCAACGAGGCTACATAGCAGAGGCTTTCACAGAATTATAGCAGAGATCGGCTTAATTCACAAGCTACCTTCGTCATGCCTGTGTAACTGCCGAGAGTGAAAGACACTCAGAGAAAAGCCCATGACTGCCTTCCCAGTGCTCCTGAGAGGATTGTTCATATTACTTGATAGATTCTGTGAGGGAGGGAATCAGAACAAAACCCTCCTAAAGGAAAACCACACATGATCCTATGATTAAAAAAAAGGATGAAAGGTCCTGGTGTATCTCTGTGAATTCCACTGCTCCAGCAGATGTATGTCTGCATTATGCACCGATTTATACAACCACATTTTAGTGCATCTGTCCATGTAAAATGCTACCTGTATGTTATCCTTCCTAGGATATTGTAGATGTTTCTTATAAAATAGGTAGACTTTATAAAAAATCCTTATTTTTTCTAAATGCTTTTGATACTCCAAAATCTATGTTTAGCCTTGTTGTCAATAATATTGATGATAAGAAAATGTAGCATTAAGCCGGTACACTTTTATCCGTTAATCTGACTGGGAATCAATTGTTTCATTTGCATATCTATCTTAGACACAGTCAATGCAACCTTACTTTGTTGTCAATAGGATGTGTAAGGAAATAGTAATAATAATAAAATGGATTATGTCCACAACCATTTTGGATGCTAAATTAAATGTGAACTGGTCTGCTTCCAGATTTGAGTTCTGAGCCTCATTTTTACTGTTATAGGTGGCACAGCAATACTAAAATTAACAATTTTCGTATTATAACAATACTATAACAATAATAATAATAATAATAATAATGTGGGATATATCTCACAAAATAAGATATATTATTTTTATATCTTGTCTCACTTTCAGGGAGAGTTATCCTATGTAAAAATATTATTTTTATATTTTACTCGATGAGATTTCTTTAAATGATTTTAATATCCTCTTTTGGGGGACAAATGTAGTTTCCCAGGTAATACTGAAGTCTGTGTTCTATAACAGCACAAATCATTTATACTTTCCCTAGGTTTCTTTTTTTTTAACTATAAAGAATCTTTATCCAGGAGGGAAATTCTCTCAGAGAAGACCCTGAAAGTGTTGCAATTGCTTTCCTTCTACTAAGCAGCAGGTGAATGGATCAGCACATCACTGAAAACTAAGAAACTAGCACTCACTTTTGCTGTTTTTACTATAGCTGTGTCGTTGAGCTGTTGAATTCCAGTTTTTTTCATCCTATGCTATACAAAGTATGCTAGCTCCTTTTTCTGAGGCTTGAGACAGTGCTGCCAAAGAAACATAGATTTGTTTAAATTTGTTCTAATTTTAAATAGAATTATTTGCCTAATATCGTTTGGTTTAAAATGTTACCTATTTTTATTTTTTTGATCCACATTTACACCAACTACCAACATTTCTAAACTAAAGGACCATCAGTCACAATTTGTGCAAAATCTGTTTCTGTTCTCTCTGGAGCAGGAATTTCTACTTGAGTTCTACCTATATTCCCTTAAAACTGATTTGATTAAATTTCCCAATAGTAAAGAATCCTGTCTCAGAGATATATTTTTAATTCTCTTTGTTTAGCATATCCATGCTCCCTGTGTAAAGCAACTCTGACAGCTCTATTTCTTGCTATGAATTTTTCAACAGGAAGTTTTACTTTACCTTGAAAAAAAAATCAGCAGTGCTCAAGGAATGAGTGAATATACTTTGTACTATTTTTTAATACCATACCCCTTAGCTTTAGAAAATCTTCACTGGCATTTGAAAAACTTACAGCTGTATCTCATATTAAAAAACAGCATTACTCCCCTTTCAGTAAAACCCATCTTCTGCACAGCATGCAGTTTTGAGCAAAAACACCAACGGGTGAGTACGATAGAGATGCAAGGCTTTGTTCTACCAATCCTTACTACTCTTTTTTATACTCCTTTCTCTATCAGCCTATGTGGAATTAGCTCAAAGCCTGCTATTCAAACATAGGCTTGGGCAATAAGAAGTGCATAATGATTCTGTCCTTTTCTGTCTGACTTTGGTGATATGATTCATATAACAGTCCTGCTGGCTGTCATATGTCATATCAGTTATCAGTTTTTTATATCACTTCTATGGCTAGTTGTGTTTGCAGCTTTATTCTCAGCAGCTGCAGCTCTCTAGATATGTGAAGGCTTTTTCTTCCAGATATTTCTGTCAATTTCTCTATATTCTCTGTTTCTCAAACAAGTATATTTGCAGTTCTGCAATGATAGTCTTTCCACACATGCATTTACATTCACTACTTAAAGGTCCTGATATTAATTATCTCTATACCCAGCAGAGGACACAATAAGAAAACCTCCAGGTTGAACAATGTTGAAATATTTTCCATCTTGAACAGCAACTTGAAACAGAAAGGAGTTTTAAATGAACAGTGAAAATAATTATTTTGTTGAATTTGTTGCAAATTTTGTGTTTAAGATATACTGAGATTTTTGTTATCTATCTCTATTTTGAGTCTTCATTAACTCTGTAAAAATTGCATTCAGGCTGACACCTGAAGTCTTATTCTAGAATTGATTTCATTTTGAAGGACAAGCTAAATCTATTAACTCTTTTCTGAGCAATTAATTTCCGTCTTGGAAATGTATTGAAACTGGACTAATTTTAGTTGTTCAGAGAGAAGGGTGCATTCTGTCATTCAGAAATTTTCAAAGAAGGCAATCTCCTTTCTTTTCTAAATCAAATATATAAATTAATTAATTATATACGCATACACATCAGAAAACATTGGGCTACTCTGTCCTTATTTTGCACAATACTATCCAAATTATCTTCTGGCTTTATGACAGCAAGTTGCAAACTACTGTAAAACACAGAAACATCTACCTTTAAATTCAGCAGCATATGAAGATGTGAGCTTGTAATAAGCCACCCTTGAGCCTCAAAAAGCTGCCATGATTGCTGTCCTGGTTGGATTAGAAACAAGTTACTATTGTCAATGCCTTCAATTTTGTTTAGTATTCTAGAGTAGAATTTCTAGGAGTTTAAAAATATTTGAACTGATAAACGTGTGCATGGAAACAGAGATGTTGAAGAGAATTGTCACTGCAATGGTAAGAATTGGTGCATTGGCTAAGATTTTGGTACACTGACTATTCAGAAGTGTAAAGCTCTGAAGAAAAACAGAAGTCAATTTTGTTAGTAGCACTGCTTTTTTCCTAGCTACCTGTTGGGGATACTGAGTAATTTTCAGAATTGCGTATTTAATTACAACTAGTGACATAAAGAAGACATACAGTAGCTATTTAAAGCAGGAGAGTATTTCAGGATTTTTGAAGAATATAACCAGAAGACTGCATGCAGAAAGCAACCACAAGATGTCAGCCTTAATGAATTACAGCAGATTATTCCAACTGGCTCCTTTCTGATAAGTAACTAGATCCTGAAAAACTGTATTCACCATGTTGAAAATTTTCTGGAGAAAATAATCTAAGAATAATATTCCTATTCATAAAGAAGTGCAGAAAAACAATGAGCAAGTCCAAATACAGGTCTATAAACATTTGTTTCCACCAGAAAACTCTGAAGATTTAATCCTTCTGCTTGAGACTCACTGGGAAGACGTATAAGGGATATATCATTCCACATTTACCCTGTTTTCACACTTTTTCCCTAACCATCTGTTGTCAGAGCTGAGATGCTAGACTAGATGGATTTGTGTTTTTTTTTCCTGTACAATTATTTTATTTTCTTCGTATTTTTGACTAAGTTCTCTTCCTACAGTTCTGAATGCCTTTGACTTAATAAGAAAGTCACAATTTCCAGTTGCCGATTCAGGTTTGGAGACACTCAAGTGACAGATATTTTGATAGCTGTTTCTGCCATGGTTTGCAGTTCATTCCCCTTTTAGTTAGCCATTCTAAAGCTAACGTAGGAGCTCTCAGCTGCTTTTTATGATGCCTGCTCAATTTGCCTCTAGCTACTCATACTAACAATGTTCTTGCCTTTGCGACCAGTTGTTTGCTATAGCTAGATTTACCATTAGCTGCTTTCATCTGTCACAACCTCCTGTCTCTTCCAGTTGTGTATGTTGTGCTGATTTGTTCTCCTCTGCCAGCAAAACTGGTGACTACTTCTGCATCTCTGCTCAGCCTTTTCTTACAATGGTCCATACAGTCTTTCAGATGAGCTTGAAAGAGTTCAAATGATATTCGGGATCTGCACAATCCTTGCCACGACAGGTAAATTCCCCGTTTGATCTATCCCTTGCTAAAAGCAAGCAAACAAAAAGCAGCAAAAGATGCCTTTACATAGAGATGCTTTTGATTCCTTCATTCTGTAATGACAAGCTACAGCGTTTGCTCCCTTAGCAATCACATATATGTTGCCCATAACACAATTAAAACTGTTATACATCAGATTTACTGGAATACCTGAAGCACCACAATACTTATCACTGAATAAAGCCCTGAGCTTTTAGTTTCTTCAGTGGCTCTCTGGTAGTTGCAAGCAGGCAGTCCCTGTAGGCTCCCATCTTTGCAGGGATCTCAGACAGTCTGGAGCCCTCCTGTGTACCTTACACTGTCAACGTTATAAAACACTTAGCCAGATACTGAATTTAGCTATTAAGTGAAAGCCCTTTTTCTAAAGTTACGTTAGCCTTAAAATTTAATTCACCTGCTGTGTCTTCAGGTTTCATAATGCATTGTTTGACAGCTGCCTGTCTCCTGTAGGATATCTGGTATTGCATTCTAGAAAGGGCAAGTGTGTTAATATGTAGATAAAAGGTACTGAGGGCCTCGATTCTGAGCCTTCTAGTGGTGCCAAGTCAATATAGATCAGAGACACAGTTCTGCAAATGCTTAATACTGCGCACAGCTTAGGGACAGACAAGGTGTACTCATAAGAGCAAGATGGGAAATGCACTGATGCGGAGCCTAAGAAAGTGTGAATCTGCATCCTTAGCTGAAATTCATGGAAAATATCTCCCGCACTCTGGGATAAGGGTACTGCAAAAATAGGTTGTTTGTGTGTCTGATTGGAAAGTGATTCATACTGAGATTTTGTGCTTTGTGAAATAAACACGTTATGATAGGATGTTCACAATTTTGGAGGAAAAGTTTGGAGGGATATTCAGGCATCCTGATATTCAGGCCTTGCTAGCACAGTATCCTTTACTTATAGTATACCCTTGCAACTATTAAAAAAAAAAAAGTAAAGGATGAAAAGCTGTTATTTCTTATTTCTCTCAGCTTCTGTCACGTAATTTGCCTGGGGACTGTACAGGTGAGTTTGGTGCAAGATCAGCTCCTTGGTACAAGATCAGTTTCTTTTTGTGTACTTTCTTCTCGGAAAGCAACTAGACATATTGACCACTACAGCAGTCACAAGGGGTATAAAATCACAGACTCAGGAGTTAACATACATTGATTTAGTACTCATCAATTATTTTTTAATGAGTACCTCTGGAGAAATACAGGATGTCAGCAAGATAATGCAGTAGCAAAACTTATCTAAAAAAAAAACCTGACACAGACACTTCCTAAAGAAAACACAGTGTTTCCAACATATAAAGGCCAAATTTTCAGACCAGACAAATAATATTGTTGAACATTTCTAAATACGTTCTATTAGCATTTGCCACTTTAATAGCATGTTTACATTGCAAAAATGATTAGAGTAGTACCCCAGCTCTTACACCAGGAACTTCTCATGTACTTAGTTTCATGGGTAACTTTACATCAGTCAGTACAATTCTAGCTCAAGTTTCATTGAAGACAGCTAGTATGCCATTAAAGAGTGTTTTCTTTCCTTGTCTGATGCCTCACCAGATTCTTAAATGTTAGTCACTTGTTCACTTGTTTTCAGCACGAGATTTTCTAAAACAAAGTTACGGATCCATGATCTCTTTCAACATTAGTTTTAACTATAAACAGTGATGATGAAAGATGATACAGAACCTCTCCCCTGTTGTCAAGATGCTAATTTATAGTCCATTTCTTGGCCTGCATTCCTAAGCTTACCCATCACATTGTTTACCTTCTTATTCTGCCACTTCATTTTCATCCTAAAAACGTGCCATACCACCACCACTATCCTCGCCCCTCTCTACATCGTCTGTCAGTATTGCTTCAAGTCTTCAGCATACATGCTCGAACATAAAGACAGAAAAGAAATCAGTCCAAGGACAATATGACATGCACAATTACCAGTTTCCCACCACAGACTCATTTTCTTTCTTACACTGTGGTGTCTTCCAGAGGAGAGGATGTGGCTCAGTCAAGGAGAATGGCAGATGTGTACTTTACATACGAATGCCTTGTTAAAAGCTCATGGCAAGGCCCCAGGGGAGTAGGATTCCTGGCATTTTCCTACCTTCAGCTTCAAAAAATATTGGAAATTTTTTCCAGGCTTTTTTTTTCTTTTGTTCTCCTGTTCTACATTCAATCTGTATTTGAATTTCAAGATTTTCAGTCCTCTCAACATCTTCCTCACTGTCTTTTTTGTTCCTGAATTTAGACATGGGACGAAGTGTCTGTAGCTCCTTGCAATACTGGATCATGCAAGAAGGGTCCCACTGAGATGTAGAGCTGTAGCTGGAGAGCCTGTTTTCCATTGTGTGCTTCTGGTTGCTCCCCAGCCTTCTGGCCTCTGTGCTCCTCGCTGCCAGATGCAGCTGTTGGGAGCCTTTCAGTTGCACCTAGCGTATGGGATGCTGGAGCCAGAAAAAAAAAGATGCAGGTGAGCCAGGGGATATGTCCTAGAGGTGTTAGATTATGGATGTGATTGTTTGGTACTAGAGCATGGGAACATGGCTTAGAGTAGGTTGAATGAGCCTGTTTTAAAGGATGATGTAACTGATCTGGATTTGGGGAACAAATATAATTCCCTATTACTCTCTCAAACACTTAGCAATTCTTGAACATTAGAACATAAGTGATAACAAATAACAACTTTATTATTTTTTCCTTTTATAATATTTATTATTATAATAGTTATTATTTTTCAAAGAGGTTTGTTGTTTGGAATATGCCATAGAATTTAACTATGTAAACAAAGGCAACATAATAAATGGAGAGTTAATTATAAAAAAAATACACATATAGTTGGGACAAACAGCCATCTGCAGCACCCAGTCTTGTCACCCTTACCTATATCATCATCTCATTAACCACTTCGAAGAAGGGAGTATGGATGTGTAACGAGATTAACTCATGGAAAATGAAGCTATGATGAAAGCAGCTATGCTGAAGTGCCAGAAGAGGATAGTCACAGCTGAACGGTGGCACGTGGCCGCAGACACATTTGGCAGAATTTTGTCATACATTCATTATTTGTAATTCAAGTTATTCACCAGGGAAAAGTGACACTTTCTAGCAAGGACACAGCAGCAGAAAGCTAGAGGGAGATAGATGCTAGGAAGAAGTTCAACTCATCGCCTACCCTTGTGTTCCAGGAGCTTGAGTGACTTTCTCATGAACAAGCAGAGCCCCATGTTCAGCAGCAAGTCCTGGTTGTGTCATAGGGCTGCAGGACACTGTGCAGCCCACCAGGACACTGCGGCAGTGGCCCCAAATTCCCAGACACCTAAAGCACTGAGTTTTGAAACTTTCATGTGTGGATACAAGGAGAGTTGGAGCACTTTCCTGGAGGTCAAGAGCCATCTGAACTGTTATATAAAAATTGCTAAGACAACCTAGCACCCACAGACTACACTTGGCTTCAGCGTTACTCCTACGGTCCCCATGGCAAGTTTCACAGTTGGCACACTGGAATAATGTCATGCTAGAAAAAGACATGCCAGATCTCACATTAACAATATGTTGTATTATCTATACATAAAAATATGGAATATAACAAGCCACTGGAATGTTTTCAATTGGTGCAATGACCTAGTTTAGAAGTGCTGATAAAAGCAGTCAACAGCTGTTTTAATCTGAATCTTTTATTTTTGTACCATGCCTAAATGATTAATAAAGCCACAGAATTCTTATCTAAGCACATTCATCTATAAAGACACCTATAGCAATCTAAAGAGAAATTTTTTTCATCTCTATACTTTAAGAAAATCCTCTTAATAAATAATTTTTGTGAGTTTTCTACTTATAGCAAGATGCAGTTAATAAACTGAACAGTCTTAATTGTAAAAACATCAGAATCTAATCATAAAGGGATTAATATATATCTATTTAATCATGAATATTATGCTGCTGTACTGATACTTAAATAGAGTGTAATGGAGTATTTATTTCCACACAAGGCCAGATTTATATGTATAGGCATGTATATTAAGATTTTTTCAATGCACTGCTAAGTAAAATCTGACTTCTGGTTGTGCTAACTGTTGTGAAGGATGGGTGTACTCCTATGGCTGTATCTAATCCTGATTATTCCTAATCTTAAATCAGAGGAGAAAATCCTCCCCTTCCCCCTGCAAACACATGATCTTGATTCCTGAATTATTTTATAAATACTTCATTGCTTATTAACACAAACTATTCTCCTTCTTTAAATATATATACTATATAAATAGGGCGTACCTTTAATTTTCTCAATGCCAAATATCAAACTCTTGTGCAAATGTTTTCTAGATCTTCTGTACTGTAGAAGAAAACATCTGCAATCATGCAATTTCTGACCATTTTTATCCTGCTACAAATACAGAGCAAATATAAATGGAAGGAACATTACAGGCTCACTCAGTGCATTGGTTTGCCAGGTTACTTGCTTCTGAGGCTCTGCCTATACTAGTAAATCAAGGAGGACTTGAACTGGGACTCTTCCTGATACTGAAACTGGAATGTCTGTATTGCTATATTGTTGGACCAGTCCCTGGAACAGTTTGGGCCCAGGTATGTCTCTCCTATGTAATCCCAAGCATGCCTAGGGAATGGTCCCAAGGTCAGTGACTGTTTCCAAAGCTTGAGGGTTGCTCGTGCCCACACTGGTTTAGAAACAGAGTCAGACATAGGCTGCCCAGAGAGTTTGTGGAGTCTCCTTCTCTGGAGATCTTCCAAACTCCCCTGGATGCAACCCTGTGCCACGTGCTCTAGGTGTCCCTGCTGGAGCAGGGGTGGCGGTTGGACTAGGTGGTCTCTAGAGGTCCCTTCCAACCTTAAACATTCTGTGATTCTGTGATTTTGTCAGTTCCAGTTAAGTATTTGTTAATTAATTGACTAGTTTGGAGACATTCAGGTGCCTAAACAGAAGTGTCTCATGTAATTCTACATACTTTAGGCATCTGAATGGGACTGCCAAATTCTGCAAAATCTGCAAAATATGGCACAGAATCTACAGGACACCTATGCCCATGCTGAGCTGCAGATGGAGACCAGGCAGGACTCCAATGGGTGGTCTGGAGGGGACTAGGTGCCCATTTTCCCTGTTCCTACAGCCCATGGCTCGCGTCCAACAGCCAGGCTTATTCCTGCGAGACAGCAGCTCCACAGCCAGTTCCGTTATGGATGGAATGAGAGCTCATTTTGTCCTGAGGTGCAAATAGTGGCTCCTAACAAAAGATCTGGACGAAAGGATACCAAGCCCCACACAAGGTGTGGGCCTCCACACAGACACCATGTCTTTGGAGGGCCTGCATTAGTGATGGCCCTCGGCACTTGCATGAAAGAATGATCCATTTCCTTGATAAATCAAAGGAGAACAATAAACAAATAGAAAACATCATTGTACTACTGAATATTGTGGGCAGTTCTGCCTCCTTGACCAGCTCAGGAAGGATATAAAAGGGTGGCAGGAATGACAGAAAATATGAAATTACTGCCATAGCGGGAGATCGTAATTAATTCAAGATGGCATGATCCAAAAAAATCTTTGGTTGGGATCTTTTCCAAATTTAAATTGCTGTATAAGTCTGATTGAGAATGGTACATTCCATCAGACACTGGCATCATGGGTATACAAGATATGCAACTGAATATAGGGCTAGACACCATGTTAAAAGAATAACGTAAAGCTTCCATACCTGTTGCTAAAGGGTTATACCATCATTACTCCAGCTCAGAGCTGGATTAACTTTGGATATACAAAAATAGCTTCAGCGGCTGCATGAGGTGAGTTTTGACTTTGCAGATTAGTGTTTCACAGGAAGACAAGATATTCTAACAAACACTTCTGAGAAATTGATAGTTTTGAAGTCAAGTCAAATGAATTGATGAATCAGTTGAGTAAAAACACTGGAAAAGCTTGACTTTCTGCAACTCTGAACCCACTTTCTACTAAATTAGGGTCTTAAAATGAATTACAAAAGAATTAGTATCAAGGTAGCAAGTTCAAGGCAGTTACACATGTTTTTTTATTAATGATCCATATATACTTTCATGATAGACCAATAAGTTGAGCAGTGAGAACAAATTTAGTATGTTAATTATACATGTATTTTTTCCTTTTCATATTTTCCCTTCCTTTCTTCAAATTCTGGCAGAGTATATATGTTACTGAATATCAGAGAAGAAAACACTACACTATCTAAAACTATAAAAGTGTCAAGAGTTTTAAATGAGGGCTTTTTCTCTGTAACCACTTGAGAGTTTGGCCAACGGGCTTGTGCAGATCTGTATTTCTTAGGTAGTCTAACCTCATAGTAGAATATAAGTTTTAAGATTTTGGAGCTCTGGGAATATTGCCATCAACACAACGTGAGACTTCCTTAAGAGTTACACTAGCTCTCATCTCAGCTAGGCTTCATCACTTCAACTTTCCCTTGAACTAATCTGTGCAATTACTGAATCCTCAGCCCCTTATGTAGTTTGAGATGCATGGATAGAGTTGTTATAATATGTATTAGTGGAATATATCTTGATGGAAGAAGTAGTCTCCAGGTTAAAGGGGTGGGTGAAGAGCATCTTAAATGTCATCCTATGATAACTTGGATTCTAATATGGCACTAAAGTATTTTTCTAGGAAGTTATGCTGGGAGTGAGTCCTACGGTTTATTCCATTCCATTTGTATCTCAATATCTTTAATAAGCATATTAGGAAAATATGCTATGTGGGAAACTGCGCACAAGTGCCTCGCAGGTATGGGAGGCACTGCAATTTGCTGTCACAGGTATAAAAGCCAGCTAATTTAGAGATGGAGGAAATGGCACAAGTGTCAGAATTTTCTGAGAGGACACAACTAAACCAAAGTTGCAGGGAGCACTGGGGAAAGCACTCAGCATGTCTTGCAAACATATGTAGATCTCCAAATACATTTTCTTGTCATCCTAAAGGCATTAAGGGTTCAGTTGCCTTACACCGCTCTAGGGCACATGCTGTTTTCCCCTGCCTTTATGTTCCATGGTGGGTAAATCAGTAGCCAGCCCTCACTGCGTGTGTGTAAATGACTAAAAAATGTGGTGGGCACAAATAAGCCTTCTCAAGCGTGCAGTCAATGAAGAGCTCTCTGTGAACATTTTTCCACAGGATTTTTGTATCTCAAAGACCAAAATAAGAAGCCTTTCACTTGGTGGCATGTTGTAGATCGATAAAGTTTTGGAGAAGGGAGGAATGTTTCACGGTGAGACAGACTATCTGAGGAAGAAAACACATCCAATATTTGGTGTTAAAGTTGTATGTTTCTCAACACTTTCCCACTCAAGTCCAGACAGTTGATAGGACTTAGTGCAAACAAAGTAATACAGGATTTTTTTTTTTTTTTTGGTTTTGGTTTTGCTTTTCTGGCTGATTTATATGGGCTTACTTTTCAGCCAGATTCACAAACCTGAGTTTCACTGTGCAACTGCACAGGGGATGATAAAAGTGGAAAACTCAGGAATTTTCCTGATGCAAATTTGAAAGTTACCTTCCACCTCGAGTAGGAAAATTCGAATCCTAAGTAAAAGTAGAATCCCCAGCAAATCTCCAACCTTCTCTTTTGAAGTCAAAAAGATCCCAAGGAGGGAGTTCCTGTTTGTTTTTGATGAAAGAGAGCTGATACCCACCATCAGGCCAAAAGGCAGTATGAGGGGCTATATGTGCAATTGCTGAAAGCAGTTTCACCAGTATCAAGCATATTACTGCTGAGCAGTTCCCTTCCTGTTGAGATTAACAATGTGATGGTTAGAGGGCCTAATTCCTGTGGTATTTTATAGGTAGGTGAAAAAGTTATCAGGGGACAGCAGAACAAATTATCCTTTAACTCTCCCTTGGGAGAGGAAAAAAAAAAAAAAAAGAAGTTACTGCTGATCAGTGTCTTAATGGAAATATCTGGAAATATCTCCTTAGAAGAGTGGCATTTTCCACTTTGGATCATCCTCTTTTCTGGAAGTTTGTATGTATTTCTTTGACAGAGGCAGTTTTGTCTCCTGCCTTTCTTTTACTTCAACCAGAGCCTTGTCCAGGAAGGGCACAGCAGTGGTGATGCTTCAAAGGTCAGGACATAGTCTTTAATGTAGGTCACATTTGATAGATGAATTGGTTCAAAAGCCAGTGGAACAATGGTAGTTTTGCCCCATGAAAATTTGCCTCTGAGTATTTTGGTGCCTTTCATACCATAGCAAATGGTTGTCCCCAACTTCATTTACTTCCTGTTCTGTTTTATGTTTTTGTTTTTTTGGCCAAGGTTGCAGGAGGGCAAGAGAGTGTATGTGTTTTGAACATTGCTTGTGTGATGGCCTGCCAGTGTTTTTCAAAGATGGGCAAATACTTGGCAAGTAATGACAGGCAAAAGTTAGGAGAAAGAATCAAATTTAATTTATGTTGCAATTTTCAAATTCCATTTACATCACAAATTTAATTTACCTTATGTTTGCATTTCATTTTTCATTAACACAGAAAACTGTAAGTAGGAAAGGGGCAAAAGATTATTTAGCTTCTTCACAGTATGTTGGAAAAAGATCTTCTCTTTCCTTGAGTATCTGGGAGGAGACATATTGGAAGGCTGAGACAATAGCAGCATTGTTGGCTGGAGTCCCTGGAGGGGAGGGACGATTAGCTTTCCACAAAATTTGGGGGATGTTGGGAGTGCCTTGGGCAAGGGGAGGAAGAAAGAATGAGAGAGCAGCTTCATTTCAAAGGGTTTGGTTTGCTGCCAGTCTGCTTCCTTCTGTGTCAGGAGGGATTCAGGAGGAGCACTCGTGCAGGAGAGCAGGTGCTGGTCCTGCCCACGGTGGGAGAGGGCAGCACAGTCACATCCCTCGCTGTCTTCCCATATACTGCTCCCCAGTGACCACAATTGATGGCCATGAGTTCGTTGGATCATCATCATTAGGATGTCAGGTCCTGTCTCAGGTCAGACTCTACATTGCCTGTTTCCTACTAAAACATGTTGTTTCAATTTTGTGATTCTTCATGTGCTGCTCCCCACTCTTAGTGTCTGCAACTACAGACAACTATTTATCCTTTATTTATCCCATTATCCTTTTCCAGGTAGCTCCTCTAAATGCCTGCAGCAAATGTGACAGTGATGGCATTGCTGGTGTGCTGTGGTCATTGTTACCTCACGGTCTCCTGATGCCTTCCTGTCCATCTGTGTTCTTACACTGAGACTGTAAACTCTTCACTGGAGATACTGGTTTTTCCTTTTGTGTTTGCATGAACCCTTACAAAAATAGTCTTGACGCTTACATATCAAAGAGAAAGAAAGCAAGAAAAAATGGAATTCAGCAAATCTCCCAAGTAATCCAATTCACCTGTCCTCTGGCTGCCCCAATCACATTTTAGCCTCTGGTCCCCTTGAATAAACAAAAGCAGTTTGGCTAGAAATTAGACAAGACTGGAAAACTGAAGTTCCACTTCATTTTTCGTGAACAGAGCCTCAAATGTAATTCAGTGCAAGAGGATGCAGGCTCAGTTGAAAGTTTTGTCTGTTTTTAACAATTTTTTTTTTTCGACCCTAGATATAATGAAGGGATAAATCTTTTATCTTCTCCTGTCTTTATTGTTGCTATTTCCGCTTCCATGGTTGATTATTGGTTAGTTAAGTGAAGAAAAGAGAGAGAAAAAAAAAAAGTCCTCTTTTTCCTCAGACTTCAGCTGTGCCAGCATGTCTGTTATTTAGATGCTCCCCGGGCCTGCCCCGCACAATGGGGCCGCCCTGAGCAGCTCCGAGACCTGTCGCCCCTTGTTAGGTTCCCGTTCACGGTTGAACAGAAAAGGGGGTTGTAAGCAGAGCTGGAAGCACAGGCTTAGGAAGGGCGGTAATGACGCGTAGGAAGTGTTCTATATATATATCTGTTAAGAAGTCACAGAAAACTCCTCACTGGGGGTTCCATTTAATTTTCGCCTGAGGGTTCCACTATTAACTGTTAAGTGGAATGTGTAGCATGTCATCAAGCCAAAGTATGTGAAGCCCAGTGTTTGTCACCTTCATGCTAGGGAGGGGGTTCTCAAAGCTTTCTTGATTTTTCCTCAGATGAGCAATTAGTTTTTTTAGAACAGCAGTGAGAGTTGAGAGGCAAGCATACTTCACAAAAAAAATATCCTTTCTCTTTTAAGTCTTTTGTTAAGAGATGTTTTCCTTCTCAGGCTATAAAAATGGAACAGAGAGGGGAGCAGATTTTCATGGGAGAGAGAATTTCTAACAGGATTGATACCCTAAAATTGATACCCCAGATTCCATGTTCTATATTTAATATTGTCATTGATTCACTTAGTGATGCTGTACAAATTATTTACCCCTTTTATTTCCTACTTTCTCTATCTCTAGAGTGAGGCTACTATTTCTAGAAGTGCCAAAAGCGACTCACTGGAAGGACAGTGAGTGACAAGAAGCACTGCTGCATAATGTAGTATGCATAATTAGAACATTGATCTTATCAAATTATCACCTTATAGAAGGAATAAAAATAAATTTTAAAAAACCCATAACCTCTTAAGCCATGAAAAAAAGGTTATTATATGAGTTGATGTTCATTGAAGGAATCTTCAACTGCTCTCAGGAAGCACTCCAGCTGAACACTTAATTTTGAAGAACTTAAAGTAGTGTATTTACTTATTTAAATGAGTTTGTCTATGATGTTACACAATTTTACAACTCTGTGATTCTTTTTATTTATAAACTGGATTTTATTTTTATCCTCAGCTTTTCACTCCAAATCTTTTGATATAGAAAATATATTTCATTACTGTAATGTTCATTCCTATTTGTTTAGTATATTGTAGTAGTATATTGTATTTTTAATTGATTTTTTTTTTGTTGGGAAGGTTAGCTCAAATCAGCTGCTGATCAACTGTAGTAATATCCCTAGCCAGAACCCAAAGACCTAGGGCATGATGACTTAGTAAATCAGAGGCATAGAAGCTATAACAAAAATACACATCTATTCTATCTTAAAGGTGATAAAAACTGTAGGAACTTGCACTCATTTCATTGGTCAGATCCAATGAAATCAGATCCAGCATTCCCTGTGGTCAGATCCAGCATTCCCTGTGGCTTAATATAAGACTGAACATTTCCTACACATGATGTGCTCGGATGTTCTAGGGCTGTCAGCTGATGGTTTTATTGAAGATCACTGTGATCTAAACTAACATTTTAGCTGTTCAGTTGTGTCCGTTTGCTAACCACTAAACTAACTTCTAAATTTGTATAGTAAAATTTAATTTTATTCACTCTTTATCCTGTACTTCATAAGATAAATCAATAAGCCACCAGACTAAAAATGAGGAAATAGTAGTTTCTTTTCCAAGTCAGCCATAAAGCCCTGTGAAACAACAAGAAAATATGTGGGTAATTGTGTTGGTGGTGGGTTTTTTGTTTGTTTGTTTGTGTTACATTTCCTATCTGGAAATTGGAAAAATGCTTCTTTTTCTTCCATAGCTGTCATAAGAAATAAAATCTACTAATGGCTCTGAGGCATTCAGATACTGTGATGAGGAGCATATGGGTGCATCTACAGTAGCAAACTAAACAGTGCCAGAAGATGAGTCTGAACGCGGGACCTTATTCATCTGCACTGACGCTGAATCAATTAGCTCCTTCCTCAGCAATTCCAGCCCGGGAGTTGGCCTGGGGAGGCACCGCTGCCCATAATGAGGTTGCATCTGGCCACTCTAGCTAAAAGCCAGAGAGATTGCTAACACTGACCTGGCTGCCCCGAGCCCACTGGCAAACAGCCAGAGAGAGGTCTCGTTAGTCCCAACGTACACCTTTTTCTCTGCACCTATAGGACTTACATAATACAAATATCTTCTGGTGACATGATTAGTTTAACCACCACAATGTATGTTGCTGCTTCATGTGAGCAGATTTGAGGGAGGGAACAGCTTCCCAATTCCGTGAAACTTTTCTTTTCCTCTTTTTTTCTTTTTTTTTCTTTTTTTTTCTTTTTGAAAGCTCTCTGTTCTGCACTGTAAAGAAAACAACAAAATTTCCACTTTTATTTGTTTTTAATTGAAAGACAGAGAAAAAGATATTTGTCTGGTTGTCTCTGCTCCCAAAAACATATCTGTGAGACCAGTTAGAAATCTTGGTCTGAATCCAGCAGACAATTAGATCAGCTCCAATTTGCAAAATGCACTTTAATTGCACTAAGTCAATATCATATTCCACCATTACAAACTCTGCTCAGAATCCCAGCATGGAGTTAGCAGGATCACTTTGGCAGATGCCTTCACTTTTCTTCCTTCAGAAACAACCTTACCTGTGCACTGATCTCGCAGGCTGTCCCAGCCATGCGGGTCCATGCAGCCCTGTGCACAGCTCCAGCTGAACTGCAGATGTCTGCCTGCTCAGAAGAGTTTAGCTTCATGTTTCATTCTTAATATTGAATGATTTATACCACTTATGCTAGCCGACATTATGGTTTTGCTCAGCTCCATTTCTAGGCTGTGATTCATTTTTGTTTATGTGTTATTCCCAGCATACACACAAGAACAAGGATAGCTGTATCATGCTTAGCTTACTGTCCACCAGGACCTTTCCTGCAAAGCTGTTCTTCAGCTGGTTGGTCAGACCATAGCACATCCTGGTGCATAAGGTCACCCCCTCCCAGGTGCAGGATGTGGCATTTCCCTTCGTGGAACTTCAGGAGATCCACATGGTCCATTTTCCCAGCTCCTCCCAAATGGCAACACAATCACAGACCAATCAGTCTCAATTGATTGGTATCAACCAATTCTCCCAGTTTTGTAATAAAGCAAAAAAAAAAACAAAAACCAAAAACCAAAAAACAAACAAACAAACAAACAAAAACTCTTATAACACTATAATCTCTGAAATTCATCTTTAAGCAGCTTCTCTTTCCTCTGAGAGTTTTTAGTCTCAGTACAGGCTCTTTCTGGGGTCCATCTTGTACAGAGAATACAGCAACACAGGTGGCCAGCAATGCTATGGAAACCCAGAGCAAAGCTAACTTGTCGTTTAATGAAGAAAATGGATAGACATTTCTGTTTTGTATGTTTGTTTATGTCTGTCCCCTTTTGTAGAATACATTTCAGGTTTACAACTCTCATCAATCCTGGAATACACTCCAAGAATGCCCTGTTCTTTGAACAAGACTGTGGCAATCTATAAATCTACCTTGAACAGTTTTTTTGTTGCACAGAGGACTAGCTCGTAACCATGTTTTAGCTTATGCCTGGAAATATTTTTTTCTTTAAAAATGATTTTTTATTAAAATCTTGCAGGCTCAAAGGTGCTTGATAGAGACCTGGAAGAAGAGATATTTGCAGTGGGTTTTTTTTTTTTTTTTAGGTTTTCCTAGGGAAAAAACAAAGCAAAACAGTGCTTGAAAAGAAGCCAGAAAAGGCACATGCCATACTTCTCTGTATGGCATGTTCAGAATCAAAGAGGGTCTCTGTGGTGTTTGAGAGAATATAGAGAGCACTGTAAGCTCTTAGGCAACATCAAATATTCGAAGTATACTCTTACACCAGTTGACTGTCACCTGGTAAAGACATGTGATTGTAAAAACTGGTTACCAAGTGTGACTATTCACTGTTGTATTATGGTTCCGTATATCTATATCATGAGCTGAGGACAAGCCAGCCATGCACCCTTGCAGTGGGTGCCCCCTGGGCTCCATCAGGAGAGCGTTGCCGGCGGGTCAAGGGAGGGGAGGTCACACCTGGTGCGTTGCTCCAAGTCTGAGCTCCCCTGTACAAGAGACATGGACATTCTTTTTCTGTGAGAATGGGCAAACACGGGAACAGGCGGCAGAGTCTGCGTCCTTGGGGACACTCAGAACCTGACTGAACACAGCCCTGCGGCGCCTGCTCTTGCTGACTCTGCCTTGGGCACGAGGTTGGATAAGGCGATCTCCAGAGATCCTCCAGCCTCGGTCATCATTGTGATTATTTAGGGCATCGTTTTCTCATGTGATCTCTGAAACACAATTTTAAGGTATCCTAGAGCAAAGATTTCCTCTCTTTCAGGTGCAGAGCTAGACTGTCTTATTTGAAAGGGAAACTGAGCGGCAGCTGCGTCACCACAGGGCCAAGTAAGAGATCTGTGACACTCTTCCACCCAGGCTACTGTTACAGCTTGGAGCTGCTATTTCCCTGGCAGCCTTTGGCAGCATTATTCCTAAGCAATAACAAGGCAAGCCGCTGACTAAATGAGACATCAGTGGTGTTTTGTTTTTATTATTATGTATTTTGGGTTTGATTAAAAATCTAGTTCACATAATTGCTAGCAATTAACCCCACTCACATATTCTCACTTCCTTGCCGAGTGAACCACAAGTAGGGACTTACCTGGCTAAAAATCCACTTGGCTGTAAAAATTATCTAGCTGAAAAAAACCCCCCACTCTTCAGCCAAGTGAATTCCCCAGGCCAGCTTGCTGTGAGGGATGGCACAGACTTGTGCCAGGATCAGCTCTAGGCAGAGTATTTTATTCTGCGGCCATTGTGGCTTAATGAATGCCTCAAATCACAGCGTAAGGACAGCCGCATTCTCCATACAAGAAGAGATGAGACCTAGGGAGAGAATCAGGACCTGCCTCGGGGAGCACTAATATGTGATTTAGACTATATCCTCTTCCAAACAGTATTCTTACTTGTGAAAACAACTTCTCTAGGCCAGGACCAAATGATAACTGGACAAGTATGTCCAGCTACCTCCCATGTTGCAGCTACTGCACATCTGATTTCTTTGGTTGGTTGTCAATTTGTAATCTTTTAGCAATGTTACATTTGACTGTGCAAAAGGAAAAATGGAAACAAAAAGGGGAATGGAGTGGAGGAGGGGAAAGGGGGAAGGACCAAAGAAAGCACAAACCTCATGCATCAGTTACTACTATTTGTTAGAATTAGTTGTCTTACCCGCTGTTAGCTTTGTACCTTTTCACTGTTTGAGGCTGTACAGAGATCAATTTTAGTCTCTTTCATCCATGTTCTCCATCTCTTTACCTCTTTCCAGGCTTCTATTTTCCTGTTTTATGGGTTCTCAATGTCTATCTTCTTTCCTCAGCAGCAAGCAAGCTTGATGTTTTCTTTAATAATGCTCAAGTCATCTCCTCTAAGCAAGCTACAAAGCGCTCATAATTAACGATGGAAGCCCGAGGTTGAGCAAAGCAAAGGTCAGGGTAATTGGGGCTGATGCCATTAGACACTGTTGGTATGTTATTGTTCCCGGGGCAGACTTCCAGGTTTACGGGAAGATAATGCACTCGGGAAACTGGGCCACAGGAAATGATCATTCGTCTGTTAATACTGGGTCACCTGCCACTCTTAGGTAATTAGGGTCATAAATGGACTTTGTCAATAAGTAACCTAAAAAAATGACAGAAGAATGGAACCTTGGATGTGTTTTTATTAAAATAAATAATAATAATAATAATAAGATTATCCCAGCCTTAATTACCAGAATTTTCCTTTACAAATAATCAGCCATACATGTAAGTGTGGAAAAGTCTTTTCTCCACTGATTTGTTTCACTTCCATCTTCTTCCTTTGGTAGTAAAAGAGGAATGGGAAACTC
>NW_010577178.1:0-25242 GCF_000705375.1 Tinamus guttatus | reverse complement strand
TAAGGTCTGTGCTCCAGCCCCTTCATCCGCTTCATCGTCCCTCATGAAGCTTCCCTTCAAGTTCTGCCTATTGCTAGTGAGGGAAAATTTTATGAAATTTTCAAAATGAATCTGATGCCTTCCCAAAACTTACTTTGACCAGGCAGATATCCCAGTGCCTTTACTTCAAATCATTTTCTATAGCTTCTTGAGGCGTTAGGTAAAACAACAAAGCACAGCACAGTTGCCATTTAAGCTTTGCAGATCTCCTTTCATAGTCCCAATTTAAGACCTTCAGCCTCTGTCTCAGAAGCATCTTTAAGCCCATACAGGCTCTGCCCGACCATCTTTAGTAGCTATTATGTCCTTCTGGACCTGCATCTGTGTCTAAGTATTCCCTGCATTAGGATTAGATATTACCTATTCTTCAGTCTTTACCGTGACCATTCTTGGGGGAGGGAAAAGGATTTTTTGCTTTTATATATCCCCAGAAACTTTTTTCATATTTTTCTTTAGTGAAACCGTATTTCTCTATTCTTTTGCCTCCTTAAGCCTTTTGAGGTATTTTAAATAGTGGAAAAAAAACATCAGGGTTTTGAGTCACATGTGTTTATATAACACATGGAGGATTTATGCAACATGGAGAATTTCAGTGGCATCAGGGATTTTATTACTCAAAGAGCTTGAAAACTTGATACCTTGATATTCAGTAAAGTTTCTTGATAGTAATGTTTCAAGTTCCTTTTCTGCTTTGTTTTTGAACATATGGATATTGAGCAATGGAAATATGAGGTTTTTTGCAATTCTTTAATTTTACTTACAAATTACTTTTTTATTGATGCTCACATTCTGCAAGGATATTTTTGACATACTGAGATACATTAAGCATTTCTAAAATTAATTTGTATATATTTCACTATTGAATGGATGTTTTTCTATTGAAGGAGCAATATAAAAAGACCAGTAAGCAGTATTTGTTAAAACAGTTGTTAATGAAATAAAGTTTTGCATTGAAAAATGTAGGATCACTTAGCAGCTGCTGGTGTGGAATTTTCTGTGACTACTTGCACGGGCTACTTGCAAGTGTAATTTACCTGAGCTCTTAGCTATTCGAGCCCAATCCGCTAGTACTTATCTCTTAGTAAGGATCTTGCTAAGATTCTGCCCAGGTTAGGAAAGTATCTGGGTCAACATATTTTGTGTTCATACATTATAGTGCTTTATCATCATTTTATATACATTAGAATATTATTGTACTTTTTAGCTTTCTTATATTAAGAGATTCTACTCTGACTTTTCTAATGTGAATTTTGACTTTTTAAACGTGAAGACAGTGTTATTAAACGATTCATGATAGAGAACCTTACAGCATATTAAATTGACTGTGCTGCATCACAGCCAAACATTTTTTCTAACTTTGTTTAACTTTCTGGTTGAACTTTAAATTCATAACCTTTTTTGTAGTTTCCTCTGTTTTTAGAAAACAAGTATTTATGGAAATAAATAAATGGCAGGAATAAGAAAAAGGAAAAACTTATATAACACTTAAATATCTGCATGTTATTTAAATACCTGCTTGACCCATCCATAGTAATGTGATTTTGTTCAGACTACACTGGTAACTATAATCCTTTCTGTAGGGGGTGATATGCAGATGGAAGGAGAAGCTGCCTATTGCTTAGGTTTAGCATATCATTTTGCTGGAGAAGAACAGACAGCAATACCAGTAAGTTTATTTTAAAGTTCCTTTGTCTTCCTCTAGCTCCTTGGTGTCTTCTACTTAGAAGTTTCGGATAATGGAAAATGTATAGAGAGATTTGGCTTACAGACCTTCTATCTAGTTCCATCGACAGAGATCCATGTGGTTTAAGAAATTATGGTTTTTAAAAGTTCCAGAATTTAGGGAAATTTCCCCAAGTCCCCTGAGTCCATGCTTCCAGCCTTGAATCTGTAGAAATAAAATAAAGTAGAAACTTAAGTTACACATGGCTAACATTCTTTTCCTGTATACATACATACAAACACACATTATATAAATATATATAAGTGTGTACACATATTCATACATAATGTAAACAACGGCATAATTTTTGGAAGTATGAAAACTAGTTTGATATGAGATCTTTGTGAGAAAGAGCTACAAGTATGTCAGTCTGTGTGTTGTGCGTTTGCTATTGTTTTTTATCATGTGATGTTTTTCAAAACATCAGGAATGTGGAAGAAATGTGATTTGCTATGGGTGTCAACAAGCTCTTGTGGATGCTTGTATTCATGCTCTTCTTGTCACGCTTCCCTTGAACTTCCCATAGATGACAGTTAAGGAAGGTGAGAATTCTACATGCGATAAGTGCAGAAGAGCGTTGCTCTAGTCCATCGTAGGTCAGTGTGAGAGGGAAGCTTAGTATCGATTTGATTTGTCTGTACTGGCCACCAGAAAGGGAACGATCTTCCAGAAGCAGTTTAGAAATGTTTTTGGAAAAATAGTTGTTTGAATATATTTGGGCATACACTAGAAGTCGTAGAGTGGATTGAGCATGAAGATTTCGCCATGGCTTACTTGTGTTCTGTAATATAGGATGGATGCTGCACATCTCTCCTCAAATACGCTGTTGCATGCTATTAATGATTGGAGATGCAGTTTTTTCCAGAAGTTCTTGACTGTACTTCTAGTATCAGCAAAGCCAAAGAACCTGCTCTCATATCAGTTTCAGTCAGAGTCTGCAGCTTAATGTGAAGGTATTTCAAAATGAGAAGCCACATATAATTTTATAAAACTCTATCTGATGGTTGAAGCAGCAGTGAAAGAGAGGATATTTGCTCCCTTCCAAAAATAGTTTGACAGATTAGACTAGAATTTCCTGTGCTGAAATTCATCTACATCTTCATTTGTTTTTTTGACTGACAAGTTGAAAGCATTTCAACTACTGTATCAACCTCTCCTAGTAAGTTTTTGAGAGTCAATAAGCTGTGTGGACAATGAAGAGCAGCAAAGTAAATAATGAGCTAAATAAAGTGTCTGCTGGCCCATTGATCTCTGCATCACAGTAGAAATTTGTAAACCAAGAACACTGTGTAGTCTGTATGATAAACAAAGGATCAAACCAGCTTTGCCCCTGCCAAAAATATTAGGTGTCCTGATGTTGTTTCTTAAGGGTTCATTTTGCTTGATTTTAATTTTTACTCCTTTTCCTCTCCTCCCCTCTCTGCACCCCCACCTCTTCAGAAAGAAAAAAAAAGTAGCAGTGATCATTTAGAAGTTCATCTGCTTTTTATCACGTGAATTTTTTTTTAAGGAAGAATCTGGAATCTTTAGTTTTGTAAAGTAATTCTACTAATTTAAAATATATCTGTAAGAGTTTGTGCCTATTTCTTTAATCTTACAAGAATACATGGTGGGTTTGGAAAGCAAAGAGTATTTTTATGAAGAAGGAAAGAAAGTCTCTATAGTACAAAACATAAATGATCTACTTTATGTTAGAGTGTAAAATATTTTATTAAAGAAAATAGTAATAGTTTGAAGTATAAATAGGGATTCCTAGAATAATGACATTTCATATAACATTACCTAGGAAACCTGTGAAGTGTTTTCATACAGAAAATGTATTGTACATTTCCTTTTATCCTTAATAGTGATCAATATAGACAGCAGTAAAATATCAGTGGTTGACAGTGCTGTTGAGCACAAGTTGTCTTCACTCTCCAATTAGAAATCATTGCCTAAAATTTACCCTTCTGTTCTCAGTTTAATGGTGTCTGTATCCAAGGGGAGCTCAGATGCTTACGGAGATGAAATCATTGCATGCGGCTCCCGGGGGACTGCTGGTTATCATTACACACACCATGCAGACGCTGCTGCCAGGAGCCGCTTGCCTCATGCTAATGTGCAGTTCATCACCAGCTCCTGCAGCGTGCTAAAGAGGTCTTGCCACACAGCTTGGGCCCATTCGGGTGCGGACTCAGGGGTCTCAGTGGTTATTTTCCTGCTTTGCATCAGAGTTTTCATCTTCTTTATCCTTTTGTGCTGTGGGCCACCTCAGGCAGTCTCCTTCTAGGGGAATCTGAACGGAGCAGCTGCCACAGATACCATTTCCTCCAATTGTTGCCACTTGGTTCCTTTTATGGCTTCGCGCGTGACTCCCTCCCCCAACATGCACATGCACGAGCATGCAGATAACTCTTTCATTCATGTCTTCAAGCCAAGCAGAGAAGCATATGTGCAAAATATTCATTATCTAATGCAGTAATTAAAGGTTGAAATGATTAAGCTGCAGCCTATTATACCAAAAATACGCAGTCATTTTGTATTGAATGGACCATTTTTGTTGGAGAAGGTGTTTTTATTTCCTAGGCACTTGGTGAATAATCTGACATAATTTGATTTGGTGTGTAATCTGTATAAATTGATTTAATTTTATTTGATACATATGATTGATTTCAGTGGACGTGCTCAGATGTAAAAACATAAATATGTGCAAGTCTGAAAGCCTCAGAACTAATTATGTTCGATATCAGTGTGGTATGTTCATAATATTTTTTATATCATCTGGTTTATAATCAAGCCTAACAACTTTTCCCCCATATATGACACAAAATATTAATAGCTTACATATTATAGATTTTATCTTAAACATTGTAGATTCTATCAGGGAAAGATATCTATCCAGGTTAATATTACAGTAGGAGTTACTACTTCATTTTTCTCAGGCTTGTGTTTCACTTAATACTTAGCTTTTTATACATCTGTGTCAGTAGAAGTCTTCGTGGGAGGTGGAGAACTTGTCACTGGAATTTTCCTCTAAGCTGAACTTTGAAGAATCCTTCAAACATCTGAGCATTTAGGGGTTTTTTTGTCTTTCAGTTAGAGTTATATCCCAAATCATCTGGAAAATCCCAACCTTCATTATTGACCTTATCACCTACCATTTATTTATTTCTGAGTGTTCCTTTATTTTGGATTTTAAATCCTGTATTTCAGTAGGGTACATATCTAAGCAGTAGAGGCAGTGTTCCTTGGAGTTGAATACTCCAAGTCATGCCAAAATAAATGTGATAATTTATGACATAATGCCACATGCATGAATTGGCAGAATTACAATATAAAAGCTACAGTCATAAAATTATCAAGAAAATTTATGAACTTATAGAGACATTTTCACATCCCAAATGACCCTATTTAAATAATCAGTGGTGATTTATAGCTATAAGGTTAATTTCCAAAAAAAGTTTAAATCAAAACAAGTGAAAATTTGACTTTCAGTTCCTACAACTAAAGAGAATATAAATAGATATATCTGGGATGCTGTCACTCTATCATTAGTATATACAATATGCTTTATTTATTATATCTAATCACATAGATGATGTATCAATTTGTATGCATCAGTTTGACAGGTCAAAGAGGATCTTACCAACTAAAAAAACTCCAAAAGGTAGACTGAATTTTATGCTCTGTTCTCCCATATGTTTTGAAAGGTAGTCAAGCAGAGAGAGCTTTAGTGCTTTAAGTTTTGCATACTGTTCTTGAACAGAAGATTGAACTTAAAGACATGTTTGTGCAAATGACGTCTGGATATACCTTTGTCCTGACAAAATGGACTAACTCTAATACTGACAGAATTAAGAAACTCTTATTTGAGTGAGAACCTTAAAGAAGACCTCTAACTTCAGGAAAGAGGTGAAAGTCTGTTCATTCGGTTAATTTTGCTGTTGTTAATTTGGCACTTAAGACTTAAAGTTTGTTTGCTAATTTGGATATAAAAAGCTAGCCGTCCCTCAGTGAAGGAATCATTTCTTCTGTTGTTTTAATTTAGAGATAGATAGTCATTTTTCTGTCTTGGCAGTTTCACAAAAACCTGAATGAAAACAGATGAAAAGTACAGAATAGCTCTGAGACGTAATGGGCTTGGTTTTCTTCAGTATTTTTCCATATACCCTGCAACTTTGCACCCTGGTGTCCATTTGCCTTGGAACAAGGTATTATCTTTCTTTTGAGTCTGTGGTTAAAATCACATTTTGCTTTGTTAACAGCATCAGAGTAGAATAACCCTCCTCTCTGGTTCTTTTGTCAGAAGTAGTGTACTAGAAATGTGTGAGAAAACCCTCTTACAAGAAACACTGCTTAAGAATTAGAATAATCAACTTATGCAGAAAACATAGAGCATAAGAAATTAGAAACAAAATAGATAAAATATCTATTGCTAACGAGCAAATCAGAATATTTTCAAATTATTTCAATGTTTTGCTGTAACAACAATAAAGATAAATGTAATAGGACTTGTTGATGTCAATCCTTACTCTCCAGGAGCCTTATGTTCTGTAAGACCAGTTATCAAAATCCTATAAACACGCAAACATTCATCTCAGCTGTTGTGATTTCAGATCTAATGATACATATACCCAAAAGAGTAAAAAGTCAGTGAACTGCAATTTTGTCTGCACATTCCATTAAACTTTAAAACACCTTTTCAAGATTTTAGGGCTATCTGACTACAGCTTTCTTAGAAATCTGTATATGAGTTGATGACAGTAAGTTTATAACACCAATTTGGGCATATGGAGTAGAAAACAGGGTTTGTTTGTGGTTTTGCTTTTAATTCCAAAGCAGTATGACAATTGCTGGGTTTATGTATATTTATAAGGTTTACGTAGCTTTATTTCAATAATATATATTAAACATCCTGAATATGAAGATCAGAATGTAATTATATATAACATATCGAATGGGGTTTCCCAAATCTGTGTCTGTTTGCTTTTCATAAGACTTTGACCCAGGAAATGTGTTATGAAACCACAAGTCGTGTAACTAACTTATAGACATGACCATGTGCATACACACACAGAGCATGCATGGGTTTCCACGTATGGAGGCAGCTACACTGCAACATTAATAATTATTACATACTTCACCAATAATAGGAATAATAGACATTATGCAAAAATCGAGAGAAGTATTTTTAAAGCTCGAAATCATTTCCACAAAATTTTAGCTAGCTGTTACTTTTGAACTCAAAAGAAGCAGAAGAAATGTAACTTTTCGGAGGTTTGCTTGGCACTAAGCATGTTGAGCAATCGAGGACGAAGCCGTTGGAAAGTCCTCAGCCTGCTGTGTAAGGGAGGAGGGATGTACTCGCACGCGCTCCCGCCGAGGTGTGGAGCGGAGCAGGCAGCAGGCAGCGGGCAGGGCTTGCCCTTTCGGGGCAGCAGGCTGCATGGAGCCGGGCGCTGTGCTCACTGTGCGGCCGGCATGGATCGGCCCTGTGCATCCCCAGGCTGAGAATGAGCTCTATGGAATACAAGGTTATGATCAGTTCTTCTGCCCTGGTGGAGGTTTTGGAATCTAAATGCTGTCTTTTGTGAGTTAAAAGATGTGATTTAGGCAGGCATTTTATGCTGTTTGTGTTGAAACTTTTTTCTAGAGCAGCTAGTAAGAATTGTTTTAAATAACTGCTGATATACAGTTTTCAATTTCTTTCTTTCCTGTGGACTAGGAACAGCAGAGACAAAGCTGTATAACCATATTTTAGAGAGGTTATTTACTTCACCTGCTTTAGGCTATCTTGGGTTTCCAACGTAGCTGTACCAAACCTTGTAGCCAAATGCTGTATATATTTATTCAAGGGAAGGCAAAAGACGCAGAGCACCAATGCTTCTGTTATCTGAGAGAAGAGCGTGAAAAAGTCCTCAGAACTATCGGTGCTAAGTCCGTTAAAGAAATTATACACATATGTTATACTTACACTCGGACCTACAGGAAAGGACTGCAAGGTTTTATAAGAATTTTGAAGTTCATTTAAATAATATGCTTATAGAAGTCAAGCTTTTTACATGTTTTAAAAAGTGGAGTGTTTGTTCTCACACTGTACAAGCTTGGGACTTTCTGTACTGAAATGCGAGTATACTCATAATTTGAGGTGTTTTGTTTTCCTTTATATACTTCAGTTCAAATGAATAGACTTTTAAGAAAAAAAAAATGAAGTACTTCCGTTTTAATTAGATTGATTTCTCAAATTGGTATAGCTCAAGCCACAGCAATTCACTTATTTAATGTGTTTAAATTTCACTACAGTTATTCCCATTGACTACAAAAGAATAACTCTTGTATTCAGCAAATGCTTAACATCTTTGCTGGATCCAAACCCTCAGTAGGTAGATGGGAGAGGTCTTGATTCAGGCATCAAATCTTAAGTAATTTAAAACTTTTCATTTGATAGATTAATAATCTAAGAAGTTAAAATACTGAAGTGTACCAGTTCTATAGCATAAAACCTAGAGCTTGCTGGCTTCGTTGCTAGAAGCAATTTGTTTTGCTGCTTTGCTTTCAGCTTATGTATTATTTCAGAGCTGATCAAAAGAATTGGTAGCAAAGTGTGAAATAAATTGTACTTCTAAATAAATCGATTTAACATTCCTCGGTGCTTTAAATGATTTTAGTAATATTAATATTTAAAATATTTCTGTCTGAAATCTTTTTATGACTACATATAGCAATAATGGCCACCATTTCATTCTGCTGTTTTTCATATTAGAGTATTACATAGTAAACATTGTGAAAATACTATCTTTTAGCATTGGAATGGATGCATGAGATTTCAAATGTCTATTTGCATATAAATGACTCAAGTTTTATTCAGTCAATAAAAACAGTCTATTAATCCTTCTACTACATTTCTAAGATGGTCTACAACTTGCAAAATGTCAGATTTTCAGTCAAATGAGAACTTTTCCTTAGCTTTCATACATGCATACAGAAAAAAATATATTTTTAGATTATTCCCTTTTTTGGATACCTTCCTAGTTTCTCTCTGAATTTTTTACCATTGTGTTATGCAAATTCAAAGGTTTGTATTTTTGCTTTTAGCTAAGAATTTTTTTTCTGGTAAAAACACCAGTTCATGGATAAACTAAAGATATTAATAAGCTTGAAAGAGAATATTGATAGGCGCTTTGTCTAAGAAGGAAGGGACACCGAAGCATGCACATGCATATGATCTGATATCAGGCTCTTAGGCAGCTCTAGCAATCTGACAGTCAGGTGCCTTCGCGTAGCATGATAAAAGCAGTGCAGACATCTGGATCACAGTGCTGCTGTACAAAACATTTCTGAACAATTCAGATAGTTGTACTTACCCAAATTTCCAGGCTCATCCACCCCTTTCTCATTGTTTCTTTCTCCGCCTCTGCCTTTGTCTTTTATGTACTCGAGGAATCTCATTTTTCCTTTTCAAGTCACCTCCATCTGCTTATGTGTCAGAGTGGCCCTTATGCCACACATCATATTGAGGAGTTCTCAAGATGAAGGGCTGTATTCACATCACTACTTCTGCCTCGGCACTGTTTCATGCTTGTCACTGCTCAGCACTCAGCGCCACACTGGCTTGTTTTGTCAATAACCATTTATTTGTTGCTGGAATAGTAGCAACCATTACATCTGACCTCCCTGTTTCATCAATTATGGATAGATTATTGGATGTGAACATCTGCAAAAGCTTGCTGCTGAACTTACCTCCTGGCTGGGATTAGATAAAGTATTAAACTGTTGTTTATTGTCAGGCCAAAACTCTACTGGGAAGCCAGGGAATTCCAAGACTAGCAGACTCCCATCAGCAAGCACCAAAAATTGTTTAGTATTGCCACCGTTTCCCATAAGATCGTAGCCATTTATTATTTACACTTATTACTAGTTGTTATAGCATACTTGATAAAAGCTCTTGGCAGGCATAGTGTTTCCAGCTATTGTCACATCTGTCAGGATGGAAAGGATACATAAACTGTTTTTCCCTCTTATATTGCTGTTAAAGGGTAACAGATGAAGCTTCTTCACTCTAGACTGTTATTCCATGCTTTATTTTGAAGAAATATGTCCAGAATGGCTGTTTTCTAAAGCATTACATTCTGATTCTAAATAAAGATTGCAACAACCTTTGCTAGAGGAATGTCTCTTGCAATAAAGATTTTAGATTGCACAATAATAATGTACTAAAATATCTGGGTTTGAGGTTTGCATGTTTTTCTGCACTAAAGGAACTAGCTCTTTTTTTTGTTTTATTTTAATAAACTGCTGTATGAGATAAAGTACAATAATACAATGATAGCTGCATCCCTACAAAGTTATAGTTAGAGAGTATCAGAATTAATATTGTTGTTGGTAGCACAGAGGATACTGATAAGAATAGTAATACTGAAGAAATAAGAAGTGTGAGAACAAAAGTTAAGACTTATTCGATCATCTCTACATTTCATATTTCCTGTCCAGCAAAATGGAGCATGCAGTGTAAAATACTGACCTCACAGAAACTAGTAAAAGTTTGGAAAGCCTCAGTGATGTTTGTTACTGAGTTGCTTGTTTTTGTGTATCCTTTCAATTCAAAGTAAAGTATGCATAGAGTGAATATTATGCAAAGTTATACAAATAACACTTGATGTAGGCAATCAAAGAGCCCTAAATCTTATCTTGATAGACTATTAGGGAGTGAAAAATTTGTCTTCCTGTGGTCTAATCCTACAAGTGAATATCGACCTGAGTAACTTGAAGCACATACTACTGTGCATATTTAAAGAGCATCAAGCTAAGAATTGCACCTGATAGCAAAGTATAACAAGGAAGACTGGAAGGGGACTAGATGGAGTGGTTGTCTTTCCTGGGGAGTGTCTTCCAGGCAACACGGTCACAATAGGCGTTTCCCAGCAAGACTCAGCTAAAGGTCGGGAACAAGTGGGCTCCACTTGGCTGTTTGTCTTGTCCTGGGCAGCGTTCTGGGCAGTTTGTGCCTCCCTTTCCCATGGTGTCTGGCCCCTTACTGCCAGATGCATGCTTTTATGCTATGGGAAATCCAAATACCCATAACAAACTCCCTGAAGTAACAGCTCCTGAGTAGGCCAAACAGGTTTTTTTGTTTTGTTTTGTTTAAGATGTAGCAACAGGAGCAAAGTTTGTATGATTCTGCCTCTTTTTTTTTTCTGTTTTTATCAGAACAGTGGAGTCCAGTGTAATTGGGTGTGTCTAAGGACAAGGAGTTAGCTTTCACATTAATCTAAGTTGGTAAGTTTGGGTTGTGGGAAAAAAAAACAGGGACCACTTCCCTCCTCAGCATGGCACCCATGAGTGGGTAAACACTGACGAAAAATCAAACTACTTGGCTGCAGTAAATTTTGAGGGGAAAAATACAGGAGTTTTCTTTCGTAAATAAAATGCCGTGTAGCTTCACATGGAAAGGATGTCTCCTGCATGGCAAAGAACACTGGTAGGTTCATGAGAAAATAGGCACTCGTGACCCCAAAGAGAATGTGAGGAAGAAATTCAGGCTGCCACAGCTTTCCTGTGGAGCCCTTCTGCGTCTTGTGGAGCCCCCTCTCACAGGGGTCAGTAAAAGCAGCAGTGCCTCAGTTCCTCTCTCTGCCACACAGGTCTTCAGGCTCCAAAGCTTTGCAGCTTGGCCCCTTCTTCTGTGGTGAATTCAAACTCAGCACCAGATGGAAGATGAATGAAAGACAGCTCTATGACAGATCTGTGACTATTTATTCTTTACAGTGATCTAAGCTAATGTAGCTAGACAGGTACAGCCTGAGTGGTTTAAAAGTTTTCACTGTGTATTTAAATATACATTTCTTGAGGAGATAGAGTTCTCCAAACTGCAAGCTAAATCTGTGCATGACAGCTTTAATGTCTTTTTTTTTCTCCACTGTATTGCATGTAAAAGATTATTCCATTGTTATCAGAGCTATGTGGTTTCTCTGAAAGTACGTAAGAGGTACTAAGTGATATGAGAGCAACAATCTCACTTGATTGCATATTCTATCTACAAGCACCTCTTGTTGGCTCCAGAAAAATATTCTAAGATGCTGCTACCCAGCCTGGGCCCTTAGCCTCTTGCTGCAGTGCCCGTCAGAAATCATTAGCTACTGATCTCTTTGACTAATGTTGCAGTTGATTGTCTGATTTATGGTCAAGTTCTGTAAATGAGACAGAGGCATCTTCACTGCCCACCAGCTGTGAAATGAGTAAACACAGTTAGATTTTCAGAAATCAAAATATATTTCTAATAAAGTTTGATGACAGTATCAAGTGCAAGCTGAGAGCAAAACTATGTTTTTGTGTTTTTTAAAGTTACAGTACTCTACACCAGCATCAGCCTGTCACATTTTTGGCAGAGTAATATATTTTAGCAAAATGATAAAATATGGGTAGTAGCCTAAATCTTCTGCTGACTTGGGCAGACATTCTTTATTCCTCATAAATTCATACTATAAATTTTTACACTTTTGTCCATTATCCCCATATGTTCATATAAAGGTTTAGCATAGACTACTTTCTTTTGTTTGTGTGCTCAGTATGTGCCAATGAGATGTATATGTTTAAAAGGAATACAGATGTAATAACAATAAAAAACAAAATGTGAGTTTTGGGATGGTGGAGGGGGTCAATATATGTGTTTTATATAAATAAGATAAACCCAGGAGGTTTGGAATGGCATAATACTTAGATAACTGAGAAGCAAATCCAGGACCGAGATCCGACTAACATTTTTCGTGGCAAAGAAGGTAAACATGACATTCACCCCTACCTAAAGAATTATTCCAAGAGCTGTGTACCAAGTATGCTCTAGTTTAAGGATTTAGGCAGTGGTAGTTATTTGCTGTGTTTTTCACACTTTAACAAATTGTAGCCACAGCAGACTTGCAAGGACAGGGAGAGATACAGCATGTTTTGTAAACAAGTATGGTGTTCCCACAGTAGCAATCCTTCTTCCAGATGCAACCGCATCCAGCTTGTAGTGCTAAAAAAAAAAGGGGGGGGGGGAAGGAATCTTTAAATCTTTACAATGCCTTTTCAAGTTTTGTATTCCCATTCCAGATCAATAAAAAGCTTCCACTTCTTTTCCCATGCACCAAAACAAAATTGGTTATTGTTTAGGAAAATTATCTGTGATGTGGAAGACAAAGTTGAAATCTTCACCCCACCATCCTTCCTACAGGAATAAGAACAAGTGATCAAAACCCACTAATCACTTTACTGGTTTTTAGCTAGTATTTCTACTGTGGACCTGCAAAAAATAAGAAGTTTCAGACAGTCAGTGTATTTGGTCATGTAGGGCCAAAAAGTAATTTGTGACCCAATTCAGTGCAGCGTTTATGTTTTTCTTCAATCTTACCACACATTTTATTTGTAGAGGTAGAACAGTATGACCATGATTTTAATTTGTTCAACTGCATGTGCTATGATCTTTTTTCCACTAGTTTCTAGGAGTATCAAACTCTCTTTGAGACAGTATGGAAATTTGGTACAGGATAAATTTGATATATCCATTTGCTCCTCAGAACTTTGGGGATATAATAAAATTTAAAAAAACCACACACACGTTGAACTTTCTGTAACTCTAAAAATTTTAAATCTCTGTTTTTTTTTGAAAATGAAGTTTAATTAAATTCATATAAATCTGAAACCTGCTCTTTAATGAACATTGCCAGCGCAGAGTATCTTATATATTACTATTCATTATCTCCTTGCACAATGTTTTATAATACTGTTTAGATTTCTTTCACATGAGGAAGATCTTTCACCCAGATCACATTTTAATGTACAATATTTACTGTGAAATGCTGGAACAGAAACACGTTCTTCTAATAAGTAGGTTTCTTCCTGTGTTCTAAATGATTTTTTCCACTCTTTTATTTATGATACCTGTATTCTTTAAGACCATAAATGCAGAAAAAACTGCACATTCACTGTGCCTGTTGTGTAGGAGTCTTCACCATTAATGATTGACATTTCACCTCTTTACTGTGTATCCCTGTACTCTGCATATATTGCTCCGAAAATATATTAAAGACCTGTTTCTGAGGTGCTAAAGGGAGAGCAACTTCCAAATTCATTTGATCTGACCAGACTGGGTGCTCCCAATACTTTTGCATTTGTTAGATGTCCTATAGATCACTGGCCCAGCCATGCCCACTCAGGTTGTATTCTCTCACACGTGTCATTTCTTATATGATATTCACAGGAACCCAGAAAGATAGCTTGGTTGCTAGTATCTCATGGAAATGCATTGTTTTCATCTCTATCTGTCGTTTTCAGGCTGCTTGAAGATTCTGGCAGAGATCGCTGCATTAATTTCACTTGATTTACAAACATAAAAGCAATATAATTTTTCATATTAAGTGGAAAGCGCAGTTGTGCTATAATTGGAAGAAGTGGGTTGATTCCTGTAATGCTGACATGTTAAACTAGCTTTTTACCCTGCACTACCTCTGGCTGTTTTGCCATGCTGAATGTTGAAGGTGAGGAGTAGGAGAGGAGACCCGTTTTCACATAAAGGGGTACTAGGCAGTTGTAGTATGTACATGGCTCCTTTCCATGACAAACCTGCCCCTTTCATTGGCCTGTACATGGCACCTGAAACTCGAGATGCAGACATGAAGAGTATAATTTCTATTTTGATTTATCAAACTTTTCTTCTTTTCATATATGTGATTTAATTATTTTTGGTTTCACTATTGCTTAGAACAGAGTGCCCGCTTTGTGTAGTACCGTAGTAACGTGGGACCAAAATGAGAGCTGTTGACCAAAATGGATGAGTGGTTGTAGCAGGGATGTAGGGACCAACAGTCAGTTTCTCTGGCTTCGTTTTCATCTGTGCTTTTTAGGCTTTGTGAGGAAAACTACAGCAGCTTAAGCCTTAGGCATCCAAGTAACTGTTCTGTGCTAGACGGTAGCCACTAGAGGCCTTGTTTCCTAATTTAATATTGCAGAGGCTGGTTTAAAGTAGGAGTGATTGTCAGTCTGGTGCATATAATTTTTAGAACCTTTTGATGCTGTCATGGCAAGCTTTCTAATAAGGGCACAAATACTACGAAAAGCACTGTAGGTGGTTTGAGCTAACCAGAAAAGCAAGAACTAAATGGAAAACCCAGAAATGTCTCCTGTGTGTGACTGTTACCAATCTGGACTATTAGAAAGACATACTGCAGGCCTTGACAACTTTGCATAGGCATTCAGTTTAGGGAGAGTTCTGAACTGATGTGACAAGTTCTTAACAGTAGTGTCCGCGTTCTCTTTTTGTCATATCACATGCATCGATAACTCAATTGCCAATGACCTTCAAATATAGGATTCAATACCGATGTACATGAAAACAAAATTCTGTCAAGGAAATACTTGGGAGAAGGTAAACACTGCTGTGTGTACAGTAATCACTTGCTTTTATGCTCACAGAGATAAAATAACTCAAAAATAAGAGCATTGTCCAGAGATGCTCATGTGTGCAGTCAGAGTCTTTCAGAAGCTGAGAAATCTGAGTTGTGGGAACAGTAGTAGGAAGGGTGGTCTTGGTAGCATTAGCAGGCACAGGTTGTCTCCTTTAGAACCATGTGCTTTGCCAGTGACGGGGGATGCAGTCTTAATCCAAAATGCCCTACCCTTTGCCTCAGGATAAGCAGGCGTCCTGCGGCCTGCAGGGTACTGTCAGCTGTCCCTATGCATTCCCCACCCCCCTTCAAAGCTGGTAAGCGACATTCACTACTCCTTTCTTGGAAATGTGCAAAAAGGATTTCTATAGATAGTCTTTGGAGATTTCCTGTGTTCTCATGTGTGTAATAGGTTGGGTCAAGCAACAAAGAGGTAGAGAGGAAAGAATAAGATTTAATTTTACATGCATTCTCCCTTCACTGCCATTGGAAAAAGATGAATGAGAAGAGAAATTATGCAATACAGGTGATGTCACTGTTAAATTAAATTAAGATATGTTTTTATGCAGCAATTGTAATCTTTCAGTTAAGGAAGAGATCATGATAATAGAGTACATTCCAAACAAGTATTAACAAATTGCTTGTGTTCATGAATAATTAGTAGTGCATACAACAACATTATTTACAATATTTTAAGCCAACTGTGGCTTATTTATTTACTTATTCACTTATTTATTTTATTTATTTATTTATTATTTATTTTATTTATTCACTTATTCGTGCATCCAAATTGTACTAAGAGTTTTCTTAGTGACCAAAGAAAACAACATTACAGTGCATTTCAGTGTATCATACCGAAATACTATGAATAAAAGGGATAAAATCTTAAGCTATTAATAGATTTTTGTAAAATCACATCCATCTTAAATAATCACTAACAAAATTTATATTTTGAATCAAGTAGTATCTCTTTATTTTTTGTGAGCTGCCAAAACATAGGGATTTTAATACATGTTATCTTTCTTTTTAATTTGTGATTATTGAGGAGTTTCAGACAACTATAAGTAGTGATCAAAAACTTGCTCTTATTACTACTAATTAAGAAAGAAATATGCAGGTTGGAAAACCTTAATTTTGTATTTGATATGGACACGGAAATCGCAAATCAAAAATCGAAATGTTTCATACATATACTGATTTTCTTTCCTGTCTCTCAGATTTTGAATACCTCTGTGAAAATCTTCACAGCACTGTGTGATTCAACTGGCCTAGGCAGAGCATATGAAGCTATAACCAAGATTCTGGTAAGGTAGGTTAGCACATCCTTGTCTTGCTGTCAGTGCACATTCATTCAACTGTGAAAGACTGAAATTGTTAGAGGTCTGTCGCTTCCCATTACTTACTGCTTAAATTTTAAGCAGTGCCCTTCTTGCAGTAAGTGACCCTTTCATCCAAAGTTGTTTTAAACAAATAGCATTTTTTAAAACTGTATGATCCAATGTTTTCTTTACCAGTAAGCTGTAACATGTTCCTTTTGTTGATATATATATATATATTTTTTTTTTTCCAAAACTTTGGAAGGGACCTTTCTGAAAAACAGATATCCAGTCATATTTTCCAGGTTAAATAAATAAATAAATAAATAAATAAATAAATAAATAAAAAGAGAACAGCTTTGAAAACTATAGCATGCTTCGGTAGGTGCCTTAGTGTAACCTTTGTAGAATTCATCCATAAGAGAAGTTTCCATTTATTGTTCTACCTCACTGCTTCTAGGGATTCGTTTGTGTTTTGTGCCTGTGCAGGTAAATCATTTGGTCAAATAACGTGTTTGTCTTCATTTTCATTTAACCAATTGACTTTAAAGTCTTATTCCAGGTGAATTACTTCAGTTTCTTACACAAATAATCTTGTCAGGTGACTTGTCATGTTGCCTCTCCTATCATATAGGAACAATCACAGTTCTCTTTAGCTGGTTGATATGTAATTAATTGCTATTCGTATTCTGTCCTTTCTGAACAAGCACACAGCATAAAAAGTTCCAAAGCCACAAAAGAGAAATAGAACACCAGGTCCCATTTTCAAAAATGGGTTAGGTTTAAGGTCCTAAGAAAGATTTAGTTGCTGGGACATCAGCTTTTGAAATTTCATAGTTGGCTCCCATGATACAATCACACCCTAGAAGTAAGGTACCTGAATCTCAGTAGCATTAATAGATTCCTTGCAGTTTTTCAAAAGCTGCACTCCGGGTAGAGGGTGACTTAAGATAACCAGAAGGAAAATCTAGAAAACGGCATATCTTAATTGCCCCACAATGGGATTTAGGCATTCTGAGGTAATATTACCTCCTCTACTCAGAACCTTCTAAAGCCAGATTTCTAATGCCTTTATCTGAAAGATCATGCAAGTGCAAATTCTTTCCTTAAAAGCACAGCTATAAAGGAATGGGTGGTGAGTTTTTTTCTGCATCAAATCTGTATGTCACACCATCTAGGAGCTTTCTCTAGCTCCCTGAGGTCAGACAGTCTCGCTCACTGCTTTCAGTTTGTTGCAGTCTGAAAAACAGGAAAAGCAGGAGTTGGGAGTCTAGTATGTAAGGGACTCTTTAGTTTAGTATATAATGCCTTCTCCAGGAGTTGGGCATTCTGACTGACTCAAGTGAAGGAGAGTCTCACACATCCTGAATGAGGGTTTTACCTACTGATCTCCTGCAGAGGTAAAGAGACAGCCATAAACTTTTCCTCTGTAAAATGCAGGTTGTGAAACCAATCTGGTAGAGAACCGCCCTGAGAACATTAACCAAATGTTAACCTTACATATTTATTAACCTTACATATTTGTCTGCCTTGAAATACTTTCAGATAAATATAAATTGCTCAGCCCTGTAAAACATCAGGCGATTTTCAGCATGTTTCAACCATTTGAGAAACTTTTATGTAGAAAAGCCTATGCATCTTAGGGCGTCTTTATTCTTACATTCAGTTAAGCAAAAAGATCAACTTCCGTAATTCTGCATTTATGTTCCAAAATGTTAATAACTGTCTCACGTTTGTGCATGCGAGCTTTATGTCTTCTTGAAGTTTAGTATGATCAGTGGTCATAGACACTCATGAAACTTTCATCCATTGTCTTCACGGGTCTCCTGTGTAAGGAGGTCTCGTGGATGGGGAGGTGCCAGTTTGTAAAATCCATCTATTGATTCTTTTAAGGTAAATTTGACAATTGCTTTCACTATCCAAGCACCAAAAGCAGCTAAGTAGACCTTAAAGTATCTTTGACATCAGAAAAAAAGCTCAGGATTCATGAGCATCATTTAAAATAGTCATGAATATGGTTTACATCTCGCCATATACGGGTCCTGATCAAGCTGTCCGATGTCATAATGAGGCCACTCTCAGTTACCCTTGACAAGTCAGGGCAAGGGAAGATTCCTGAGGACTGGAAAGAAGCAAATGTCTCTCCAGTATTCGACAAGGAGTATCTGGGGAACTACAGACCAGGCAACCTCACCTAATGTCCTGGGAAGGTGATAGAACAAATAAACCTAGAAGCAATTTCCAAATATTAAGAATTAAGAATATTAAGACTTGTAAAAGGGATATCCTGCTTCACCAACGTGATAGCCTTCTACAGTGCAAATATGAGCTTGGTGGGTGAGGGTAGAACAGTGGATGTTCACTTTAGCAAGGCTTCTGTTACTGTCTCTCATAACATCCTCATAGAAAAACTGAAGAAGTACAGGCTAGATAGATAAGCAAACAGTAAAGGAGCCCAAAAACTGATTGAGTTGCCACACTCAAAGGTTTGTGATCAGTGACATGAAGTCTAGCTGATGCCAGTCACTGTGTGTCACATGGATTGATACTGGGGTCAGTTCTGTTTAATCGTTCATCATTACTTGAATGATTGCGCAGAGTGCACCCTCAGCAAGTTTGCAGACAATACAAAATAGGGGGAGTGGCTGGTACATCACATGGTTGTGCTACTATTCGTATGGACCTTGACAGAGTGGAGTAATGAGCCAAGAGGAATTTCCTGAAGTTGAGGAAAGGGAAGTGCAAAGTCCTGCAGGTGGGGAGGAAAAACTGCACACACTAGAACAGTCTGGAGGATGACAGCAGTGAACAAGAAGTTGACCATGACCTAGAAATGTGCCCTTGTAGCAAAGGCCAAGAGCTTCCAGCAATGCATTAAACAGAGCGGTGCCCACAGGTTGAGGGAGATGATCCTTCCTCTCAACACAGTCCTGGTGAGACACATCTGGAGAGCTGGATCCAGGTCTGGGCTGTCCAGCACAAGACAGGCATGGACATACTGGAGTGAGACCAGCGAAAAGACATGAAGATGGTGGAGAAACTGGACCTTTTACTGTGTAAGGGAAGGCTGAAAGAGCTGGGACTGTTCAACGTGGAGAAGAGAAAGTTCAGGGAACGTGTTGGCAATGCACATAAATAAACATTTGCAAGAGACTAAAGAAGGAGCCAGACTCTTCCAAAAGATGCCCAGTGAGAGGACAAGCTACAGTGGACACAAACTGAAACACAGCAAATTCCATTTAAACATAAGAAAACTTTTTTTGTTGTTGTGATGTTGACTAAACACTGGAACAGGTTGCCTAGAGAGGTTGTGGAATCTGATCTTTCAAAAGCTATTCAAAACCTCATGGTTCTGCTCTAGTTGGCCTTGTTTGAGCAGGAGTGTCCAGATGATCTCCAGAGGTCCCTTTCAACCTTAACTATTCTGTGATCTTTGCCTTAAGCAGATAAATTCCCTTCTGACCTGTAATGCTCCCTAACAGAACGTTTTCTGTAACCCCCTGGGCATTTATTTCAGACAGATTTACTTTTCAAAGTTCTTTTTTTTTTTTTTCCTTAAGTAAGACTGTGCTGGTCCACTTTCTTTGGTTCTTCTTCAGCACTGAGGTAGGGGATAGAAAAGGTATAGCAAAGAAAAAGTGTGAAATGTCTATGTAAAAAAAGAATACTGCAAATTTTTATTTACTCTCATGCCAAACTTTGGGGTGCTCTCCTTGCTGACGTATAGCAAACAGGTCAGTTTCTGTCAAGCCCATTTAGAAAATACTGGATGAATGCATGAATGTTTACCTTTTGTGACACAGTCTCCATTCTCAGTTTGATCACTTTTTGATCATTCAACTAGTGCAAATCATTTTAAATTTGATGGTTGGTGCCCTTACGAAGAAAAAGAAAAGAAAAGATTACTTTGTTCCCTGGTTACTAAAATAGCACATTATAACCCTAATGTCTTGAGAATCTGTACTGATTGTCTGGTAACATGTTTGAGGAAGTGGTTGAACCCTTACATGATGGTTCAGAACTTGTCTATAGATTTGCAATTTTTTGTGAAGTCTTTGCTTCCACAGACCATGGGAAATGGTCCTGAAAATCCTTATCATATGCATTTAGGCCTATCATTTTCTAGGGAAAAATCTGACATAGAAACACCATGTTCTTGACATATTCTGGCAATGTCCGCCATGTCAATGACTTCTTGTGGACACATGATTTATACATCCAATTCAAGCACATGAGCAATCCTATAAAAAGTGCATATTTTCATATAATAAGCGTCTAATAAGGGTAAAATGAAATTTCCTAAAGATACAGGAAATGAGCTCCTAAAGATACAGGAAATGAGTTCATTTTATCCTGAATCTGGAAAATGAGCTGCTTTAGATTTGAAATCTCTTCTGCTGAAGCCATCATAACTGGTCTGTGTCATCATGGATGACTGTATCTTTAGGAAATTTCATTTTACATACCTAGGAAGATGTTATCTAACGATAGAAAGTGCTTCACTGCATAAAATAACATGTAGATTTTGGAGGAATTGTACAATACTAGTTCTTTGAGTAGGAAAGACCTGTTTTCAAGGTATCAGGATTTGTGCAGGATAAAGTATGCCAGTAATCTTTCTAGTATACTTTAAATATCTCAAGCTGTAGTGCTTTCTAGTATTTCTTTTGAAAAATTGTACTTTAGCAGCTGATTTCTAGTTGGCATAAGGGAAGTTCTAATACTGAGAATTATCTTTCTAATACATGTCAAATTGGTTTCTTTTTGCTTGGGAGACATTATATGCCCTAGCAATTTTCATGTTTTCTGTAAGGTTTTTATGTAAAATATAAAAAATGGCCAAAATACATCAAAACATTTCTATTAATTCATGAAATGAGGAAAACCTTTTACATTTTCTTCTATCGCTGATTCCATTTGCTTTATTACTTTCAGCCTCTAGCCCACAAACTTGGTGGCACAATCAACAAACCCCTTAGTGGCTGTTTCATCTCTCCTCTATTTGATTTCTCCACTCTGAGTAAATGATTAAGTTTTCATGCATTGGTTCAACCAAAATCTATGTTCACTCAACCACGTCCTTTATTGATTACTTCTACTGCAAACAGTAGGCCAAGTGTGATATACATAATTGGACAGTTGTCAGGGGATGTGGGTGTTAACAGTCCTGTTTTCCCAATTGGAAACTGGAATCACCTTGATACACAAATATTCTGCACTGTTTCATTCTCATTCCTTGGACCGAGGAGTCCTTTTCCTCAGAATATATGTTTTTAACTCTCTGAGGTCTGGTTGAATGGATTTAATGATTATACGATATAATACGCTCTTCAAGTTGCACCTGTGCACTGCATATAGAAAACTAGAAAAACTGGAATTAATATTTGTCTAACACTTTAACCTTGTCCCTTAACTTATATAAATCATATGCTGTATTTCTGTGGGGAAACATTTGATTTTCTCTCCTTAGGAAAAACCAGGTTTAAAAAAAAATGTGTTTTCTAATTTTGAAATTTAGAATTCTTTTAACAGCTGGCCAATGTTTACAATACAGTATATTTCATATTCTCATGATATTGAAGTATTTGTATTAGGAAATGTTACTAACTCCAACTCTGTTTGTTAACAACTAAGCTTTAAAGCAAGACATACTTGAACATTTAAGGCATGTTAATTTTCCGGTGTTTTGGCATCCTTTTTGTAGTAATCTAGCTCACTTCAGTCACATAATCACTGCAATATTGTGAATTTGCAGGGATGCTTTACTGTGTTTGCTTTTCTGTGGCAGGCTCTTTACTGTTATGATTACTCTGATTCCACAAGACAATTACCACAGCAGACAATCTTGCCAAAGTTTAAAAACATGGACCTCTAATATAGTTTACAGTAAGAGCTGTAATTTAAACAAACACATCAATCATTTGCTTGAAGGTGTTTTAAAATAGCAAGAGAATAAATCACAACTCTTTATCACTTGTGAACTTCTATTTCTGTGAGTTTCTTCATTAAGACTGGATTTTCTGTTTTGTTTGATGGTTTGACATGTAGCATTCTGCTCTCCTGCCTTAGAGACTCAAGTTCATGGCTAATATCGAGGTCAGCTGCAGTTACACTTCAGCCTAAAAGAAAAAAGTGTAGTGCCTCACTCACAAGCAAATCCAAATGCCTATCCTGTATCTTCCAACTATACTGTAGAGACCTCATATTGCTAAAATGACCGGCTTTATTAAAAAAAGGGTATGTGCAAATGTTACTGTCAAAGTACATTAGCCAATTTTTAACTTAGACTAGATGTGACCTGAGGTTGCTCCAGTCTCAGTGGGATTTGGAGGTGACACTTGCAAACCAGAGATTATAGGTTTGCCAGTGTGACTCCAGCAACCTGTGATTTGTCCAGCCAAAATGCAGTGTTGCATCCAGGAGCAGCCTGTGATCCTTAGACTTCAGAGGCAGCACCATTGTACAGCCGTTGCTGCACCACCCAGAATCTGGAGCAAGAAATGACACCTCTAAATGATACGTGCAGCGACAGTCTTGCTGCCAGACTAGCATTCTTGCTTCTTTCTCTTCGTTTTCTCAGGAAGTAAAGTCCAGTTGTATTGAGAAAGTTAACAGCTACTCATTAGGAAAAATACTAAAATAATAGAAACTCCAAAAACTCTGTAAATTCATCATCTGCATTTTCATTTTTTGGCCCTAAAATACAGCACAATATTTTGAAGAAGAGTTTTGTTTTATTTCACTCAAAGGATCCAATTCTGCCCTTGGGGATTATGGCTCAGGAATTGAACTGTGCAATGGCTTCAGGCACTGAACTGAAGAGGGACTGCTTAGACAGCTATATTAGAAGTAGTCCAAATTTCATCACAAAACAGATTAGTCATCACAAAGTAAAGCTATATGGAATAAGTTGTCAGATTTTTGGCATTTCGGAGAAACCGTCTGAATATATAATTTTATCCTTTGTCATTTGTTTCAGTCAAGGAAAAGTGGCTGAAACTGTTACACACTTGGAAGAGTTTGTGAAGGTTGCTGAGAATGCTCATCTCAGCCGAAGCCTGGTGGATGCGTGTGTGTTACTTGGGAATCTTTGCAATGAAAGAGTGAGTACTGGTTACAGTAATAATGCCAAGCAATTGGGCTTCATTCATGGTAAAAATCTGTGTTTGCATATGAGGTGAATTTGATATAGGGATCGGATTTTACAAGAGTTACCAAAGGAGAAAACACTCGGACATTTCTAAATTAAATTTATGAAATGTGCCTTACGTTTTTGGATAAGGTGAAAATATCAAGCCAAATTTCATCCTAAGGGTTTTATTCTAGAAGGGGTCAAGTGAAAACCTCAAATTCAGGTCATAAATGAAAGTTTCAGTGTTGTGAAATATGTGGGTCCAATTCACATCTGTGCCCATAAAGAGTTTAACACAACTATTTATAGTGTATTACAGCGTATGTTGAAACCAGCGCTTTTTTTTAGAATGGATATATGCTATACTGCATACTAAATAATAGTTTTCTTCTCTGCATTCAGTCAGCCAAATTTATAAGTAGATGCAAATAGCAAATAGTTTGGCAAAGGTCTGTCAGTAGCACAAGGGCTTACTTTCCTTTGCTCCTCCATCCAACTTCTTGGCTTCAATTGGGCTGTTAAATCAGAAGATAGACAATGACAGAGAGTCACAGCTAGGAGTACCCAAGAAATTCCCCTTTTCATAGTCCCTAAGATCTTTTGAAGTACTTTCTGTCCTGTGCATCACTCTCTGACTTGTCCTTCTGGGGAGAAACGTGCAAAGGTCACAGTTCTGTTGGCTGCCTTGCTGGGTAACAGGTCTTGTACTCCATGCTGCTCACACGCATGTCCAGGCATGCAGCAGTTGCAGTTGGTGCTCGAATCAAATCAGGAGTGTGAAAAACATTACTGCAAATGCAAAAGATATATGTTGAGCCCTTTATCTTCAACAGCTGTTTTAGAGTTAAATGCTGCATGAAATTATTTAGGACTTCAGCCTGGAAAATTTGGGAACTAGGAAATACCTTAGCTGTGAATAAAAAGTAAGAAGATAGAAATATATTTTCTAAATCATGATCAGTATTTCCAAGTTGGATTTTTCATGTTATTTGAAAAATGCCAGTTATCAATGTTTGTGTTTGCATACTGGCAACAAGCAACAGTGAATATCACATTTTCTAATTTCTAAGTGCTAGATTTTGTTATCTAAATCATTTTATCAAATTTTCTGTGTGTAATATATTAAATAGGCAAGTCATCCTCTTCTGGTTATGCAATGTCCAAATACCTCTTCATCTTCAGAATTCATCCTACATGGAACTCCCAGGGCCAAAGTTACTGACCTTTTTTTGTTGCATGAGCAGTAGAAAAATCATTGATGCTGTATTCTCCAAATTAGCCTGGGATCTTTGAGTTTATGTATTCCCTAGCAGAAAACTCTGGATTTTCCACTGAAAACTTAAGTTTGAAAGTTTAAAAATTTGCTGAAGTAACGTTAAACTGTATATGGGACTTAGAATAGAGTTGGATGGTGTGACACAGTGCTTAAATATCCTATTCCAATTTTGAAAATACTTCACTCTTTTTTTTAACTGTTGTTATATTTCACTGTTTCTTGCTTCCAGTATTGATAATCAGTTACATTAGTAGTGGTATTTTAAGAATTGGCCTCTTTTGGGTTGTTCTCTGAATATTGTTTCTTCCTTCAGAATTTACAGTCTTGACCTGGGATAGTGCAGAAGGGAAGAAATGTAG